>JANAVB010022634.1:0-438565 GCA_029216955.1 Iris pallida | reverse complement strand
GATTTTTGGTGATTTTTAGGATAATTGATTTTGGGCCTATAGTTGACTTTGACTTGTGTTGACTAGAAGACTAACCTAGTGACTAATCTAGGTTATGGCCACTTAGTTAGGTGAAGTAACCTTGGTTTGACTAATTTAATGAGGTTTAAGTCATTGGAACTAGTTAGGAGTGATTTGGAGTTGTTTAGGCTAATATGGCTTAAGACTTCATAAGTCATGACTTATGGTTCTAACCATTTAATAAAACAACTTAGCCATAGCCTATGTGACTTGGCCCAAAGCCCAAATTAGCAACCCTAATATTTTGTCCAGCCAACCTAGGGATTCCACTATTTAATCTCTCCTAAAATCTAGGGCTAGCCTCTTCCTTAGAAATTTATTGCAAGAGAAGAAAGAGTGAGTCCCCATGTTCAAAAATCCCTAGAAAATCCATTTTCTATCCTTTTTAATCCAAACAAGTTGCAATAGGTTCTAATTATTGTTTTCTTGCTATTGGAATTGGTTGTTCTCAGTTTTATACAATTTGGAGAAGTTTCACCATCAAGGAGAACATCACTCATTAAAGCTTTTTGAGAGTTTTGATTCATAGAGGTAACTCTCTATTTCCATAGAATTCTGGTTTAATGACATGTATAGGGAGCCCTAGACCTAACCTAACTATAGGAATAGGAATCTCCAGGTTTTTGTGTCGTTTCGTGTCCTAATAGGACACGTATCAGTGTCCTGCTCTTTGTGTTTGTGAAAATACCTCAGTGAAACTTTTTGTGTTAATTTTGAATTGTATTTGAATGGAAATTTGCATTGTTGTGTCGCTTATCCATTTCTGAAGCTCTGAGTTGATTTCATGCTTGTGTCGTGCCGTTAGGACACTCGTGCACACGCACTTGGACACACGCGCGCGGCTACAGGAATCCCCTGCCTATCGGGCTACCCACAGGACACGACACGGCGTGTCTTGACACAAAATTTCGTAGGGACATTGGGGCACTATCTGTCATCACTCTCCCCAAGTTTCACGAGATTTCGTGGGCTGGTTGATGAGAAATCAATCGTGCATTGGTCTTACACTGTTCTGCGCACAGTGTTTTGAGCCACTGACACGGCTTTAGATGTCAGGACACAACACGCTAGAACCTGATTCAGGGTGACACAGACCTAGCTGGACCCTAGGCGAACTACCCTACACGAGAAACGACCCCACTCGTGTCGTGTCGAGTGTACGACACGCGTGCACAAGCGCACGAGCCTGTGCACACTGCACAGTGTCTCAGTGCACTATTTGGATTTTTATATCGATTGGACACGTTTGTGTCCTCTTGCTGGGACACAAACACCTCATATGACATAGCACAAGTTGTATGTTCAATACCAACCCATAGTTTCACATATTAGTTTGATTTTAATCTCAAATACACATTTACCCCAAATTACTGATACATGTATTTTTTGTGGAATTCCAGTTTTGATACATGAACTTTGTCATCAATTTAGACCTAATTAATGCTGTTAACATTTTGGTTTTAGTCCCAATTAGGGTTCCCCTATAGGTAATCTAGTTGTGTGTCGAATTTTGTGTGATTTGGTGATAAATTGCATTCTAGATGGGGGTTGAATGGGTGGACTGTGAAAAGGATTCAGTTTTCTGAAATTGTTGTGATTGGTTTCCTTTCCTTGCTGATCCTATTCCCAGATTCACTCATCACTCACTGTTCTTTGACACCACAACAAAACCCACACTTTTGCCTATACACTGAACACACACAGTCACTCACACCACTGTACACACACACACATTGCTACCCTCTCTCTTCCTGTCACTCACTGATTCCCCATGTTTCAGTGACACACTCATACACACAGGTTCCTTTTAGCACTTACGGGTGCGTAATAGGAAGAGTCCAAGTTGGATACCACAGAGTCTGGCTTATCATCCAGAGAACCATCAGGGTCAGGACCGCATGAAAGTCGGTCGAAGACTGATCGAGAGAAGCGTGGAACAGACGCTATGCGGCTGGGATCGAAACCGTGTAGGCTGTCTGCATACGGCTGTCTTTAGCTGTCGGATGAGTTGTTCTTGTGCGACTAGAGTCATGACCATGCAGGCTGGCCGCATACGGTTGGCAATGGTGGCCGCATGGATTTTCTGTAAGCGATTTACTTCGGTAGCCGCATAAGTTTCATCCATACGATTGGCAACTGTAGCTGTAATGCCCGTGGTTCGTATTACGTATTCTTGGAATACGTGTACGTATTTTATTCTTGTATTGCATGATTTCCTGGCTTGGCATTTCCTTCTTGGCTTGGTTTATTCCTGGTTCGGGTTGGTTGGTTCGGCTTGGCTTGGTTTTGATTGGGTTCATGATGAACCCAAGGTGAACCCCCTATCTACCACCACCATTTGTATTTATTAGCCCTCTTCATTCTCTCTCTCATTTATCATCTTCTTCTTCCTCATTTACTTCTTACCTACCAGAGAGAGGAGAGAGAGGTCTAGGCAAGTGCAACTTGCTTCATGGAGGAACTCTAATTTTTTGCTTTATTCTCTTCCTTACAGCATTTTAACTTACTTTAGAACTTGGCATTTTACTTTCCATGGCTAGATTCTTGTAGATCTATATTTATATTATTTTGGATTTCTTGGGTTTGATCTACTTAATCTTGTTATTTCCTAGTTTTGATAGTTTCATGTTGTAGAGAATTTCGTTCTACCCTATTTTGACCTATGAAGTTCAGATTTGGGCTCCGGATGAGGGAGTTATGGCTTGAGGACTTGACTCTCATGGTGTTCATCTTCTCAGAAATTTGGAAAAGATGAACTGTGCTTAGACTTGACTTGACCGCATGACAATTCATGCGGCAAGCGATTCGGCCGCATGAACTCTAGTACTTGCGGACCGCATAGGCCCTATCTTCGAACCGCATAAGAACCCAGATCTAGCCGCATGGACTTCTCTCCTAACTGAATTGAGCCGCATGGACTTCTCTCCTAACTGAATTGAGCCGCATAAACCCCCCTGCTCAGCCGCATGTGTCCTTCCTTCTGAGCCGCATGGACCCGTGTCTTCTCGGCCGCATAAGATCCATTCCCCCTGGCCGCATAAGATCCATTCCCCCGCTGGCCGCATAAGATCCCTTTCCCCCGCCAGCCGCATAGGCTTGGTTTCCCGCCAGCCGCATGGACTCATATCTTTCCAGCCGTATGGGGTGCTCTGGCTAAGCCGCATATGCTCCTTCCCTAGCACTGGCCGCATATGACTGATACCCTTCGGCCGCCTGAATCCATTCTCCTGAGCCGCATGAATTCATCCCCCTGAGCCGCATGGACTTCCTGCACTTTGTCTTGTTATATTATTATTGATATTTTATTAGATATTTTACGTCCATTTTATATCCTTACACCTTTTGTCATGAATTTGATAATCATGGATTTGTTTAAGATGTTTGGAAATGATACCTGAGCATGACACGATAGTGACCCGTAGTGGTGCACTCTTGACAAGTAAACATGACATGACCTGATAGTGGCCCGTCGTGGGCACTCCTGACAAGAACTCTTGACATGAAAACCTGACATGATATATCTGATAAGCTGTTGCGACGGCTACCTGACATAATACCTGTATAATTAATCCTCGACACCGTGGGCGATTGTGCTTGTACAAATAATCCAGTCCTGTCTTGCATCATGTCTAGGAGGGGACTCCTGAGTACCATGGTCAGGAGTACCCATTGAAATAGACTAAGGCTAATAACTAGATTAATACATTAGTCATGAAGAGATCTCCCAGCTACAGGCAATCCCGTTACCTGGGCACGCCTTGGGATCTGTAGCCTGCCGTCGAGTAGGGCACATTTCCAGCACACTGTCATGTGTTGCACCCTTCAAGCTACCTAAGGGTATATTCGTTTCCTGGACGATGTACCCACCTGAATTCAACTCTAATTTTTTAACCCGGTAATCTGGATGGTCTGCAAGGCTTGTGGCTGTGGAATAATCTCACTGCATCTTGCTAGTAACTAGGCCTGTGATAACCCTAGTTAGTTAAAGTATCAAGCCGTAGTTCTTGCTTGGCCGTAAATGATTGGATGGAGTCTAACCAGTCTAGTCTTGTCCTGATTCTGTTCCAGATTACTGCATGACCTGAATGCCTGTATTTATTTTACCGATAATGGTGAGAATTCCAAGTTCTGTTCAGACGAAGGTTACAACCCCGGTCCTTGTTTGGTTTACGGGTTGTAACCTGGCTATCTGAATAGTTCCATGGTTATCTCGTCGTATATCATCCTGATGTATTTTCTTTACTTTCCAGTTCTTACTTTTACTTATATCTTGTGTTGATTGCTGGTTTTAGTTCCTAAGTGAAGCTTCCTTGTGGCACTTGCTCTTTCTGGGATCTGACCCAGCTGGTTTTTTATGGCCAGATTTCGAGCAGCTCCAGAGGATCTACCGACCTTCCAGCCAGATGGTGGCCACTAGACGGAACCCTGGCAACGAGTGGGTTATTTTTGGCTCTTCCACTCTATTGTAAAAATTTCTTTTGAGGCGTTTAGCCGACGAGCACCTGTTTAGCTCGATTGCATTTACTTACTGTCTGCCTACGGGCTATAACATGATTGACAGATCCTAGGGTTGATCATGTATGACTAAACTCTTGCTAGTCCTAACATTTTGTAATGACTAGCTTCATGATCAGCTGAATATGTAATGTTTGGGACGCCTTACTATTGTATATTTAATGATCATACTTCTTGTAACCTTTTACTTACTTGCTTGATTGAGACACTAGGCTTGTTCATGACCTTAAGAGACTGTTGGCTTGTAGATAAACCCTCATGTATCTAGACAGCCGTGACCGTATAGCGAGATGGATTCCATTTCATATACGTAGCTGGCTATGTCTGCCCCCGCTCTCCAGTATTCTGGTTCTGGGGCTGACATGGTTTAAGTGGTGGCCCATGCAGGTCTTGTAAATCAAGATATATGAGGGTTTACCGGATAGATGTCTCAATCAGTAATCGCCTTGATCTCTGCTCGTATCTTCTGAATCCCTGGATTCTTGTCCTGATCATATGCTTGCATCGTTGATCTGTCTTGGTCCTTCCTTATTGTTCCCCATGTCGTCTTCTCCAGCGGCATCGTTCCTGGACCTGCCGATCAGCAAGGCGGAGCACCTCCCGCGGACCAGCAGCAACCCGGAGATCAAGCCCAGCATTCGGGAGTGGCCTCCAGAGTCGTGTCTTCTGGCGGAGAGCCACCAGTCCAACCAGTTCAACCTGAAGAACATGATGACGGCACTTTGGTAGGACTCGTCGGGACCTTGATAGCTTCCCAAGACCGGCGTGGAGATGCCTTGCACCAGGCAGTGACGGATGCTTTGACCAGAGGCGGTCATCAGGGTAACAGCGCGGCCAACAGCTTCAAGCGCTTGAACCCTCCTTTCTTCGACGGTAGTGAAGATGCTATCGCAGCAGATACATGGCTTCAGGACACAGAAGTGATTCTAGAAGCAGCCAGGACCCCAGAGAACGAGAAGGTAGCCGTGGTGCGCCTGCAGTTGCTAGATCTTGCCCGCAGCTGGTGGGCGGCTCAGGCCGTTGGATTAGCAGCACCCATTGCTTGGGCAGTATTCAGAGAGAGATTCCAGACCCAATACCCCGAGGGCATGGTCAGGCTATGGTGATGACCGCAGAGGAAGGATTAGCACCAGGAGAGGTAGTGGCATGTACTATTCTCGTCAACCTCCTTTCCAGCTTCAGCTTTATTTGATTCTGGTGCATCGCATTCATTTATGTCTGCACGATTCGCGACACGGGTAGGATTGGAGCCCGAGTCATTATCAGTAAGGCTTAATATACTTACTGGTAACGGACTTGTGGAGTAGATAGAGTGTTTTCCTCGTATCGGATCGTAGTTAGCGGTAGAGAATTCCCCGCTAGATTGATAGAGTTCCCGATGGCCGATTATGATGTGGTCCTAGGGATGGATTGGTTGAGGAACCAGTATGCTAGAATAGACTCCCATATTGGTAGGATTGTTTTTAGCATTCCAGGAGAGCCAGAGTTTTTATTTTCCAGAGGCGCAGTTGAGCCTTCTTCCCCAGTGTTGCGGATGGCAGTAGCAGCAGTTCAGTTGCCCAGGATAGTGGATGAGTTCCCAGATGTTTTTTCAGAAGAGCTTCCAGGTATGTCTCCAGAGCGGGAGATCGAGTTCACCATAGACTTGATCCCCGGGATAGCCCCAGTGTCAGAGAGAGTCTACAGAATGGCGCCGTCATAATTGGAGATCTTGTACAAGATGATTGAAGAACTTCGAGCCAAGGGATTCATTTGTGCTAGTGGATCGCCTTGGGGAGCCCCGATGCTTCTTGTGAAAAGAAGGATGGTACGTCCAGGTTATGTGTTGATTATCGTACCTTGAATTCAGTGACAATCAAGAACAGATATCCTCTCCCGAGGATAGATGACTTGTTTGATCAACTCAAGGAGCAGCAGTATTCTCGAAGATCGACTTGCGCTCAGGATATCATCAGATCAGAGTCAGAGAGCAAGACATCCCGAAGACAGCTTTTAGATCGAGATATGGGCATTGGGAGTTCCTTGTTATGCCTTTTGGAGCGACCAATACACCGACAGTATTCATGGATCTCATGAATCGCATCTTCATGCCCTACTTGGATCAGTTTATGATTGTGTTCTTGGATGACATCCTGGTCTACAGTAAGAGTGAGGCAGAGCATGAGCAGCATCTTCGTGTGGTTCTTCAGATTCTCAGGGAGCACCAGTTGTATGCCAAGTTTAGTAAGTGCGATTTCTGGCTCGATCGCATTTCGCACTTTGGTCATATCATCACTCGAGGAGGAGTAGAAGTGGATCCCCAGAAGATTGTGGCTATTGAGTCATGGCCAGTGCCCAGCACAGTTGCAGAAGTTCGTAGTTTTCTGGGATTGGCCGGCTACTACCGACGGTTTGTTTCAAATTTTGCTCGAATTTCAGCGCCATTGACGCAGCTAACCCGCAAGGATGTGCAGTTTACTTGGACAGCAGAGTGTTAGAGTTCTTTTGAGCAGTTGAAGCGAGGCCTGATAACAGCTCCTATTCTCACGCTTCCAGATGGGACCGGAGGATTTTTAGTGTACTGTGATGCTTCAGGCAGAGGTTTAGGATGTGTTCTGATGCAGCATGGGAAGGTGATAGCTTATGCGTCATGACAACTTCGTGATCATGAGAGGAATTACCCAACCCATGACTTGGAGCTGGCAGCAGTGGTGTTTGCACTTAAGTTATGGAGGCACTACTTGTATGGAGACAGGGTGGAGATTTTCACCGACCACAAGGGCCTGAAGTATGTTTTCACCCAAAAGGATCTTAACATGCGTCAGAAAAGGTGGCTGGAGCTTCTTGTGGATTATGATGTCAACCTGCAGTATCACCCTGGGAAGGCCAATGTTGTAGCGGATGCATTGAGCAGGAGAGCCAGAGTTTATTTCCTAACAGCACAACCGGAGCTGTTAGCAGATCTTCAGAAGATGGGTATTGAAGTTGTTCTCCCTTCCAGTGTAGCATTGATGGCCAGTATACAAGTCCAGTCCACTATAGTCGAGAGGATCCGGATGGCACAGTCGGCAGATTCCAAGCTTCAGCGACTCAGAGCAGAGTGTGAGGCAGGACGAAGACCAGAGTTATGTATTCATGAGGACGGTACACTTCGACATGGTAAGCGTCCTTGTGTACCCAGCGGAGATATCCGGCAGGAGATCATGTCAGAAGCGCACAGTTCGCAGTATTCCATCCATTCCGGCAGTACGAAGATGTACCGTGATATCCGGCAGCATTTTTGGTGGAATGGCATGAAGCGGAAGATAGCTCGGTTTGTCTCTCGGTGTTTGGTTTGCCAACAAGTTAAAGCCGAACATCAGAGACCGGCTGGACTTCTTCAGCCCTCACCGATTCCAGAATGGAAGTGGGAGCATGTGACCATGGATTTTGTGACTGGACTACCTAGATCCCAGCTGGTAGAGATGTTATCTGGGTTATAGTTGATCGGCTCACGAAAGTGGCTCACTTTCTTCCATTCAGAGTTGGTCAGTCGACGGCTCAGTTAGCAGAGATGTACCTCAGGCAGATTGTTAGATTGTACGGTGTGCCAGTCAGTATCACCTCGGACCAAGATTCAAAATTTATATCGTACTTTTGGCGTAGCCTGCAGGAGAGTTTGGGAACTCGCCTCCAGTTCAGTTTGGCATATCATCCGCAGACAGATGGCCAGTCGGAGCGCATGATCTAGACTCTTGAAGACATGTTGCGGTCCTGTACACTTGACTTTGATGGTTCATGGGAAGATCACTTGCACCTAGTGGAATTCTCGTACAACAACAGTTTTCAGGCCAGTATCCAGATGGCACCGTTCGAGGCACTGTATGGTAGGAAGTGCAGATCCCCGCTAGCCTGGGATGATGTTGGAGAGAGACAGATGCTCTGTCCAAAAATTATTGCCCAGACAGTTGAAGTGGTCAGACGAGTCAGAGATCATCTTCGAGTTGCCCAAGATCGCCAGCGCCATTGGGCCGATTCTCATCGGCGCCCTCTCGAGTTTTCGGTCGGCGATCATGTATTTCTGAGGATTTTGCCTAACCGTGGCGTCATTCGTTTCGGCATGCGGGGCAAGCTTAGTCCTAGGTATATAGGACCGTTTGACATTCTGGAGCGAGTAGGAGATGTATCCTATCATCTCGCTCTTCCGTCGTCGCTAAGCGAGGTATATGACGTGTTCCATGTATCCCAATTGCGACGGTATATTCCAGACCCGATCCACGTCCTGGATCATTCGGAATTGGTTGTCTGTACCAACCTTTCGTATGAGGAGAGGCCCGTGTCTATATTGGACCAGAGAGAGAAGATCCTCAAGAACAAGACTATCAAGTTAGTACGAGTTGCTTGGGGTCATCACTCTTTGGGTGAGTCAACGTGGGAGCGCGAGGATGATATCCGATCGCGATATCCCGACTTGTTTGACTCGTGAGATATAATGTCTTTCTTATGCCTCATGCCTCCGATTCCTTGCTTGAATGAGTGATTGTCTGCCTAGTTATAGCTTACCTGTGATTAATATAGCTTGTCCTCGTCTCTCTCTAGCCTCTTAATTAAATTCCGAGGACGGAATTCTTTTAAGGTGGGTAGAGTTGTAATGCATGTGGTTCGTATTACGTATTCTTGGAATACGTGTACGTATTTTATTCTTGTATTACATGATTTCCTGGCTTGGCATTTCCTTCTTGGCTTGGTTTATTCCTGGTTCGGGTTGGTTGGTTCCGCTTGGCTTGGTTTTGATTGGGTTCATGATGAACCCAAGGTGAACCCCCTACCTACCACCACCATTTATATTTATTAGCCCTCTTCATTCTCTCTCTTCATTTATCATCTTCTTCTTCTTCCTCATTTACTTCCTTACCTACCAGAGAGAGGAGAGAGAGGTCTAGGCAAGTGCAACTTGCTTCATGGAGGAATTCTAATTTTATTGCTTTATTCTCTTTCTTACAGCATTTTAACTTACTTTAGAACTTGGCATTTTCACTTTCCATGGCTAGATTCTTGTAGATCTATATTTATATTATTTTCGGATTTTTTGGGTTTGATCTACTTAATCTTGTTATTTCCTAGTTTTGATGGTTCCATGTTGTAGAGAATTTCGTTCTACCCCATTTTGACCTATGGAAGTTCAGATTTGGGCTCCGGATGATGGAGTTATAGAGCTTGAGGACTTGACTCTCATGGTGTTCATCTTCTCAGAAATTTGGAGAAGATGAACTGTGCTTAGACTTGACTTGACCGCATGACAATTCATACGGCAAGCGATTCGGCCGCATGAACTCTCGTACTTGCGGACCGTATAGGCCCTGATCTTCGAACCGCATAAGAACCCAGATCTAGCCGCATGGACATCTCTCCTAACTGAATTGAGCCCCATAAACCCCCCTGCTCAGCCGCATGTATCCTTCCTTCTGAGCCGCATGGACCCGTGTCTTCTCGGCCGCATAAGATCCATTCCCCCGATGGCCGCATAAGATCCATTCCCCCGTTGGCCGCATAAGATCCATTCCCCCGCTGGCCGCATAAGATCTATTTCTCCCGCCAGCCGCATAGGCTTGGTTTCCCGCCAGCCACATAGACTCATATCTTCCCAGCCGCATGGGGTGCTCTGGCTAAGCCGCATATGCTCCTTCCCTAGCACTGGCCGCATATGACTGATACCCTTCGGCTGCCTGAATCCATTTTCCTGAGGCGCATGAATTCATCCCCCTGAGCCGTATGGACTTCCTGTGCTTTGTCTTGTTATATTATTATTGATATTTTATTAGATATTTTACGTCCATTTTATATCCTTACACCTTTTGTCATGAATTTGATAATCATGGATTTGTTTATGATGTTTGCAAATGATACCTGAGCATGACACGATAGTGACCCGTAGTGGTGCACTCTTGACAAGTAAACATGACATGACCTGATAGTGGCCCGTCGTAGCGCACTCCTGACAAGAACTCTTGACATGAAAACCTGACATGATATATCTGATAAGCTGTTGCGACGGCTACCTGACATGACATGACCTGTATAATTAATCCTCGATACCGTGGACGATTGTGCTTGTACAAATAATCCAGTCCTGTCTTGTATCATGTCTAGGAGGGGACTCCTGAGTACCACGGTCAGGAGTACCCATGGAAATGGACTGAGGCTAATAACTAGATTAATACATTAGTCATGAAGAGATCTCCCAGCTACAGGCAATCCCGTTACCTGGGCACGCCTTGGGATCTGTAGCCTGCCGTCGAGTAGGGCACATTTCCAGCACACTGTCATGTGTTGTACCCTTCAAGCTACCTAAGGGTACATTCATTTCCTGGACGATGTACCCACCTGAATTCAACTCTAATTTTTTAACCCGGGTAATCTGGATGGTCTGCAGGACTTGTGGCTGTGGAATAATCTCACTGCATCTTACTAGTAACTAGGCCTGTGATAACCCTAGTTAGTTAAAGTATCAAGCCGTAGTTCTTGCTTGGCCATGAAATGATTGGATGGAGTCTAACCAGTCTAGTCTTGTCCTGATTCTGTTCCAGATTACTGCATGACCTGAATGCCTGTATTTATTTTACCGATAAATAGTGAGAATTCTAAGTTCTGTTCAGACGAAGGGTTACAACCCCGGTCCTAGTTTGGTTTACGGGTTGTAACCTGGCTATCTGAATAGTTCCATGGTTATCTCGTCGTATATCATCCTGATGTATTTTCTTTACTTTCCAGTTCTTACTTTTACTTATATCTTGTGTTGATTGCTGGTTTTAGTTCCTAAGTGAAGCTTCCTTGTGGCACTTGCTCTTTCTGGGATCTGACCCAGCTGGTTTTGTATGGCCAGATTTTGGAGCAGCTCCAGAGGATCTACCGACCTTCCAGCCAGATGGTGGCCACTAGACGGAACCCTGGCAACGAGTGGGTTATTTTTGGCTCTCCCACTCTATTATAAAAATATTCTTTGGAGGCGTTTAGCCGACGAGCACCTGTTTAGCTCGATTGCATTTACTTACTGTCTGCCTACGGGCTATAACATGATTGACAGATCCTAGGGTTGATCATGTATGACTAAACTCTTGCTAGTCCTAACATTTTGTAATGACTAGCTTCATGATCAGCTGAATATGTAATGTTTGGGATGCCTTACTATTGTATATTTAATGATCATACTTCTTGTAACCTTTTACTTACTTGCTTGTGATTGAGACACTAGGCTTGTTCATGACCTTAAGAGACTGTTGGCTTGTAGATAAAACCTCATGTATCTAGACAACCGTGACCGTATAGCGAGATGGATTCCATTTCATATACGTAGCTGGCTATGTCTGCCCCCGCTCTCCAGTATTCTGGTTCTGGGGTGTGACATGGTTTAAGTGGTGGCCCATGCAGGTCTTGTAAATCAAGATATGTGAGGGTTTACCGGATAGATGTCTCAATCAGTAATCGTCTTGATCTCTGCTCGTATCTTCTGAATCCCTAGATTCTTGTCCTGATCATATGCTTGCATCGTTGATCTGTCTTGGTCCTTCCTTATTGTTCCCTATGTCGTCTTCTTCATCGGCATCGTTCCTGGACCTACCGATCAGCAAGGCGGAGCACCTTCCGCGGACCAGCAGCAACCCGGAGATCAAGCCCAGCATTCAGGAGTGGCCTCCAGAGTCGTGCCTTCTGGCGGAGAGCCACCAGTCCAACCAGTTCAACCTGAAGAACATGATGACGGCACTTTGGTAGGACTCGTCAGGAACTTGATAGCTTTCCAAGACCGGCGTAGAGATGCCTTGCACCAGGCAGTGACGGATGCTTTGACCAGAGGAGGTCATCAGGGTAACAGCGCGACTAACAGCTTCAAGCGCTTGAACCCTTCTTTCTTCGACGATAGTGAAGATGCTATCGTAGCAGATGCAGGATACAGAAGTGATTCTAGAAGCAGCCAGGACCCCAGAGAACGAAAAGGTAGCCGTGGTGCACCTGCAGTTGCTAGATCTTGCCCGCAGCTGGTGGGCGGCTCAGGCCGTTGGATTAGCAGCACCCATTGCTTGGGCAGTATTCAGAGAGAGATTCCAGACCCAACACCCCGAGGGCATGGTCAGGCTATGGTGATGACCGCAGAGGAAGGATTAGCACCAGGAGAGGTAGTGGCAGGTACTATTCTCGTCAACTCCTTTCCAGCTTCAGCTTTATTTGATTCTGGTGTATCGTATTCATTTATGTCTGCACGATTCGCGACACGGGTAGGATTGGAGCCCGAGTCATTATCAGTAAGGCTTAATATACTTACTGGTAACGGACTTGTGGGAGAAGATAGAGTGTTTTCCTCATGTCGGATCGTAGTTAGCGGTAGAGAATTCCCCGCTAGATTGATAGAGTTCCCGATGGCCGATTATGATGTGGTCCTAGGGATGGATTGGTTGAGGAACCAGTATGCTAGAATAGACTGCCATATTGGTAGGATTGTTTTTGGCATTCCAGGAGAGCCATAGTTTTCATTTTCCAGAGGCGCAGTTGAGCCTTCTTCCCCAGTGTTGCGGATGGCAGTAGCAGCAGTTCAGTTGCCCAGGATAGTAGATGAGTTCCCAGATATTTTCCCAGAAGAGCTTCCAGGTATGCCTCCAGAGCGGGAGATCGAGTTCACCATAGACTTGATCCCCGGGACAGCCCCAGTGTCAGAGAGAGTCTACAGAATGGCGCCGTCAGAATTGGAGATCTTGTACAAGATGATTGAAGAACTTCGAGCCAAGGGATTCATTCGTGCTAGTGGATCGCCTTGGGGAGCCCCGATGCTTCTTGTGTAAAAGAAGGATGGTACGTCCAGGTTATGTGTCGATTATCGTACCTTGAATTCAGTAACAATCAAGAATAGATATCCTCTCCCGAGGATAGATGACTTGTTTGATCAACTCAAAGGGGCAGCAGTATTCTCGAAGATCGACTTGCGCTCAAGATATCATCAGATCAGAGTCAGAGAGCAGGACATCCCGAAGACAGCTTTTAGATCGAGATATGGGCATTGGGAGTTCCTTGTTATGCCTTTTGGAGCGACCAATGCGCCGGCAGTATTCATGGATCTCATGAATCGCATCTTCATGCCCTACTTGGATCAGTTTGTGATTGTATTCTTGGATGACATCCTGGTCTACAGCAAGAGTGAGGCGGAGCATGAGCAGCATCTTCGTGTGGTTCTTCAGATTCTCAGGGAGCACCAGTTATATGCCAAGTTTAGTAAGTATGATTTCTGGCTCGATCGCATTTCGTACTTGGGTCATATCATCACTCGAGAAGGAGTAAAAGTGGATCTCCAAAAGATTGTGGCTATTGAGTCATGGCCAGTGCCCAGCACAGTTGCAAAAATTCATAGTTTTCTGGGATTGGCCGGCTACTACCGGCGGTTTGTTTCGGATTTTGCTCGAATTTTAGCGCCTTTGATGCAGCTGACCCGCAAGGATGCGCAGTTTGCTTGGACAGCAGAGTGTCAGAGTTCTTTTGAGCAGTTGAAGCGAGGCCTGATAACAGCTCCTATTCTCACGCTTCAAGATGGGAATGGATTTTTAGTGTACTGTGATGCTTCAGGCAGAGGTTTAGGATGTGTTCTGATGCAGCATGGGAAGGTGATAGCTTATGCGTCACGACAACTTCGTGATCATTAGAGGAATTATCCAACCCATGACTTGGAGCTGGCAGCAGTGGTGTTTGCACTTAAGTTATGGAGGCACTACTTGTATGGAGACAGGGTAGAGATTTTCACCGACCACAAGAGCCTGAAGTATGTTTTCACCCAAAAGGATCTTAACATGCGTCAGAGAAGGTGGCTGGAGCTTCTTGTGGATTATGATGTCAACCTGCAGTATCACCCTGGGAAGGCCAATATTGTAGCGGATGCATTGAGCAGGAGAGCCGGAGTTTATTTCCTAACAGCGCAACCGGAGCTGTTAGCAGATCTTCAGAAGATGGGTATTGAAGTTGTTCTCCCTTCCAGTGTAGCATTGATGGCCAGTATACAAGTTCAGTCCATTACAGTCGAGAGGATCCGGATGGCGCAGTCGGCAGATTCCAAGCTTCAGCGACTCAGAGCAGAGTGTGAGGCAGGACGAAGACCAGAGTTATGTATTCATGAGGACGGTACACTTCGACGTGGTAAGCATCCTTGTGTACCCTGCAGAGATATCCAGCAGGAGATCTTGTCAGAAGCGCACAGTTCGCAGTATTCCATCCATCCCGGCAGTACGAAGATGTACCGTGATATCCGACAGCATTTCTGGTGGAATGGCATGAAGCGGGAGATAGCTCAGTTTGTCTCTCGGTGTTTGGTTTGCCAACAAGTTAAAGTCGAACATCAGAGACCGGCTTGACTTCTTCAGCCCTTACCGACTCCAAAATGGAAGTGGGAGCATGTGACCATGGATTTTGTGACTGGACTACCTAGATCCCCAGTTGGTAGAGATGCTATCTGGGTTATAGTTGATCGGCTCACGAAAGTGGCTCACTTTCTTCCATTCAGAGTTGGTCAGTCGACGGCTCAGTTAGCAGAGATGTACCTCAGGCAGATTGTCAGATTGTACGGTATGCCAGTCAGTATCACCTCGGACCGAGATTCAAGATTTACGTCGCACTTTTGGCGTAGCCTGCAGAAGAGTTTAGGAACTCGCCTCCAGTTCAGTTCGACATATCATCTGCAGACAGATGGCCAGTCGGAGCGCACGATCCAGACTCTTGAAGACATGTTACGGTCCTGTACACTTGACTTCGGTGGTTAATGGAAAGATCACTTGCACCTGGTGGAATTCTCATACAATAATAGTTTCCAGGCCAGTATCCAGATGGCACCGTTCGAGGCACTGTATGGTAGGAAGTGCATATCTCCGCTAGCCTGGGATGATGTTGGAGAGAGACAGATGCTCGGTCCAGAAATTATTGCCCAGACAGTTGAAGTGGTCAGGCGAGTCAAAGATCAACTTCGAGTTGCCCAAGATCGCCAGCGCCATTGGGCCGATTCTCATCGGTGCCCTCTCGAGTTTTCGGTCGGCGATCATGTATTCCTGAGGATTTCGCCTAACCGTGGCGTCATTCGTTTCGGCGTGCAGAGCAAGCTTAGTCCTAGGTATATAGGACCGTTTGACATTCTGGAGCGAGTAGGAGATGTATCCTATCGTCTCGCTCTTCCGCCGTCGCTAAGCGAGGTGCATGACGTGCTCCATGTATCCCAATTACGATGGTATATCCCAGACCCGAGCCACATCCTGGATCATTCGGAATTGGTTGTCTGTACCAACCTTTCGTATGAGGAGAGGCCCGTGTCTATATTGGACCGGAGAGAGAAGATCCTCAAGAACAAGACTATCAAGTTAGTCCGAGTTGCTTGGGGTCATCACTCTTTGGGTGAGTCAACGTGGGAGAGCGAGGATGATATCCGATCGCGATATCCCGACTTGTTTGACTCGTGAGGTATAATGTCTTTCTTATGCCTCATGCCTCCGATTCCTTGCTTGAATGAGTGATTGTCTGCCTAGTTATAGCTTGCCTGTGATTAATATAGCTTGTCCTCGTCTCTCTCTAGCCTCTTAATTAAATTCCGAGGACGGAATTCTTTTAAGGTGGGTAGAGTTGTAATGCCTGTGGTTCGTATTACGTATTCTTGGAATACGTGTACGTATTTTATTCTTGTATTGCATGATTTCCTGGCTTGGCATTTCCTTCTTGGCTTGGTTTATTCCTGGTTCGGGTTGGTTGGTTCCGCTTGGCTTGGTTTTGATTGGGTTCATGATGAACCCAAGGTGAACCCCCTACCTACCACCACCATTTGTATTTATTAGCCCTCTTCATTCTCTCTCTTTATTTATCATCTTCTTCTTCTTCTTCCTCATTTACTTCCTTACCTACCAGAGAGAGGAAAGAGAGGTCTAGGCAAGTGCAACTTGCTTCATGGAGGAACTCTAATTTTATTGCTTCATTCTCTTCCTTACAGCATTTTAACTTACTTTAGAACTTGGCATTTTTACTTTCCATGGCTAGATTCTTGTAGATCTATATTTATATTATTTTCGGATTTCTTGGGTTTGATCTACTTAATCTTGTTATTTCCTAGTTTTGATGGTTCCATGTTGTAGAAAATTTCGTTCTACCCCATTTTGACCTATGGAAGTTCAGATTTGGGCTCCGGATGATGGAGTTATGGAGCTTGAGGACTTGACTCTCATGGTGTTCATCTTCTCAGAAATTTGGAGAAGATGAACTGTGCTTAGACTTGACTTGACCGCATGACAATTCATGCGGCAAGCGATTCGGCCGCATGAACTCTAGTACTTGCGGACCGCATAGGCCCTGATCTTCGAGCCGCATAAGAACCCAGATCTAGCCGCATGGACTTCTCTCCTAACTGAATTGAGCCGCATAAACCCCCCTGCTCAGCCGCATGTGTCCTTCCTTCTGAGCCGCATGGACCCGTGTCATCTCGGCCGCATAAGATCCATTCCCCTGCTGGCCGCATAAGATCCATTCCCCCGCTGGCCGCATAAGATCCATTCCCCCGCTGGCCGCATAAGATCCATTTCCCCCGCCAGCCGCATAGACTTGGTTTTCCGCCAGCCGCATGGACTCATATCTTCCCAGCAGCATGGGGTGCTCTGGCTAAGCCGCATATGCTCCTTTCCTAGCACTGGCCGCATATGACTGATACCCTTCGGCCGCCTGAATCCATTCTCCTGAGCCGTATGAATTCATCCTCCTGAGCCGTATGGACTTCCTGTGCTTTGTCTTGTTATATTATTATTGATATTTTATTAGATATTTTACGTCCATTTTATATCCTTACACCTTTTGTCATGAATTTGATAATCATGGATTTGTTTAAGATGTTTGGAAATGATACCTGAGCATGACACGATAGTGACCCGTAGTGGTGCACTCTTGACAAGTAAATATGACATGACCTGATAGTGGCCCGTCGTGGCGCACTCCTGACAAGAACTCTTGACACGAAAACCTGACATGATATATCTGATAAGCTGTTGCGACGGCTACCTGACATGACATGACCTGTATAATTAATCCTCGATACCGTGGGCGATTGTGTTTGTACAAATAATCCAGTCCTGTCTTGCATCATGTCTAGGAGGGGACTCCTGAGTACCACGATCAGGAGTACCCATTGAAATGGACTAAGGCTAATAACTAGATTAATACATTAGTCATGAAGAGATCTTCCAGCTACAGACAATCCCGTTACCTGGGTACGCCTTAGGATCTGTAGCCTGCGTCGAGTAGGGCACATTTCCAGCACACTATCATGTGTTGCACCCTTCAAGCTACTTAAGGGTACATTCGTTTCCTGGACGATGTACCCACCTGAATTCAACTCTAATTTTTTAACCTGGGTAACCTGGATGGTCTGCAGGGCTTGTGGCTGTGGAATAATCTCACTGCATCTTGCTAGTAACTAGGCCTGTGATAACCCTAGTTAGTTAAAGTATCAAGCCGTAGTTCTTGCTTGGCCGTGAAATAATTGGATGGAGTCTAACCAGTCTAGTCTTGTCCTGATTCTGTTCCAGATTACTGCATGACCTGAATGCCTGTATTTATTTTACCGATAAATGGTGAGAATTCCAAGTTCTGTTCAGACGAAGGGTTACAACCCCGGTCCTTGTTTGGTTTACGGGTTGTAACCTGGCTATCTGAATAGTTCCATGGTTATCTCGTCGTATATCATCCTGATGTATTTTCTTTACTTTCCAGTTCTTACTTTTACTTATATCTTGTGCTGATTGCTGGTTTTAGTTCCTTAGTGAAGCTTCCTTGTGGCACTTGCTCTTTCTGGGATCTGACCCAGCTGGTTTTGTATGGCCAGATTTCGGAGCAGCTCCAGAGGATCTACCGACCTTCCAGCCAGATGGTGGCCACTAGACGGAACCCTGGCAACGAGTGGGTTATTTTTGGCTCTCCCACTCTATTGTAAAAATATTCTTTTGAGGCGTTTAGCCGACGAGCACCTGTTTAGCTCGATTGTATTTACTTACTGTCTGCCTACGGGCTATAACATGATTGACAGATCCTAGGGTTGATCATGTATGACTAAACTCTTGCTAGTCCTAACATTTTATAACGACTAGCTTCATGATCAGCTGAATATGTAATGTTTGGGACGCCTTACTATTGTATATTTAATGATCATACTTCTTGTAACCTTTTACTTACTTGCTTGTGATTGAGACACTAGGCTTGTTCATGACCTTAAGAGACTGTTGGCTTGTAGATAAACCCTCATGTATCTAGACAGCCGTGACCGTATAGCGAGATGGATTCCATTTCATATACGTAGCTGGCCATGTCTGCCCCCGCTCTCCAGTATTCTGGTTCTGGGGCGTGACAGTAGCCTCATAAGCGATACGGCTGGCAGATGTGGTCGTGTGAGCTTTCTTCATGCGGTAGGCGGATGTAGCCGCATGAGCTTTTTTCATGCGGCTAGCACCCTTATGCGGCTCGGATCGCATAGAGTTCCTCTTTGCCCCTGCAAGTCTAGAATCATAGTATTTTCTTCCGCCGGACTTGGGGACAACAGAGTTGTCTACGGTCTGAAGTGGGACCGCAGGAGAGTCTTTCTCGCCGTCTTGAGCAACAGAGGGTATCTCTGCGAGAGCTTCAGTAGGAACGAAGGATCGGGGTCTCCACTCCTTGCGGGCCATCTTTGTGCGGGCTCGCTTCTGGACCGGGCCAGCGCTCTTGTCGGACAGCATTTCTTCGAACGCCTGTTGGTCGAACCGGGCGACCATCTTATATATATATATATATATATATATATATATATATATATATATAGAGACACACACATAGAGTGACATGTGGCATGTGTGTGAGTGACATATGAGTGTGTGTGGGTATTAGGAAATCAACATAGGCTATAGGGGTTCCTGTGTTCTCAGATTTTAGAAATCTGGTTTGAGTTTAACCATGTGTGTGTGTAATGAATGAACTCAGTTTATCCCATGTGTGTGTGGGAGGGAATATTAGGAAAACAGTGTTCAGTTATCAGTTAATAGTGAAATAAATGTGTGTGTGTGTATGATATGTGAAAATATTGTGTGTGACAGTGCACAACTGTTCTCAGGAATTCAGGAATTGAGTGTGTGTGTTCCCAGTATTTGTGCTCATGTGAGAGTGTGTGTGTAGCATAGATGACAGTAACGAGTGTGTGTGTGCATACAACCTAGGCTAGGGTGTGTACAGGAAAGAGTGTGTCATGTGTGAGTGTCAATGCATCTCAGTTTTAGATAGGTGTGTGTGTGTGTGTACAATATACATCAGTTTGTAGGGTGTGTAGAACTCAGTTTACAGTGCCAATGTGCTCAGATTCATATGTGAGTGTCTATAAGTGATATGGGAAAATAGTGTACACAATTAGTGTATTAAAACTCAGGAAATCGAATTCAGTTTACACAAAGCAGCTTCAGGATTTTAGTTTACACATATCAGTCCCAAATTAAACTCGAAAACCCATTATAATCCCCAATCATGAACCCTAATATGATCATTAACCCTTATATATATAAATGAACTAATCATGATAATTAATCATCGACAAAACAGTTAAAATAATACATTTCAAATCTCAGATTTATCAAATCAGTGAACTGGTATCAGACAATTGGGGATATCACAAATTCGAATTCAAAATAAAACCAATACTCGAATTAAAGGGTTGGTAATCATAGGTGTATGTGTCATAGAGTCACACGTGTCAAGTATCCACCAAAATAGGACACAATCGTGTCCAAATCAATTTTAACATACACGAATTCAACAGAACTGTGCACAGTCTCGTGACGCGTGCATGCGTGTCTAGCACACGACACATGACACGACACAACATGAGTGTGTGTCCACACACTCGCCTAGGGTAGGGCTATAACCTTGACACCCTGAATCGTGTTCACGAGACACCAAGACACGACATGAAGCCCGTGTCAGCAGTGCCTGTGGCTCACGCGCACCGCAAGAAACGGCCAGTACAGGCTCAAAAGCGTGTCCGACTCGACACGACGCGACTCGAGACTTGAGGGAGCTTGTGTCAGTCAATGCCCCTCGGTCCTCGCCAAGTTGCACGTGTCGAATCGTCGTATCCAAGGAGAAATTCAACCCGAGCAGCAGGACAGTGTCCCGCAGCTACTGCAGTGGGTTCGTGTCCACGTGCTAACACATCACGACACTAAAAACTCCCACAACCAACGCGAAATCAAAGATGACCTATAGATCTACAAATCCAATCAAACACAATTCAAAAACATTACAAAAACAGTGAGTGAGGTATTTCATCGAACACCTAGTTCTAGGTTAGGATACGTGTCTGATACGGACACGAAATCAAATGCAATTGACACGAAACTTACACTACAGCTAGGGAACACCTAGATCTAGGCTAGGATACAAAGAAATCAGAATTTAAATACAATTTGAAGGGTTTACCTATAGGGTGTCAAATGGCAAGAAAAGCCCCAAATCGATTGATTCCCGTTGCTAGCCAAATCCTCCAAATTGTTCTCAAACTAAAATTACTCTCCATGAACATCAAATAGAGGATGATTAGATTCTATTGCAAAATATTTGGATCAAAAGGAATTAAAATGGATTTGTTATGAAATAGGGAAGATGGGAATTACCTTTCCTTTCTAAAAGTTGAGATGATACAAAAGAGGCAAGAACAAGGGGATGAGAGATTTTATAGGGGGAATACCAATGTTGGACGGCCACTATAGGCTGAATTTACGGTTAGGGTTGCACTGATGGGCTATGGGCCAAGTTGCATTAGTCATGGAAATAAATTCCTAAGTCCCAAGTCATTGAACTTATTCATTATTCCTCCTATTTAAACTTGATTCTAAATGACTAAAATTGGGTTGACTTAAGTTACACTAGGGTCCCACCATGCTAACCAAGTCACCATAGCTAGGGTCAACATTTAGGTTAGTCTCCAAAGTCTCAACTAGTCAAAGTCAAAAATAACAATCACCACTTCAATAAATTAAAATAAATTCAAAAAAATTCTCAAATGACCAAAATGCCCTCAAGATAAAATATGGTAGTGACATCATCTATCCTTCTTAGAGCTTGTGATTAAGTATATTATATTGTCATTGCTTGTCCTCCGTTCGGAATTGACTATTTTTCGACAGGTTTTGATATTATAAATGTTGTTATATAATATACCTAGACGGCGTTCTATGTCGTTTCTACGGCGTAGGCTGGGACGCTGTCATGCACTCGTGCCCTCACTCCGGGTGCGAGTTGTGACAATATTTCCTCGATATTTAAGATCAATTCGATCGTTACCCCTCGAACTAGCTATATATTCAATTCGTTTC
The DNA here is from genome assembly GCA_029216955.1 of Iris pallida. Classification (NCBI taxonomy): domain Eukaryota; kingdom Viridiplantae; phylum Streptophyta; class Magnoliopsida; order Asparagales; family Iridaceae; genus Iris; species Iris pallida. The sequence continues at coordinate 416,648 of JANAVB010022634.1, read as the reverse complement.
AAAAACCAAAATCACGTATATTCATCCAACTATTTTAAGTCATCTAGCAACATCGATTCCAATCCTTAGTCATTTTCAATATTCGAATCATTCCCATGCACGCTATCATCCAATCGTGCTAACTTTTTGTATATGATTCATATTGATTTCCCCTATCAAGACATCTGTTCGGTACACCTTAACTTTTTCTCGATTCGATTTGCCTACTCGATCATTTCTATATTTCATACTTGTGCAATCCCAATCTCGTGCACGTTATTCTAATTCGTTCGAATCGACTCGTCCAAATCTTCAAGATCATAACTCACTCAATGATACTCAATTTAAGGCTTTGCATACATGCGACGCTTGCTAATAGACTCATTGGCACCATGCATCCTCAATCGACCAACATCCCTGAGGCTATCCCATACACAACTCAGGGATAAAGTCGTTCGACAAATCCTCGAAACAAGTTTTGAACCACACCAGATTACTTCAAATCTTTGTTCGAACCATTCCTCAAATTTCAAGCACGCTCTTCTATATCACATCGACAATAACATCGCCGTTCGATAGCACCTCTATCGGAACTACCTAACACTCTTTGAATCAATTCTAACACATTCTCATTCGACACACTTTGAATCCCGCACTCAACTTTTGTTAAGGTTGACACAATTTTGGTTTATATGCCCAACTTGACTTAGCCAATCGTACTTTATGTGAACCATCTTTTTGTTTTTGTCAAAAACTATTTGCGAACGCTTTTGCAAATTATATAGACTTATTGTATGGACATTCCGTAGGACATTTAAGAGAGAGCGCATCAATGATATCAATTTGCAGAAGCAATATTTCAGAGTTTGCGGAAACATTAGAGTTAAAGAATTCAATCGAAAGTCCAAGGACGTAAAGCCGTGCTCTGATCGTATACTTATACAATATGACTCAATCCAAAGGTATGTATGCGGATTGCTGCTATATACCGACTCATCTACATGAATGGTCACTAGCACCACAAGCTATACCTAGACCTTAATTGGGTAATACGGTACATTCATTCAAACGAGGCGCGATCTTGCCGAAATTCTCGTACTATCCGCTCTATGGCGTACCCTTTCGGGTCAAGTCGCACACCATCCGAGGGTCCCGTAAGCATGTTCCTCCTAGGCCAGACCGGTCCTATGGTCGCAGGTACTGTCTGGGGAACAAAATCATACTTGTCGAGAAGTTATCCAATGACCATGCAAGACTCGACTCAAACTGACGTCTCACACAATCATTCTTCTTCTAGTGTTACCATCTCTTTCAGGGCCAAGTTCAATACTTCTCGTATTCGAGACTGCCTCGATGACCCATGGTAGCGAGTATCCTTCCATTTTGCCCTATAATCTTTGCTCAACTCAAGTACGACTATTTGATAGCACTTTTTCCAAACTCAATTTAATCAACCGTGGCTCGTGCCTTAAAAACACTAAGTCCGTGACATCATGTCTTAAGCCAACTTAAACTCTATGGGACACTACCGTCCAAGTTATACTTCACATGATGGGCCTTATGATTGTAGGACCACGTGGTTACGACAACCGCAGAAAACATGGGGCTGTACTTAGAATGACTTTGATAGCCTAACATAATTTAGCCTAACTTAATCGTGCAACAACTTGACGAGCAAAGGCTGCATCAAGCCTCACATCACGGGAACGTGACGTACAAGCGTTCGACTTTGAACAACCAAGTTATTTGGGTGCCTAGACTTATGCCACAAGCCGTACGATTCAACTTAGCCCGTGGAAGGAGCAAGGACTAAACTAAGCCTTGGTCTATGGGACCGTGCATGCTTTATTAGCATTTATATGGGCGACGCCTATGACTTAGGCTACTTCATATCTTTGTGGCGAAGACCAACTTTCCTTCTCCCAAGCCATGGGACGAAGGATCGAGTGTCATTTTGAAAGCACGCTGAGCAAACTTCTAAGTCGACTGTGGGACCTTTCCATATTCTAACTCAGTCTAACCCAAGTTGGGATTATTCCCTTTTAGCTGTGTGGATGCATCTTTTTTATTATCAAGCCTATTTGTGTATTTGAAAACTTTCGTGTTATAGTGGGAAGTCCAAGATGAGGCAAGTTCACCGAAGCCACCCACCTGAGCGAGGGGTCGCCTTGACTGAGCGAGCCTTCGAGCAGGCCGTTGCATGGCTAAGTCCAAACGCCATTGGCATTTCGATTCCTCCGATTGACTGAGCAGGAGGGGGCACTAACGCCATCGGCATTTCAATTCCTCTGATTGACTGAGCAGGACAGGGTACTACAAGAACTCTTTCACATGTTGATGAAGGGTGGCAAGCTTCAACTCCTGCCTCCCAAGCACTCTGACGAAGTAGGAAAGGTGGACAATCTAAAGTACTGTCACTATCACCAGTATGTTCAATATTCAACGCGTAAAGGTTACATGTTAAAAAAATAGATCCAGCGCCTCATTGATGCGAAAGTTATCTCGTTCGACTACGAAGACAAGACGGTCAAGGCCAACATGGTGACCCTCCAGTTTGGAAGCTTTCCAAAGACGAAAACTCAAGACAGTATTGTCTCCATCCCAAGGGCGACAATGGAAGTGGTCAACCTTCCACCGGCCCGTGATAATACTCAGGGCCTTATCCCACTTACGACATCAAGAGGCACAGTTATGTAGGTTTAGCCTGATCTCGCCCCAGACATGATGATGCCCACTGCACGCTATGTCAAGGGAAAGAAAACTAAGTCGTGTCGTATGGTTTCTACCTCGACCGACGATGCTCATGTTACCACTCGTTCGGCTCACCAGCGAGAGGATAACCGAGTTCTGAAAGAAGAGGTACCTCCACCGGCTACTGTCGTCGCACCTAATACATCGGAAGCAGGCCCATCTTAAATCCCTGCAACAGATAAGCAGAAGCAAAAGACGATTTTCTTTGACAAACCCCTAAGGAAAGGCTCAGCAGTGGGGCCGATCAAGCCCTATAACTTTGATATATTGGCACAGCTTGCCAATACTCCGGCCCGGTTATCGCTCTTCGAACTCCTCCGTCTCTCCAAAGAGACTCGGGACTCCCTCAGCAAAGCTTTGCAGAACGCTGATTCCTTCATGACCCAGGTGCAACCGCCCAAGGAGGATCCTGCCACGTGCCCACATTACCATAGTGTGGTCGAGGTGATTCTTAACATCACTTTCACTCAGCAGGATATGTTGCTGAAGAACAACCGGCACAATAGTCCCTTGTACTATACAGGGTATATTGGTGCCATCAAGGTCGATCGTATCCACATTGACCATGGCTCCTCCCTCAGCATAATTCCTCGGAGTTTACTCCAAACTTTAGGGATTTCGATGCATCGGATGACCGTGTCAAACACTACAATCAACAGTTTTAATGCTGGAAAGAGTGAGCCCTTGGGCAAGATCCGTCTGAAATACCAGATAGGCGATCTTCAGACGGATGTAACTTGTTATGTCATTGATGCAGACATAAACTAAAATATGCTATTGGGTCGACCATGGATTCATGAGTACATGATCGTGCCTTCTACCTTCCATCAATGCATGAAGTATGTAGCCAGCGACGGGACTATCAAGATTGAGTTCACTGACATCGACCCGTTCCGAGGACTCGAAGCATATTGTACTGATGTCGATCTGTATAAATTAGTCTCGTGCGACGATGATGCTAATGATGTCGACGACGAGGCAAAAACTGCATCAGAGAGTGGAGTTATTGCTGAAGAACCTTTAAACATTCGACTAAAGGGGAAGCCTCCCCAGACACCAGCACCTCTTGTCATCAAGCTCCGAGGAAAGGCTCCTACTCGCTCATCCCCGATGACATCAGCTGCTAGCCAGGAACCTATTCAAATAAAGTTCCCCAGAAGGGCCCTAAAAGTAGCCTCGAAGTTGCAAGAATCTCTGGCTCCAGCTCCCTTGGTAGTCAAATTGAAGCGGAGACCTCCTCCACCTTCTCCCATGGTGGCCCCGGTTCTCACTGATAAGGAGTTAGGGGACTATATATGTGCCAATATTGAGGCACACTTTTTATATGATGCAATCCCTCGGGATAAAATTTTGCATTTCATTAATAGAAAGTTATCTTTGAATTACTCTTGTGCACACTGGAATACTATGTATTTCTCAGACAATGCTCTGTATATGTTGCAAACCCAAGTAAAAACTACTAATCTGGCAAGCCGAGTTGTCCCTTCCCAAGATGCTTACTTCTTGGTTCCAGCAAGGAAGAAAAATGAGGAAACCATCATTTTCGGTCAGGTATAACATCCTCAAAGACTTACTCCCGCAGAACCGGAGCCCAATAACGACAAGATGCAGCTCTACCGTTACACTGCTCAACCCAAGCACCTTATCCAGAAGATGGGTTACGACTTGACAAGCGACAGAGGACTAAATTATGGCAAAGGCCGATGCCTTTTACGACTTTGTACTCCAAAGGAAAAGTCACAAAATTATTACCAGCGTACTCGTCTGGGGTTGGGTTATGTTACACCCACAACAACTTCGGAGAGCTCGGAGCCGGAGGTCATGATGCATTCTCACTCCTCCGATTCCTCAACCTGGGACTCTAATACCAGTATCGGCCAAGCCTTCAAGAAGATATTGTCTGTCAATATGGTCTCTACAGATCTCCCAATTGAGGATGAAGACTAGATGCTCGAATTCTTCGAGGATGAACCTTAGGCCCAGCACCTAGGGTCCCAATGGGAATGGCGATTCGAATAGCGAGAACCTGCCACCGAAGATAAAGTTGTTCAAGTAGACCTAAAAGATGAGGCTTCACCTAAACCCATCTTCATTAGCAAAATCTTGACAGAAGAAGACAGAGGGTCTCTGATACAGCTTATCCGAGAATATATTGATGTCTTCGCTTGGAGCTATAAAGACATGTCGGGTTTAGACACGCAAGTCATAATGCACCGACTCAACATCCTACCCAACGATAAACCTGTCAAATAGCAACAACGTCGCTTCCGTCCTAACATCATGGATGCTATCGCGAAAGAAGTCGACAAACTTATAGAAAGTGGCTTCATTCGTGAGGAGCAACACCCTGATTGGGTGGCCAATATTGTTCCCGTCACTAAGAAAAACAGAAAGATTCGAGTCTGCATAGACTTTAGGGATCTCAACTCGGTCTGTCCAAAAGACGAGTTTTTTCTTCCGATCACTGATGATCGATAATACTTGTGGCTTCGAACGTATGTACTTCATGGACGGATTCTCAGGCTACAACCAGATCAAGATGTTCCCTGAAGATAAAAAACACACTTCATTCCAGACTCTAAAAGGAATCTACTGTTATACAGTGATGTCCTTCGGTCTGAAGAATGCGAGAGCAACATACCAACAGGCCATGAGTACCATATTCCGTAAATACCTCCAAAAATGGTGGAATGTTATGTTGATGACATAGTTGTTAAAAGCTAAAGAAAATCCAACAATCTGGACGAGTTGAGGATGGTGTTCGACTTGATGAGGACACATCGACTAAAGATGAACCCAACCAAGTCTCTACTGGGGGTTTCCAGTGGCAAGTTCTTAGGCTTCATCGTCACAGCCAAGGGTATTCATATTGACCCTGAAAAGACCAAGGCTATTCTAGACATGGCTCTCCCAAAGAATTTTCGTGAACTCCGGGGCCTATAAGGACGCTTGGCATATATCAGAAGATTTATAGAAAATCTCTTCGGACGATGCCAACCCTCCACCAAGTTGATGAAGAAGGGGGTTTCTTATGTCTGGACCGAAGAACGTCAGCACATGTTCGACGACATCAAGAAATACCTCACTAGTCCTCCAGTACTGATAGCACCGGTTGTGGGAACGCCCTTTCTACTGAACGTTCGAGTCATGGACCATTCTCTCGGTGATTTGCTAGCCCAAAGGAGCAATGAAGGTCACGAACAGGCAATTTACTATCTTAGCAGGACCATGATTGGTGTCAAACATCGGTATAATCCTGTTGAGAAGGAGTGTCTCGCTCTAGTCTTTGCCATCCAAAAGATGTGCCATTATGTGGCTGGTCAGACAATTCACGTCATCTCCCGAGTCAACCCCCTCAGAGTTCTCATGACTAAGCCAGGGGCACTAAACTCGCGATTAGCCACATGAGCAATCCTTTTGACGTCTTATGACGTAGTGTTCGTCCCACAAAAGGCTGTTAAAGGTCAAGAATTTGCCTACTTTTTGGCAACACATCCTGTACCGGAGACGTCAAAACTCTACGACGGTATCCCTGACGAGGTCTTGGAGTCTAATACAGTCACAGACAATCCTGTCTGGCGAATGTTCTTTTACGATGCTTCGAGAATAGGACCTAAATTATTATAGGGGTTGGAGTAATCCTCGTCACTCCTGACGGTCTAGTCATCTACCGTACGTACTCTCATGGAGTCATGCACCATTAATATTGCTGAGTACAACGCCCTCATCATCGGGCTCCAGCTCACTAAACAGTTGGGGGTCGACTATATTACGGCGACTCGAAGCTGATTATCAACCAGGTTCAAGGATAATATGAGGTTCGACATAAAGATCTGATCCCTTACCATCAGGCAGCAATCGACATCATCTCCATATTTACAGGGTTCTTTATCGAACACGTACCTAGATTGCAAAACCTAGAGGCTGACGCCCTCGTCGGTTTTGCCGCCTCTTTGGCAGCTCCTGTCGGAACCCTGTACTCTGTCATATTGAGGGGTCGGGAGCTGGTCTGTCCAAAAAATAACCTAGATATGTGTCTGAGCTACTCTGTACAGGAGGACACAAATCTTGACATGCGAGATTGGTGATTTCCATTCATAGACTACGTGATCTACAGGATCCTACCTGAAGGCCCGAAGGAAGCTACTTCTATCAAGAAGTGCTCGCTCCGGTTCTTCTATGACACAACTACCAAAATGTTATATCATCGTTCATACGACGGGCTTCTCCTTCGATGTTTATCCACTAATGAAGCAAAATAAGCACTCCAGGACGCACGCGATGGTACCTGCGGAGTCTACCAGCCTGATCCTAAGTTACAGGACCGACTACGTCGCATGGGCTACTACTGTCCCACCATGGTGGCAGACGCCATCGATTATGCTAAGAAGTGCCGAGTCTGTCAGTTGCATGCTGACTTTATCTATCAACCTTCTGAACTCCTGCACCCCACTACGCGCCTAGCCATTTGAAGCATGGGAAATGGATATCATCGGACCGATCAGCCCTCCGCCCTCCAAAGGACACCGGTTCATCCTCGCCATCACCGACTACTTTTCCAAGTGGGCCGAAGCAGTACCACTGGCTGAGGTAAAAATCTCGAACGTGATCAGCTTTGTTAAGTATCACGTTATTTACCGCTTCGGAGTTCCTAGAAGGATTATCCATGACAATGGCCCTCAGTTTGTGAGCCATGCATTCCATCGGTTCTGTGATAAGAATCAGATAGAATGTAGCATCAACGGCCTATAATCCTGCAGCGAATGGGCTAGCTAAAGCATTCAATAAGACGATTGTTAAGTTGCTCAAGAAAGTCGTATCTTCTAATAAGCGCGACTGGAATAAGAAACTCGGCGAATGTCTAAGGGCTTACTGTACAATCGTTCGGACACCCACAGACAACACACCATTCTCTCTTGTCTACAGGAGTAAGGCGGTACTCCCTCTGGAGATCCAAATTCTATCTCTATGGGCAACTATCACCAACCAGCTAATAGACGAAGATAATCAACATCGTCGGCTATAGGAGTTGGAAGCATTGGACGAGGGGCGCCTGCTGGCTCAACAACGTATCAAACTCTATCAAGCTCAGATTTTTGGAGCTTTCGACAAAAAGGTCCGGGAAAGAACATTCCAAGTGGGTGACCTCGTTTTATCAGTTCGGAGACCGATGGTGATGACCCACAAGAAAGCTGGGAAGTTCAAGTCCAAGTGGGAAGGACCGTTCGTCATAGAGATGGTCTACTCCAATAGTGCTTACCGGCTGGCCAAACCTAACGGTGATTTGCTAATGATACCAATCAATAATAAATTCCTAAAGAAGTACTATGTCTAAGGTCTAAATCGACATATATTTCTACATCCCCCGTGGGTGTTTTATATTAACGAATTCATCCTTTCCATATTTCTCCTGTAGAAAATATTTCATGTCCATATTACCTCTGAGTTATTTTTCTATACCCCAATGAAGTTCATGCCTACCATGTCCATATTACCTCTGAGTAGACATATCTTCCATATCAAATCCATTATTGTCATAATCATCTATAGAATATTTCACGTCCATACTTCCTCTGAGTCGTTCTATACATCCGAAGAATTTATTCTTACCATGTCCACATAACCTCTGAGTAAGAAAAATTCTACCATAAAAATTTCGTATTTACCATGTCCATATCACCTCTGAGTAAACACCATATCCCCAGCGGATTTACCTCCATCCTATCATGTTAAGACTACCTCTGAGGAAATTCTCACTGCTATAAAAAAAAGTTTATAGTAAATGGACAAGCAAAGAAGCAAAACTAAGATTTTTATTCATGAAAAGGAAAAGTTTTTCTTTCTTTACTACAAAAAGGCCTCCTAAAAGATAGGAACAAGAGGACGAAAGACATCAATATTGTGATCTAAGATGACTAGCGCATAAATTCGTCAAGTCGGCTTCTCAAAAAAGCGATCTTAGGCCCAACCAAATATTTGGCTCGGCGCTCTATCTCTTGTCGTCAAGCGGCCTCATCCTCGAACTAGGACATGTTTTGGCGTGCAATGTCTAACTCTGTCTTACCAACACCGATACTCTTCTTCTTTCGAGCTAAAATCTCAGATTGCTGGCAAAAGAGCCTCTGTTGGTCTTTTAACTTCTCCAGTTCACTCTCGGCGAAGGCCAACGCCTCTTCCAACTGTCGAATCTATTTCCGGAGGGTTTTGTACTGTTACTCGAAGGTTGTTTGACGGCAGACTTGAACTTCTTCAGTATCGATCACCTCTTCAATCTCTGCTTCAACCTCGACAATCCTGTGAGCCAGAGCCTGACATCTCTGTTCGTTCTGGAAAAGTTCAGCAACCATTTTCTCTAGTTTTGCGTTCGCAAGGGATGAAAGGCTGCGCTCAAGGCCTTGAAGCTCTAAGACTGTGGCTTCTAATTCTGTCAGAGAAGCCTATATCGCATCCACTTTTGTCTCATATCCCTGAAACTCGAACAATGCCACTAACTGGGCACTTACTGCAGGTCGAGCCTGCCTAAACGTTTGGTTATGCTGCAAGACGCCCTCTATATCGTACTTTAAAGTATAGCGAATGGTGTCCAGAATAAGGTTGGCATAATAAGCATTGTCAGCCATGGCCATTGGAGTCATCGGAGATGCCGCGATAGAAGGTCCCAGAACAGCGATAGCAGCTAATACATGACTAGGGACTGCAGCCGATGCAGTGGTGCCATGACAGAGGCGAAGGCCATCAATGGAGCAATGACAGTACCTATCGATGATGTCTGATTTAGCCCCTACGTAGCTGATTCAGGAGTAGTCCCATGGATGATTGGCTCTTCAACACGCTTCTTTACCAGCTCTTCAACAATTTTTATGACTGACTTCTGAGAAGCCACATGGACTAGCCCTCGAACGGTCTCCATAACCGACTCTTCGACAGTCACTTCAACTAACTCCTCAGTAGTCTTCATAACCGGTTGGTCAGCAGTCGGCTCATCGGTAGTCCCTTCGACCAACCCTTTAGCAGCTGACTCGTCAGCAGTTGCTTTGATCAGCTCTATAGTGGCTGCATCGACGAGCGAAGGACGTAGGGTCAAATTAAGATGAACCTCAGTAAATCTCGTGTGTATGCAATATTTTTTATTTTCTCTTCTCTTTTATTTTTTATTTATTCTTATCTCATCACAAAGACGAGAAAAGACTTATTTTTCCAACAGCTTTAAGAATGTCCATTGAGACTGGTTCTTACTTTTTCCAGTATCCTATGTTCATTTGATCACTTCTATAGCATTTCTGCCTGGTAATCTCTATTTCTAAATATCTAGGCTTATTTATGTGTTAATGGGTGAATATATAATAGGTCCAAAAGAAGATGCTCTGAAATACATGGAATATGATAATGAGAAACTGATGCATAAGCTTTACTTGCTTGCTCATCTCATATATATTTCACTGATATATCTTAATTTTCATGCTAAGAGCATTCTTACTAATGATGATGTTCTTAACTGGTTTTGCATATTGTGTTTTCCTTATAGTACTTGTGATTCTCTATGTAGGTGGAACAGCCCAGTCCTAAAATACGTAGGACTAGGAGACCATATACATGGCAGCTACGTATCGAGAAGACTCCGGCCCAGCTCGAGTACGTATAAGCTGTATAGTAACGACCAACTATCTATACCAATCAATAATATCTCTGTGTCTCAATCCACAATAATACAAAAAATAAGAATGAATAAGTTATAACATAATGTGCACCCTATGCTACATTTGTCCGAAAAGATTCGAAAGAATAACTTGAGTCTACAAATACTAGGCTAACAAGCAGAATATAATTAAACATATATAAATATGAAACTGCAAGAGATACCTAAAATAATAAATAGCAACCATCATGATTAGCAACCAACTCTGTTCAGTCGAATACCTAGAGAGATCACCAGGTCCTCAGGGGACTAGCAAGGTACATAATATACATGCCAAGGTACAGATGTAAAAATATGATCTAAGGCAATCGACTGTATCTGTCTATGTGATATGCAAGTGAGAAACTCTTCTAGAATACCAGACCTCTCTACTAAGGCTCACAAGCACCTCAGCAAGATATTGTCTCCAGTACCGTGTCTTGGGACCAAGGATAATCAATTCTTGACAATAATAATCCTCTACTCTGCTACAGAGCTAAAGGGCCACTAAACAACAAGCCACACGATAATAGGTATGATATTGTAGTCAAGTTCTCCTCAGCCCTATGTCTAGAATCTAGCAATGTCAAGTCTGTACAGTCATCTCGATAACAATAGCAATAATGATAAACAATCTAGAATGCTAGTACGAGGTCAATACCACGAATAGTCATGTAAACCTCGTATCATGAATGTGTCGGTGTCCTGTGGTCAATCGTGTCAATGGACACATCAATATGCACGCAAAGCCTATGTCAATACTCAGTGTCATCATCATGACATCGGTATCCGTCTGCAAAATGGGCACTTAAGTATCAACGTCCCTATGTCATGCAATGCTAATCAAAATAACAACAAGAAAGAGAAAAGGAAACAATCTTTAACCATGGCAAGGTACACTTGCTTGTAACTGATGTTTGAGGGTAGGCCTGACCTACTCCGGTGTCCTCATCACTCCTTACAAGATCACCTATAATAATACACTATAATTAATATTCTATATCTTCTTACCATATATAGATTATATTAGCATCTACGTCTACTAGTCGCCATAACGTTGATACAACACTATCTAACATATAAGTACCAACTTCTCTCATAAAATAATTTATAACTATAATAAAATTAACAAATTTAAATTTTGCAAATTATTTATAAATACCTATATATTACTAAAATTACATTTTCAATGGTAGAACTCTTCCACAATAGGTCTTATGTCAATACTACACATTGAAACCACACTCGACCTAATTTAGCCCCAAAATAATAATTAATTAAAACTACTAAATTTTGTAAAAATTCCATAAGTTATTTAAAATAGTGGTTTTAACATTAAACCTTGCACAACAAATAATTTAATATAGTTTTATGAAGTATTAGAACTTTTGGACACAAAGAACATAGGATTTTTCGGAGTTCGGTGTTACGACAAATGTCACAAATTTAAAAAAATAGAAATGAACCCAAAATCTAACAAATAGATATGCGTTGGAAAGCTCTTGACATCTAGTTTATAAATAAAAAATATTAGAATGATCAAAACTGAAATTAGGTAGGCAAAAAACTGCTCACAACAGAACTCATCGGTTCTAGACATCTTGTCGTAGAATCGACGCCACGGACAAATCACTTGGAAGTGGTCCAGCAATCAAAAATTGAAGTAGACACATAGAAGTAACTTCTAGTTTTGGTTTGAGTGAATTGGATGACAAAAAGTAGATGAAACCTCGTCTAGAAGTCGACTAACCTGTTGCGATGTTCAGATTTTGATTCGGTAGAGTTTTGGCCCAAGTAGCGCGTTGTGCACCTCTCTATTGGCCGCAAGATTGCTCCTACAGTTGCTAGGATAGAAGAGAATGTCGATGAGGTTGCGAGAGTAGTGGCGGTTGGCACAAAATTCAAGGAAAAATTGGGTTTGGTGGATTGGGGTTCGGCTATGGGGGTCGGCCTTTGATGGTTGGCCGCACGCACAATGAAGGGACGATGGGGTGTTCTCGGTTATGAGGGAGTGGAGGATGTTTAGGGTTTGATAGTTTTTTATATTACAAGGGTTTGGGCTTTGGTTTGAACTAATTCAGGTAGGATTTGGCCCTCCAAAGTATACAAATGGTAATAGGTTTCCTTAGAGTTGTTTGACCAAGTTAAAGATATAAGGAATATTGCACATGGCTGCAATTTAATATCTAAAATTTACTTAAATATATATCTAATTGGTTTTGATAACCTTAGTTAGGCTCTAACTAGTAGGTTTGACTAGGTTAGGGTCCGAGTAGAATTTCTAGTCACATTAGACCCGAAAATCAATTTAATGAGTCGCATGTGCAATTTGCAAATAAGTAGTACATGGGAACTCGATTGGATGGCACACCCTAGGCATGTGCATAGTAGACTCAAAATGGGTCAAAACCATATTATTGGGTCAAATGGTTTTGATCTATGACGAGTCCCGAAATTAAATTGGAAGTAGGGCCTATAATTACGATAAATGGTAAAAATAGCCTAAGTTGACCCGAAGTTGCACGAAGTCAAAAGAATGTTGGAAAACATATTTAGATAGGATATGATATATCAATTTGAAGATGGACGTCTCTAAAATTTAAATATGGAATTGGATTTGAGAAATCAATACTTGTTGTGCTTCAAAAATCAAAGCTACGGTAAAGTACTATTATAGTCATTATTGACTTAAAATATAATTTTAATATTTAAATATCCATATGAAATAAATAATAATTATTAAAAATAATTTCAAAAATCAAAGATCTTACAGTAGGAGACTTATGAGAAGGATTTTGATGAAGATGATGATATCAAGAAGGATGTTGATATATCGATATCAAGAAGAAGTGCAAGAATAGGAAAGATGTATCCGCTTTTCCACCTATCTAGTCACAACAAGTCCTTGATCTAGAAATAATTAAAACTTTTTAGTATAATAATTTATAGTTTTTTGTATAGTTTGTAAGTGTTTGTGATGTACAAACGATATGTTTTAATAAAATAGGGCAATTTTACAAAGTGTTTGTTTCAGTTATCTTAATACTATATATGTATTTGTTTGGTAGTAGACAAATGAAAGTAAATAAAATAAATTATAAATTGAATTTGGTACCAAAGAAAATTATATATTGACATTCCTTATTTTTTCATTAAGAAAAGGTTTTTTTTACGGTCATTACCTGTCATCTAAGCCAGAGTTAAGAAAAGTTCCTATTTATCTTGAATTTTTTGTAATGTTATCTTAACAGTTTAAAACGGTCAAGATAATTTTTTACTTCACAGTTTAAAACCATTAAGAAAAGAAAACCAAATACTGGCAATAAAACTGTGGACTTTTCTTCACTCTGGCCTAGATAACAGATGCAAAACCGTCAAAAAAATCCTTTCTTGACGGGGAAAAACATCAAGAAAAGTCATTTTTCTTGTAGTGATCGGTCTGTTGTTTGGTTTTCTTGAATGTTTTCACTGTTTTCTTTTATGAATGTTTTTTGGCGTCAATTTTTGCATTCATTCTTGAGAATTTCGAGATGAATGATAAAAAGGATTCTAATACAATGTTGAGCTATTGCAGGAGCCCGTGTAATTGATGTTTGATCCTTGCTAAATGATCTCATATTCTCGGTACATTCTCTACTAGGTGGGTGGTTCAGACCCTTCTTTTCTACTCATTCACGTCAACAAATTATTATCCGTTCAAACGTTTAAATCGACGATGTCCGGTTAAATGCATGCATGTTGTACCACTAAGATATAGAATATGGAATAATTGTAGCTATATAGTATAATTGGGTCTTAAAACTTAATATGATAAACTTCGCATGCAAGGCAAGCAATTTTGGTTCGAAACTGTAAAACTGTTGGAAGGAACAGAAATAATAAAATGCCGGTTGTGGCATGGTGCCTCAGGTGTTTGGTGCCTACGGTCGCCAAATTGGGACATACGACTTTGAGAAAAATAAATTATTGCGTGAGTTTATGGATTATACTAAATAAATTATATTTTATGTCATGCATCTGTTTAATAGATAAAACTGTTCACGAATACACATGGTCATGAACAACTTATGCACAGGGTTAGCTTTCCTCGAAACGGTATCTAGGACGCCAGAACAGAATCGATCTAGGAAGAAATTATGAAATCGTGCTTCGACATGAGGCATTGCGAGACATTCAGTTGGGCTTGCAACACAGACTGACAGGGCACGTCGCAATGCTACATAATCACCCTTTATGGTGTCGATATTGTTGGCCCATACAGCCATGGTCGAACCGATTTCGATAATTGACTCAAATTCCAAGCTCGATATGAAAAGAAACAGAAGATTGCAAATTTTGTCTCAACTAATTTTTTATACTTTATTTTGTATTTCTTTTTATTTGAGTCTAGAAAATTGTACGCCGGAATCACTAGCAAATTTAGAAGACCTTACTCACAAAATCCGTATTCCTAACCCAAAACAAATACCTAAACCTTTATCTATCCAAAAACTCCACAAACCAAAAATGACCTAGATTTGACCTAACCGAACTCGGCTAGAGTTTTGCCCGAACTACGTCAAGTCAAATCATACATGTTCAGCTGCATATTCCTACTCCTTTGGATCTGTAACGTTCAAAATTATGAACGTTAGCCCTGCCGAGTTCTGCCCAAACTCTGTCCTAGAAAACCTATAAAAAAAAGAATTTATCATTTCTATACACTCATTCATTCTTCATCTTCTCTATCTATTCCAAAGCTTCCTATCTACTAAAAGAACTTTAATCTTCCAATTTCCAAGATAACTTCCATTCTTCTAAGTGCCGGTGGTTTCCGATTAGGAGTATTCGAGTTGTACAAGCTTGGAGTATAAAAGCTTTCTTCAGAAAAGTGTTTGAAGTTTGATCGTGGGCTTCGGATAAAAATACGACGGTGTTGAAGTTGGCGTGTTCTTCGGAGTAAAGCACACGGTGTAATCTCTATTCAAAATAGTGGATTATAGTGAGCAAGAGTTCTCGTAAACTTGACTAGTCCTATCAGAGGGAAACCAGTATAAACATCGGTGTCTGCGTATTGCTTTCTTGCCTCTAGTTACATATAGCTTTACTTCAGTGAATTAAAGTTTTATTTATATATTTGTCTCACCTACTTAGTTTTAAATTTGGGGAATATTTTTTACTGCACTCTATTCACCCCCCTCTAGAGGTGCCATCGATCCTACAATTGGTATTAGAGCACGGTTTCTCTCTAGTTGGATTTAATCTCCTTGAGATATGGCATCATTATTCCAAGCAATGGTGAAGGCCAATCACCAAATATGACACCCCTATTTAATGGAACAAACTACACATATTGGAAGACACATATGAGCTTTTATCTCAAGTCTCTTGATTTCAATTTATGGTCGATTGTCATGAATGGTTACAAGAAACCACTACCTATTATGTAGAGGGTAATCTAGTTGAAAAACCATTTGATAGATATACCGACAATGAAAAGAAACAAGCCAGTCTTAATCCAAAAGCTATTAATGTTTTATTTTGTGCTATAGATAGAACTGAGTTTAACAGAGTATCAACATGTGTCACGTCTTACGAGGTTTGGAAACTTCTTGAGGTTACTCATGAAGGCACTTCACAAGTAAAGGAATCCAAAATCTTACGACTAACACAAGAGTATGAGACCTTCAAAATAAGCCTAATAAGACTATTACAAATATGTTTACTCGGTTTTTAGATATTTTTAATCCTCTATCTTCCCTTGGAAAAGAATAAGCAATCATGAGAAGATTCGGAAAGTACTTTACGGGCTAACCAAGAATTGGAATCCTAAAGCGACGGGCATTATTGAAGGGAATGATCTCACAACGATGACTCTTGAAACCCTTATGGGAAAGCTTATGACGCATGAGCTAGACCTTAAAGATTTCGAAAAGTCAGCACCAAAGGAGAAGGCAATAGCATTCAAAGGTAACCACAAGATAGCCTCCGATGACAAAAGTGAGACAGACAGCTCAGACAACGAGCAGATGGCATGTCATGCCCCAATTCCGCTAGGGTCGTTCGTCCTCTCTTTGATCCCTGTGGGATCGTTCGTCCTCGCTAAGGCGTAATGTCATGCAAGCCTAAGTTACGCTTGCACAAGGCCGGTACCTGCACAATACAACTAGACAAAGAAAAACACATGCACACAGCATTTTTGTTGCAGAAAAACCAAATATTGTACATAGAGATTTGAAATAGAAATACTTCTTTTATTGATAACTTGATAGGATTACAAAGTATAAAGCTTGCGACTCAAAATGCCATAGTTTTGCTTACATATCTCTCTTTGAAACTCTTTTCAAAATAGCCATAATACCCATACATCATATCCTTTTATTACATACTCGAAATATAAAAACACCTTCAAAGGAAACTTGCAACTTGACCTGAAACAAAAATAGCTTCGAGGCGATCCACAAGTTCTACTGGGCTAGACGAGCTTTAGCGCCTCACTGAAATCCCCCTATCTCCTTGCTATCTGAAAATAATGCCCACAACGTGGGTCATAACACATCTTGTACTAGCGAGCGACTTTTGGCCGAACTCACATAAATCTGTACTAAGTCAACATGTGAAGCTAACATTTTTATTAGTGATCTTTCTATTTGTCTAGCTTCTTTTTAATGATTCATAAGAAACATGGACAATAGAAAGCACTTGTATAATCTTTCTTACCCATCGCCGATAGTTGTCCCTACACAAGACAGGTTAGCACAATTTGCATATGATATAAAGCACATTATTCAGTCTCTGCATTTAGTGCTAGGTTTGCAATACACTCTGATTTCACAAATACACCTAACTACATGTTGGTCCACGGGTTATTTCTTATGATTAGCCGCTGTGACATATGGGTTCAGCTCGTCGCTTTTGGACGTGATGTAACACCCTTTTGATAGCGAGGTTTCTTGTACCTCAGGGTGTCTAGACAATCTCTTCTAGGCCGAACGATTCAAGGTGCCCCAAGAACCGCCCGAGAGATCAATTTTCCTTGTGCACAAGTTTTTCAGGACCAATGCAAAACCTATATGGCAACTGTTAAATGACACATTCATTTGTGCCTTTCTTTTGTTCGCAACAGAGCTATAGCGCCTAGCTTTTGGGACAATTCTCTTTTCTATGGCAATGTGTACAAGTTCGTCTATACACATCTAAACATTTGAAGCATACTTATAGGCAACATGTGTTATCCATATAAAAACAGGTTAAGAAGTAATACAAAATCCATCATTTGATTCAATTCATTTATCTTCTCTTATCTTTTGTTATTGTGTATCGTTGATCATAGGGACGAGGCAACATAGTGGACTAGAGTCCATTTTTTATTAGGGCGTAGAGATAAATGCTAGCCCGGTTAAAGCAACTCACCAAAATGAATCTTGTCCGAGAGAAAGAGGGACTTCACGCACCGTTCACGCTCCTCCTAAGCGTCCTACATTGGAACCAACATTTGATTAGCATACTTTTGTCTCGTTCTCTCAAGATTCGGAATGAATGTGAAACGTAATGAAAGCGAACAATGAAAACCAATCATCAAAAACCAATATGAAAACGCATTCATCAAAACCAAGCAGCGAAAGAAAACATTCAACAAAACTCTCGGATTCATTTTAATAGAAGTCGATCCATTAGTTGGAAAGGTTTATTGTATTTCATCCGTGATCAATCTATACCGGCAAAGGTTTTCCCAAGTACTCAATTTAAGACTGAGTTAGCAAGCCGTAGGTGATATATAGTGGACCGCGAGGAGCGGGGCACTACATAATAACCCAATGATAAAAAGTTTTATCCATAAAACTTAAAAAATAATCTCACCTCCAACACGATCCTGATCTTGATCAAGTAAGATGGACAGATTAAAAACATGAGCATTCCGCAGTTGTTGATTGTGCGAGTCACCCTGAATCAGCGGTGGATCCTGTAGAAGCATGGAAAAGGACAAGAAAAGCCCATGCGGCTCCAAACAGAAGGAACCTCATGCGGCTCAGGAATCCTTCAGAACTTTATGCGGCTCAGGAATCCTTCAGAACTTTATGCGGCTCGGAACTCCTCAACAGCTCCATGCGGCTCAGGCAAAGACACGTGGCCATACGCTGTCTGCTTCTACAGCTGGCCATAAAGCAGCCTTCCAATTAATTGCTCTGATGACAGCTCTGACACAATGAATGACAGCTCTGACGCAATGAATGACAGCTCTGACATAAAGCTGAAATAATGATGGCGTGCTCCTTGGGAAAAGAAGAAAATCTTTTATAACTGACAGGATCCGTCGAGTCCCAAGCACCCCTATGCGGCTGCCACCTTCATGCGGCTGCCTTCTTCATGCGGCTGCCACCTTCATGCGGCTGCCTTCTTCATGCGGCTGTCTCCTTCATGCGGCTGTCTCCTTCATGCGGCTGCCTGCTTCATGGGCTGTCTCCTTCATGCGGCTGCCTCCTTCATGCGGCTGCTACCCTCATGCGACTGCTACCTTCATATGGCTAGGATCGTGGGGGCCACCCGTATGCGGTTCACTTAGAGACCGCACTCATACGGCTCTGTCAGAACATCCTCCTCACGAAAGTTGAGACACGTGGCGATCCTCATGACAGTTGAGACACATGATGGTTCTCGCAACAGTTGAGATACGTGGCGTTCTTATCCCCCTCAGAATTATGGCTGCTAGCAAATCATAACAAACTCAGATTTGTTACAATCATCATAATTACCCAAATCAAATCAGATCAGACAAATCGAACACATGGTAGGAGATCCGAGCCTATCATCACAAATTATGAAAATTTATGGCAATTAACATTAATTGCCCATAGGATTTGGTACAATCCACATTAATTGCCTAGATTCGTTGCAATCAAAATTAATGGTCCAGATAATTGGCCGCCGACTTTTCAAGGGGGAATCATCGTAAACCCTAATTATTACACCCCCACCTCTATAAATAGCAAGGTGCATTCCCTTGCAAAGCACCTGGAGGCCTGGAGACTGATTGGAGAGAGAGGATTTCTGGACACCTGGAGACCCCGAAGGCTGAACACACAGAGAGAAAAAAGCACGCATAGAGGATTCTTCCCACGCATCCCGAGAGCATTTATTCTCCAGAGCCAAGGCTACGTCCGATCGTCCAAGGAGTAAGGCAGAGCTGCCGTCGCTTTCCCGAGCATCTACCGTCACCCCCCAGATTCAAATATAAATAATCGTACTTAGATTGCTGTACCGTTTTCGTCCCTAGGCTTTCTTTATACGAGCGAGTTTGTATTATGAGTCTAAGTTCAGTCCTCCAATATAATTGTTCTGTACTTTTGAAATTAATGGCAAATACGATGGCGACTCTGCTGGGGACAAACTTCTCCACGGCTGAGGAGTTGGTGACGCAATCAGACGCATCCAAACTTGGCTCCACTCAACAAATGCTGGTCGCCCGGTTCGACCAGCAGGCGTTTGAAGAAATGCTCTCCGATGGGAGCGCTGGCCCGGTCCAGCGGCGAGCCCGCACGAAGAAGGCCTGCAGGGAGTGGAGGCCCAAAACATTCGCTCCTCCCAAAGCTCTCGAAGGAGTACTCTCTGTTGCACAAGACGGCGAAAAATACCCTCTTGCGGCCTCACTTCAGACCATAGAGGACTCTGCTGTCCCCAAGTCTAGCAGAAGAAAATACTATGATGCTGGACTTGCAGGGGCAAAGAGGAACTCTATACGGTCCAAGCCGCATAAAGGCGCCAGCCGCATGAAGAAGGCTCATGCGGCCGTAACTGCCTACCGCATGGAGAAAACTCATGTGGCCACAAAAGTCAGCCGCATGCAGAAAGCCCATGCATCCAGAACCACCAGCCGCATGCAGGTAGCCTACACGGCCATGACTTCCAGCCGCATCCCTGTCACGACCCGTTACCCAAATTGTTGGGCCGGGCCGAGCCATGTCCAGCCTACGCTTGGTTAAAGCGCAGTAAGCTGTTCTAGAATAAACAATAAAAGATCTAAGCAGCTAACAGTTCTAAAATCACATTTAAGGTTCATAACAACACAGCATCTATAAGCGAAGGTAACATAAGCACAGACGTAAATAATACACTTCCAAAGTATCTAACTGGAGACAAAGTCCAGTATCCAAATATAAGTATAGACAAAGTCTAGCCTCAAAACACAAGAAAAATAACTAAGCAAGGTTCCCCGCTGGGGCCTCTTCTGGAGCTAAGGCCAGGTCCTCAATGCAGTGCCATAATATGTAACACACAGCGTTTCCTTCTCGAAAAGTATACCTACAACGTTATCCTGTCAGGACGGGAGCAAGTTCAACCTCTACAACTAAAGTACTGAACATATAATGAAAGAGATGTACAATAAGAAATATGGTGTGATAAGTCTATAAAACAGGAAATACCAGAAACATGGCCTCATGGTACAACTGGGACCACAATATCATAGTAACACAGGGAACATGGCATATCTGGAATCATGGTATATCTCATAATCTAGCATGGCAAGGATACATATGTCATAGAGACAGATGTATATGTAATGTTTAAAACTGTAGCAGGTACGTGATCGGTCAATAGATGTAAAATACGCTGTGGCACATAATGAAATATATATACGTACAAGTAGACAAGCATAGGTGTACATCCGTACAGAAAATATGGGATATTTACCTGCGGCAAGGTATGCATATAAAATGCGACCAAGCTCGCTACTATAGGGGGGTCGTGATCACGTACACTACTATCAGTTTCCCTATAACCCATATTCTATCATGTGAGGGATACGAGAACAGTAAAAACATGTGAGAGACACTGGGAGTAATATAAGCATAGCCGGTACTGGGAACAGTATGAAACATGTGAATACTCCGAGTAGTATAAAGCATAGTAAAACATGTACTGAGAACCAGTAAGGAACATGTGAAGATATGATAACTGTCCTAAGCATGGTAGGGACCAATTTAATGTAACATGTGAAGATTTAACTTGCAGTTATTCAGAAAGCAGTATTTTAACAGGGTTAATACATGTTCTAGCATTAAAAGACAGTAAATAAGTGTGTAGATGTACTTGCCTCGAGCAAAGCAAGAATACTAGTAAGAAGATATAGATGCCTGGTGTCCTGTCAATAATGATATACAACTCAGTTCTAAGCTAGGATCAACAATATACTAGTGGTGTGACACGACTCCTAACTGGATACTAGCCAAGTGGAGATCTAGCATAAAAGTCTAATGTGGAGTGCCACTATATCCAATACTAATTTCCTAGAGTCTTTACACTAGCGCGGGGTGAGGTCCAATACTATAACAACTCAAATCACCGCAAAAACTTGCAAGTTGTAACTGCTCAATAAATAAATCAAACGGTGCACTAAGTTCCAACAATTTTAGAGATAGACAAAAAGCTTAAATATATATAAAATAAAGTACCAAAATAATCCTTGTTAATTATAGAAATTTATACTAATTTTTTTGGGATTTATAAACCCTCATAAATAATTATTAAAAATCAGCAAACATAAATATATTAAAAATGAGTTCTGTTTTCCTATTTTTATAAAACACCAAAAGTACTTATTAATTGCTAGAAAAATTATAATAAATTAGCTAAATTAACATAATATTTAAATACCATTTTTCCAAGATTTTTACAGCAATTAAAATATATATAAAAATTCAAAACCAGAAAGCAACAATATCTAGAAAAATAATTAATTATAAATTAAGGATAATACATAATCAAAATCTACAGATGTTGTCGGATGATAAAATAAATATCACCAACGTGTCCAGAATGGTCAAATCAGCTAGGATAGCCTACCCATAAGTCCAATTTAGACACAAGGGCAAAACGGTAATTTCGGGTCAAAATGATGTCCGCCGTTGGACACACTTTGCACCGAAAAACATGTCGGGATAGAAGTCTACAAAACCTAGCAAATTATATGTTCACGAATCCAGAATGATGATACGAACCCAATGGTATGTCCGAAATAGGATTCCGATGTGCCGATCTCAAAATGATACGTTGACGCGATACTTGGTATCCGGTTTGCACGGAAATGCGTGCCGGAGCAAATGTCTTCAAAACTCAGCAAATTATATGTCAACGAGTCTAGAATGACGATACGAACTCAACGGTATATCCGGAATGGGATTCCGATGAGCCGAACTCAAAGTGACCCGTTGACTCGAAAAGTGGGACCCATTTTGCACCGAAATGCGTGCCAGGGCCCACGTTCTCCAAATCAAGCAAATTTTATATGAAAACATGCCAGAACGACTCCACGAGTCTACTGGTGGTGTCAGAAATTGAATCCGGAGTCCCGGGTTCAAAAATGGAATTTAACAAGTGCAAATTAAAGAATTCGGACGGCCAACTTTGGCGTCGAATTCAACCGACCAAACGTGCTTAAAATGAAACGAAATCTAAAGGAGACAGGAAGATGGTTATACCAGCTGTGCACCGGAACTGACGGTGCACAAAACGGAGCTACGACGGCGAAGTTACGAGCTGACGAAGTCGGCTCCACGAAAATGTCCAAAAACAGTTCAATTTAAAGTGTCAACTTGGTGGCCAGTTTTGAGGTATCAAATGATAAAATTAACGGACGAAAATTGACAGGGGTGAAGATGGATATACCGAGATTGCGACGGAGCAAAAAGTTCGCCGATCCAACGATCGGATCTTCCAGAAAACGTGCGCGAAGTTGCTGTCCCGAGACACGAATTCTGAAGTTTGAAATCGCGCGTCACGGCGGAATTTCGACGTAAACGCACGAATCGTCTAGGCGGCGCGTCCCGGAGGACGGTGGCCGCCACAGGGAGGTCGCCCAGCCTGCGCGCAGCCGGTGGGGGGCCGGCCACGGCGACAGCAGCGCCGTGCGGCGGCGCGGCGGTGCACAACGGCGGCCCGCGCGCGCGCGCACGTGCGCCTGCATGCTGCTGCGAACGCTGCTGCGGCTGCTGTGGTTGCGCGGGGGCAGTGCTCGCCGGCCTGGCGCGACATGGCGGTAGTCGGGATGGTGAGGTGCACGGTGGTGGTGTTGGATGTTATGGTGGTGGTTTTGCCGTGCTCTTCTCAGAAGGAGAAGAAGGAGATGAAGAATAAGAAGTAGAAGAAGAAAACGAAGAAGAAAAAGAATAAGTAGCAGTAGTAGTAGTAGGGGGGCACTCCATACGTGGAAAAGAGAGTGAGGGGTGATGGGATGGGGATGTCGGCTGTAGGGGTGAGAGAGGAGAGAGAGGGAGATATTAAATAGGAAGAGAGAGATTATGAGAGGGGGAGTGATATTTAGAGAGAGAAAAAGAGATATTAATAGAGAGAGGGAGAGGAGAGAGAGGGAAGTCGGTCCAAGTGAGGGGGGGTGTTTGCTGTGATGTGAGGTGGTGGTGTTGTGTGTTTGCATGAGAATAGGGAGAGAGAGATTACATATATAAATATATATACACCATATGTATATATATACAACATAATATATAATGGAGGTATATATATATATATATATATAAATTAGATATTTTGTGTAGTACAAAAATAGGAATTGTCAGGGGGGGTGTTTGGGTAGACACGACAGGGCAACGTGGAGCTTGGGTTCGGGTTCGGTCGAGCCGGGTCGGGTCAAAATCGGGCTGGGTGCAATAATAAAATTAAATACGTATTTATGATCACAGGTAAATAAATAATATGCGGGGACTCCAATAAATGGGACACAAGCGTCATGCGGGTAGTAGGCTTCATGTGGGCCACGTCCATACTTTGGGTCGACTGGGTTGGGTCGATGTCGGGTCCCGAAATTAAATTGAAAATTAAATCAGGTTTTACGGTAGAAAATAAATCGGCCTAAATTGACCCGAAAATTGTGCGAAGAAAATGAAGCACAAAATGGAGTGTCTGAGTGGGACACGAAGCTCATGGGTGGAGAGCGTCTCGAGTAGATCATTCATGAGAAGTTGGTTCTGAGAAAACGACTGGTCTGGTGCTCCTAAATTAAAAGTCACAGTGACGTGCAAACGAAGATCAAAAATAAAAGTGGGAATAATTATTCAATGATTAATCGGTCTAAGTTGACCCGAACTTGCGCGATACAAAAAGAGCACAAGGGAACGAGTTCAAGTGGGACACGATATATCAACAGGAAGATAATCTTGCCTACTTCAAAACTCGTGAAGAGAGTTTACAGAGATTGGTATCCCTGACGCTCCAGAGGTCAAAGTCACGGGAATGAACATTAATGATCAAAATTATTAAATAAATAAAATATTTATCGATAATAATTCATTCTGAAAAATAAAAATAAACCCTGAAATTCAGGGGGCTTACATCCTACCCACCTTACAAAAATTTCGTCCTCGAAATTAAAAATCATCCAACCGGTCAAACTATAATATGTAGCTGCTCTGGCTACAATACTCAATCTGCTATCCTTGTAATCATCTCTTTTGTTTCTCCTTACAATCTCTTTTGGTTTAGGTTCAACAATGGTTCTTCTATCATAACTACGTCCTGTATCCTTTAAAATCTTCCATACTAACATGGAACATTATGTATACCCTAAACTATAGGTCATTCTCTGGGTATGTCTATAAGCCTAGAATGCTTAATCATCAATCATATTTCCAACCTCATTTGTAAATACTGATTTCCTTATCGTATCCTAAGTATCCATATTCTATCAATCCACAGTTCCTTAGCATCATTTATTGTCAATCCTTTCCTACAGTTTCTCCTTGAAATCATACGTTCAATTCTTATTCTTGGCGTAGACCCTTCTTCTTTTTACCCAACAAGTCCTCCGAATATAAATCCTCGATTTCAAACTCCCGATTCATTAATTACCAATGTACATATGTCTCTGTCTTGTTCCTTGTCTTTTTAACTGATATCTTTCCGATCTCGTATGCAATACGATAACTCATTCTAACTTATTCTATATCAATCCACATATCGTTCTACCCTTTAATCACATGTAATTAGCTATAGATAACCAACCAAAATTCTACGAATGCTAAATCCTCAAACTCTAAGCACAAGATTCTAATCCTCAATCCATAGTCATAACAATATAATATCTCATTTCTCCATCTTTAGATACCCTATCTCGAGTCATACTATCAATGCAATCGTTCTTAAGGGTTTTCAAGTCTACTACAGTCAGTCACCCATACTTGTCCTATAAGCTTAATCTAACCAATCCCTAGGAAAAGTACTTACCACAAACACATAATACATTTATAGTTATACTACAGGATCAGTCAACAAGGTTTGGCTATTTCGGTCGTCTATCAAATAGAAGGTAACAAGGCCTAAGACTGGGTCAAGCAATCCATAACAGTGTCCAAACAAGTTAAAGGTCAAGCAAGACAGGAAAGTTTATTGGAATATCTCCAAGAATGGTACGAAGACAACGAGATTTATAACGAGAAGAATTATCCAAGAGGTTAACGAAGAAAAGTTTAGTCAAGTCATAGGAAAGATGGAACATAAAAATAATTATGTCCAAAAGATAACATGAAAGCAATCATGTTGGAGAGTCCTAGAGAACCTGTAATTCTAGCTGTAGATGTAGATAGATCAGAGTTAATCAAGACGGAAAAGAATAATGATAAGAACTTATTCTTGCTCATTCGATCATAAGAAAGTAAACCAAGTTGGGATATGACTTGATAACCATACACGTCTTCCTGAAATCATGTTGCCAGAATTTTCGCCCCACCAGTAAGCTTATATGCAATAAACGGTAGAGTCATAACTAAGGTATACACCCTATAATCATGTTATCTAGAATCCTCGCCACGCCAACCGGTATAGCTGTGAGAAAATCTAAATTCTATGAATAGGATAGTATATCCAAAATCAGGCTCTATGTTTTTGTCATACCAGCTAATATGGCTGCGATAAATTCTAAACTCCATAACTAAAGCAGACGTTTACCTTATCAGAATATATCACAATTCAATCCACAAAATTTATCACGATGCAAGATCAAAGTTAACAACGAAAATCAGAAATTAAATTTAACAACGAATTTAAAGAAGAGCAAATAGAAATAAGTGGAAACTGATTTCTAGATAAGATTAGAGTGAGATCCTCAGGGGTCATCCCAAGGGTACAAACTTGGTCAAAATTGACCCACTGAAATACAAACAAGAAGCTAATTATAGCTAACGGTCCTATGCTGTGATGAGTTCTCCTATGTTACAATCCTAGAAATTCTCTAGGTGTTCTAAATGTTGTAATAGTGTTATCAAATTGTCCTAGATCCTAATTGCAGGCATGCTTGGTACAATAACGTAACCAAACAACCTAAGTCGAGACCTGCATGGGCCACCAAAAAAACATGTCACGACCCGTTACCCAAATTGTTGGGCCGGGCCGAGCCATGTCTAGCCTACGCTTGGTTAAAGCGCAGTAAGCTGTTCTAGAATAAACAATAAAAGATCTAAGCAGCTAACAGTTCTAAAATCACATTTAAGGTTCATAACAACACAGCATCTATAAGCGAAGGTAACATAAGCACAGACGTAAATAATACACTTCCAAAGTATCTAACTGGAGACAAAGTCCAGTATCCAAATATAAGTATAGACAAAGTCTAGCCTCAAAACACAAGAAAAATAACTAAGCAAGGTTCCCCGCTGGGGCCTCTTCTGGAGCTAAGGCCAGGTCCTCAATGCAGTGCCATAATATGTAACACACAGCGTTTCCTTCTCGAAAAGTATACCTACAACGTTATCCTGTCAGGACGGGAGCAAGTACAACCTCTACAACTAAAGTACTGAACATATAATGAAAGAGATGTACAATAAGAAATATGGTGTGATAAGTCTATAAAACAGGAAATACCAGAAACATGGCCTCATGGTACAACTGGGACCACAATATCATAGTAACACAGGGAACATGGCATATCTGGAATCATGGTATATCTCATAATCTAGCATGGCAAGGATACATATGTCATAGAGACAGATGTATATGTAATGTTTAAAACTGTAGCAGGTACGTGATCGGTCAATAGATGTACAATGCGCTGTGGCACATAACGAAATGTACATACGTATAAGTAGACAAGCATAGGTGTACATCCGTACAGAAAATGCGGGATATTTACCTGCGGCAAGGTATGCATATAAAATGCGACCAAGCTCGCTACTATAGGGGGGTCGTGATCACGTACACTACTATCAGTTTCCCCATAACCCATATTCTATCATGTGAGAGATACGAGAACAGTAAAAACATGTGAGAGACACTGGGAGTAATATAAGCATAGCCGATACTGGGAACAGTATGAAACATGTGAATACTCCGAGTAGTATAAAGCATAGTAAAACATGTACTGAGAACCAGTAAGGAACATGTGAAGATATGATAACTGTCCTAAGCATGGTAGGGACCAATTTAATGTAACATGTGAAGATTTAACTTGCAGTTATTCAGAAAGCAGTATTTTAACAGGGTTAATACATGTTCTAGCATTAAAAGACAGTAAATGAGTGTGTAGATGTACTTGCCTCGAGCAAAACAAGAATACTAGTACGAAGATATAGATGCCTGGTGTCCTGTCAATAATGATATACAACTCAGTTCTAAGCTAGGATCAACAATATACTAGTGGTGTGACACGACTCCTAACTGGATACTAGCCAAGTGGAGATCTAGCATAAAAGTCTAATGTGGAGTGCCACTATATCCAATACTAATTTCCTAGAGTCTTTACACTAGCGCGGGGTGAGGTCCAATACTATAACAACTCAAATCAACGCAAAAACTTGCAAGTTGTAACTACTCAATAAATAAATCAAACGGTGCACTAAGTTCCAACAATTTTAGAGATAGACAAAAAGCTTAAATATATATAAAATAAAGTACCAAAATAATCCTTGTTAATTATAGAAATTTATACTAATTTTCTGGGATTTATAAACCCTCATAAATAATTATTAAAAATCAGCAAACATAAATATATTGAAAATGAGTTCTATTTTCCTATTTTTATAAAATACCAAAAGTACTTATTAGATGCTAGAAAAATTATAATAAATTAGCTAAATTAACATAATATTTAAATACCATTTTTCCAAGATTTTTACAGCAATTAAAATATATATAAAAATTCAAAACCAGAAAGCAACAATATCTAGAAAAATAATTAATTATAAATTAAGGATAATACATAATCAAAATCTACAGATGTTGTCGGATGATAAAATAAATATCACCAACGTGTCCAGAACGGTCAAATCAGCTAGGATAGCCTACCCATAAGTCCAATTTAGACACAGGGGCAAAACGGTAATTTCGGGTCAAAATGATGTCCGCCGTTGGACACACTTTGCACCGAAAAACGTGTCGGGATAGAAGTCTACAAAACCTAGCAAATTATATGTCCACGAATCCAGAATGATGATACGAACCCAACGTATGTCCGAAATAGGATTCCGATGTGCCGATCTCAAAATGATACGTTGACGCGATACTTGGTATCCGGTTTGCACAGAAATACGTGTCGAAGCAAATGTCTTCAAAACTCAGCAAATTATATGTCAACGAGTCCAGAATGACGATACGAACTCAACGGTATATCCGGAATGGGATTCCGATGAGCCGAACTCAAAGTGACCCGTTGACTCCAAAAGTGAGACCCGTTTTGCACCGAAATGCGTGCCAGGGTCCACGTTCTCCAAATCAAGCAAATTTTATATGAAAACATGCCAGAACGACGCCACGCGTCTACTGGTGGTGTCAGAAATTGAATCCGGAGTCCCGGGTTCAAAAATGGAATTTAACAAGTGCAAATTAAAGAATTCGGACGGCCAACTTTGGCGTCGAATTCAACCGACCAAACGTGCTTAAAATGAAACGAAATCTAAAGGAGACAGGAAGTGGTTATACCAGCTGTGCATCGAAACTGACGGTGCGCAAAACGGAGCTACGACGGCGAAGTTACGAGCTGACGAAGTCGGCTCCACGAAACTGTCCAAAAACAGTTCAATTTAAAGTGTCAACTTGGTGGCCAGTTTTGAGGTATCAAATGATAAAGTTAACGGACGAAAATTGACAGGGGTGAAGATGGATATACCGAGATTACGACGGAGCAAAAAGTTCGCCGATCCAACGGTCGGATCTTCCAGAAAACGTGCGCGAAGTTGCTGTCCCGAGACGCGAATTCTGAAGTTTGAAATCGCGCGTCACGGCGGAATTTCGACGTAAACGCACGAAACGTCTAGGCGGCGCGTCCCGGAGGACGGTGGCCGCCCCAGGGAGGTCGCCCAGCCCGCGCGCGGCCGGTGGAGGGCCGGCCATGGCGACAGCAGTACCGTGCGGCGGCACGGCGGTGCACAACGGCGGCCCGCGCGCGCGCGTACGTGCGCCTGCATGCTGCTGCGAACGCTGCTGCGGCTGCTGTGGTTGCGCGGGGGCAGTGCTCGCCGGCCTGGCGCGACGCGACGGTGGTCGAGATGGTGAGGTGCACGGTGGTGGTGTTGGATGTTATGGTGGTGGTTTTGCCGTGCTCTTCTCAGAAGGAGAAGAAGGAGATGAAGAATAAGAAGTAGAAGAAGAAAACGAAGAAGAAGAAGAATAAGTAGCAGTAGTAGTAGTAGGGGGGTACTCCATACGTGGGAGAGAGAGTGAGGGGTGATGGGATGGGGATGTCGGCTGTAGGGGTGAGAGAGGAGAGAGAGGGAGATATTAAATAGGGAGAGAGAGATTATGAGAGGGGGAGTGATATTTAGAGAGAGAAAAAGAGATATTAATAGAGAGAGGGAGAGGAGAGAGAGGGAAGTCGGTCCAAGTGAGGGGGGGTGTTTGCTGTGATGTGAGGTGGTGGTGTTGTATGTTTGCATGAGAATAGGAAGAGAGAGATTACATATATAAATATATATATACACCATATGTATATATATACAACATAATATATAATGGAGGTATATATATATATATATAAATTAGATATTTTGTGTAGTGCAAAAATAGGAATTGTCAGGGGGGGTGTTTGAGTAGACACGACAGGGCAACGTGGAGCTTGGGTTCGGGTTCGGTCGAGCCGAGTCGGGTCGAAATCGGGCTGGGTGCAATAATAAAATTAAATACGTATTTATGATCACGGGTAAATAAATAATATGCGGGAACTCCAATAAATGGGACACAAGCGTCATGCGGGTAGTAGGCTTCATGTGGGCCACGTCCATACTTTGGGTCGACTGGGTTGGGTCGATGTCGGGTCCCAAAATTAAATTGAAAATTAAATCAGGTTTTACGGTAGAAAATAAATCGGCCTAAATTGACCCGAAAATTGTG
The DNA here is from genome assembly GCA_029216955.1 of Iris pallida. NCBI lineage: Eukaryota > Viridiplantae > Streptophyta > Magnoliopsida > Asparagales > Iridaceae > Iris > Iris pallida. Next base: position 385,939 of record JANAVB010022634.1, on the reverse strand, counting down.
CGAAGAAAATGAAGCACAAAATTGAGTGTCTGAGTGGGACACAAAGCTCATGGGTGGAGAGCGTCTCGAGTAGATCATTCATGAGAAGTTGGTTCTGAGAAAACGACTGGTCTGGTGCTCCTAAATTAAAAGTTACGGTGACGTGCAAACGAAGATCAAAAATAAAAGTGGGAATAATTATTCAATGATTAATCGGTCTAAGTTGACCCGAACTTGCGCGATACAAAAAGAGCACAAGGGAACGAGTTCAAGTGGGACATGATATATCAACAGGAAGATAATCTTGTCTACTTCAAAACTCGTGAAGAGAGTTTACAGAGATTGGTATCCCTGACGCTCCAGAGGTCAAAGTCACGGGAATGAACATTAATGATCAAAACAATTAAATAAATAAAATATTTATCGATAATAATTCATTCTGAAAAATAAAAATAAACCCTGAAATTTAGGGGGCTTACAATCCCGGAGATTCATGCGGCCGCCGCTTCTAGCCGCATACAGAAGACTCATGCAGCCACAAAGGATAGCCGCATGCAGACAGCCTGCACGGCCACTAATCCCAGCCGTATACCGTCTGCTCCATGCGGCTCACGGTCAGTCTTTGACCGCCTCTCGTATGGTCCTGACTCCAGATGCACCCAAGAACATGTGCCAGATCTCTGCGGTACCATTTGGACTCTTTTTACTATGCACCCTCAGGTGCTAGAGTAAAGAAGTCTAGGACAGTGCGGGCTCAGCGAGCTCAGTCAGCTGTCCCAACCTCTGGCCATCCGAGCGCTCTGCTTACTGTTATGCGGGCCTCCGATGGAAAGTTGTACCGAACCACTCGAGTCCAGCCCCCGGCGGCAAACGGACAGAGTGGTTCCCAAAAGTCTTCCAACAATCCGGAAACAAACATGGTGCCAATACACTCGGATGCTCGAGTTTCCCAGGTTGCTCGAGATGCACCTGACTTGCGTGACGTAATCTGTCATAAGCACAAAGAAAGAGAAGAAGCCTCGGTGTGTAGAGAGTCCTTGCCTGGACATCACTACACTCAAGTCATTATCAGCTGCTGCTGCAGCAAGGCAACCACACAAGAGGAGCGACGATCCGTCTTCCAACGACTGTAACACCCAGGCTCGAAAGACGAGGCACTTCTTGTCGCCTCCTACAATTCTGCTCACAAGATCCCTGGCAGCGGGAGAGGGAAGAAAACAAATGTCTCTAGCCCTAAAATCTCAACCAAGAAACTATCTTCTAAGCGGTTGTCCACGACCGATACGGGAGGAGTTTTCCAAAGCACTCGCTCAAAGACGAAATCTGCCACACTTGGAGGCGCTGGAGCTGGGGGTAGCACTCCTCCAAACATTCGCGACAACCCAGTATTCCAAAAAGATAATCCAGGGGAAACGGTTTCCCCAACAGACTTAGCAGGTTCTAAAGTCCCCGAGGACGTCCGCAACTCTCAAGATGAGGCAAGCTCTGAAGCTGGGGGTACCACTCCTTCTGAGTCCGAACCAGAGGAGAACATTCCCACATACCCTGATGGCTTCTCTGTGCCAGGGTATGACTCAGAGGGCGCGTCCTCTACCGTCCCTTCCATCTCTCTTCATGTGAGGACGGTATTCATGACAGACAGCAACCAAGATGGTTCCAGTGATTGCCAATGCATCGACACTCTGGAGGCCATACTGCACGCCTTGGTCAAGTCTGTGGACGGGATCAAAGCGGCCCTTCCAACTCTGCAAGGGAGGACGCCTGGCCAGACAAGCTTGGGTCCTACGGTGAATGCGGACTCAAACTCCGCGGCACCAAACCCGGGCAACAATCCTCCAACAACATCGGCTCCCACTGCTGCAGATGAGGCCAGGGAGGTAAAAAGAGAGGTCCAGGAGCTTCGGGCCATGTTCTACGCCCGAGAAAACTACCAAGACCTCAGGATACGACAACCGTATCCTAGTACATGGAGAGATGTGCCCTTCCCACCAAGATATAAACCATTCAACATCAATTCGTATGATGGGAAGACATATGTAAGCAGGTACATCACCTACTTTGAAGTCACAACTGACCACCTGCCTCATGACGACGCCATTCTCATGCGGCTGTTTATTGGAGCGTTGGAAGGGGTCGCATTTGATTGGTACTGCAACTTGCCAGACAACTGCATCCATTCCTTCGCCGACTTCAAACGCATGTTTCTGGAAAGGTTCTACGAAGTAGGACAAGATGTGATGATGTCCACCCTTATGGACGTTGTCCAGGGAGAAAAGGAGCTGACAAGGAACTATATCGAGCAGTTTCGTCAAACCGCGATGAAGTTGCCTTCCGGTAACCCTGATTCCTCCTTGATTAAAATTTGCCAAAAGAGGCTGCTTCCCACAATCAGCCTCTGGATAGGTGAAAGTCAGTTTAAGGATTGGAAAACTTTCATTATCGGTGCCATTAGCACAGAAGACAAATTGAAGAAAGCTCGCCAACTGGGATTGCACGTCTCGGAAGGAGAGGACAAGGGCAAACGCCCTAACACCAACAGCAAAAATGGTGGTAACCTCTCCAACAATCGAGACAACAAGGGAAAACAGGCTATGGTGGCCGACACAGCTCCGAAGTCGGAACCGAAGCCAGCAGAGAAGCAGTGGCCGCAGATGACCTATTCCTTCGAAGACGGTCATGTTAAACCCATCTTGGACATGCTCATACAAGGAGGTCGAATCCAGCTCCCTCCTCCAAGATGTGAACCTCGTTCTGCAGAGATGGAAGGCCCCAAGTACTGCCACTATCATCGTTATGTCTATCATGCTACACAAGACTGCTACCAACTGAAGCGATACATCCAGCATCTCATCGATTCTAAGGCTTTGGCTATTAATTTCGAAGAGGTGACCGTAGCAGCCAACATGGTGTCAGTACAATTTGGCAGCTTTCCTTCGACAAAGACTCAAGATGGAGTAGTACTCGTCCCCAGGACAAGAATAGAAGTCGCTAACCTTACACCTCCCCGAGACCAGGCTGTTGGTCTAGTGCCCCTTACCACATCACGAGGGGAGGTCATGTCGGTCCACCCGGACCTGGTACCGGAAGTAACCCAGTCCGTACCACCCGCTTCCAACAAGAAAAAGAGTGGAAAAGTTAAGTCATGTCGCACAATCTCGGTAGAGGTCGAAGAAGCTACTGCTGTTGTTATCCGATCTGACGCACAATCCCAACCTCCACCGGGTAACTTGACTGAAGATCATCAGCTGATAGCTACTGATGCCCCAAGACCTTCTCAGCCTTCGACGACCGACAAGCCTAGGCAGAAGGAGACTCGCTTTGACAAGCCGCTCCGAAAAGAGGTGCCTCAGGGGCTGGAGAGGCCTTACAACATTGACATCTTGGCACAATTGGCCAACACACCAGCCAAATTGTCACTATACGAGCTCCTGAGACTCTCCAAAGACGTTCGTGTCGCATTGAGCGAGGTACTCCAGAATGCCGACGTATATCTGGCCCAGTCCAATTTCACTGGGGAAAATTTGCCTGCAGATCTTCAAGACAGCGCTTGCACGGGTGCAATACCCAACATCGCCTTCACTCCGTAGGATATGCTTATCAAGACCAACCTGCATGATCGCCCTCTATATTATACTGGGTACATTGGCGATATCAAGGTGGATCGGATGCATATTGACCCCGGTTCTTCCATAAGCATTATCCCAAAGAGCCAGCTACACCATCTGCGTATCCCAATGCATCGCCTGACACCGACAAGTACCTCCATTAGCGGTTTCAATTCAAGCAAAAGTTATCCGATCAGAAAGATTCGTCTGAAATGCCAAATCGGCGATCTTCAATCAAAAGTGACCTGTTATGTCATAGATGTGGATACTTCCTATAATATTCTCCTGGGGCGTCCTTGGATACACGATTATATGATCGTGCCTTCCACACTGTACCAATGCTTCAAGTACGTCAATAAACATGGCTTCGTGAAGACAGAATTTGCTGACATCGATCCTTTTAAAGGAGTTGAATCTTACTACTCTGACTCATGCTTGTACGAGAAGTCGAAAAGGTACCTCATCGAAGAAGATACTCAAGCTCCAACTGAGGCAACAACTGGATCGGAAGGTCCTCTAACGATCCACCTCCAATCCCGCAAACCTGGCAGAACTGCACCCCTTACGGCCACTCTGCGTAAGGACGCAATCAGCCTCTCTGCACATGAGGAGCAGATGATAATCCGACTGTCGAGGTTTGGCCAAGCGCCAAGACCTACGACAGAGCCACTGAGCATCAGGCTGCCTAGAGTGAGTCAGCAACAAATAGAGGAGCGTAATCCCTCTGTCAAGCCGATGATGATTCGTCTTCCCCGAACAAATCGACAGCCGAATACTAAGCCGGGGACTGCTAGCCAGCCAACAACTCTCCGTCTAGCACCAAGCACTAACCTGGGGGTGGCTAGTACGCCAACGACTCCACGTTCTACTCCACCCATGGAGCCCCTGATGATTAAGGTGCCCAAGTCGTACATCCAATCTACATTGACACAAGGGGTGGTTGAAGCAGAGCCAGAGCTGCCCAAGTCGTACATCCAATCTACATCCAGACTGGGTCGCCAACATAGTACTAGTCCTCAAGAAGAATAGAAAGATTTGAATCTGCATCGACTTCTGAAACCTGAATGAGGCATGTCCTAAGGATGAGTTCCCTCTCCCTATCACAGACATCATGATTGACAACACCTGCAGCTTCGAGCGTATGTCATTCATGGATGGTTTTTCGGGGTACAACCAAATCAAGATGTTCCCCGATGACGAAAAGCATACATCATTCCGAACACCAATTGGCATATACTGCTACACAGTCATACCTTTCGGTTTAAAGAATGTTGGCGCCACCTATCAAAGAGCTATAAGCGTCATCTTCAGAGACCACCTACGCAAGACAGTAGAATGCTACGTCGACGATATTGCTGTCAAAAGCCACTCTAAGGAAGATCATCTGCATGATCTGAGGACAGTGTTCGACCTAATGCGAGCGCACAACTTGAAGATGAATTCCACAAAATCCTTTTTGGGCGTATCCAGCGGAAAGTTCTTGGGTTTCATCATTACTTCCCAGGGTATCCACATAGACCCTGAAAAGACAAAGGCAATCATGGAGATAGGTCCCCCGAGAAATCTCCGTGAACTCCTGTTTGCAAAAACAAAAGTATAGAACTTTATTGATACAAACTGTAATAAAGATTACAAGAATTCTGGGAAAATTACAACTGTAGGAATCCAATCTCGATGACGATTGCTTTATCCCTTGGACGATGTGAACTGTAAAGACGAAGCCTTTGAAGTTGAAAACAACTCTGGAAACTGAAGGCAAAAGCCTCTGAGGTTGAAGACAAAAGTCTCGGAAGAATGCAGCAGCACTTTGGCAAGAACTCCTGGACTCTCTGATTTCTGATTTCTGATCTTGATATCTGATCTCTGATCTCTCCCCTTGAATGAAGACTTGAAACTCTATTTTTAGAGTTCTGGAAATAACTAACTTTCAGTTATTTTGGACTGCGCAGGATGATTTGCGCAGCATTGGTTTGCGCAACATTGATTTGCGCAGATAGTTACTGGATCGTGGGCCGATTATCATGGACACATGGCATGATTTGATAAAAATGTGCATGATCGTGCATAAACAGTTGCCACGTAATGAACAATCGATGGCATGAATGCCATGTGTAACTTAACAGTTACGTTTGATAGAGTGCGCAGAGTTGAATTGCGCATACATGGTTTGCGCAAACTCAAACTGCGCAGGATTGGTTTGCGCTGCCAGCTGTCAGCCGCCCTCGAGCACTGTGCGGCGCAGGAAACGAACAGACTCCTTGTTATCCGCGCTGTCAGTTGTCAGAAAAGATTTGATTTGATTTAGTAATGATGACTTCTGCCACGTCAGCTTGCGCAATCGGTTGTGTGCGTAAATTAGAATGCGCAATCGGTTGGCTGCGTAATCTGTTGTCTGCGCAATTCAACAAGATGATGTATATTTTGATTTCTTGATTTTGTTGATTGATGCAACTTGATTTTTTAGGACCTACAAGACCCCCTTCAAAGTTTTTGAAAGTTGATTTGATTCAAAGTTTCGAAATACTTTGAATTTTTGAATTTTGAACCAAGTTGCGCATGATGATGAGCTGTCTGCGCAAAGTGAAGTGCCCCCAAATTTTAGGCGCAAGCCAAGGCAGCCGTTTCGTATTTCAAAGGCTATAAATAGCCCACTTCTTCATTTCATTTTTTTTTTACTTTGCCTCCTTCGTGCTTTTGAGAGAAAAATCCCCGAACCCTTTCTGTCTTCTTTCTCCGACGACTTCCATGGCGCCCCGACGATCTAATGTTGCCGCCACCGCCGCTGCGAAGGGAAAAGCTCCGGCCGAATCCTCTGACAGAGTTGCTCGGCGAGCATCTCGACATGAGTCTGCGCACCCTGCTCTGATAGGTAGTAAAACCGATCGAAACCCCTTTTTAGGGTGTTTTGACTTCCGCCAATCTTCGAAACTCATTTCTTTTTAGAGATGAGTTCAACTTGCGCCACCCTTTTTAGGGTTTTTTGGTTGCATAAACAGTCAGTCTTCATTTTTATGAAGATTGTAATCCTGCGCAATCTATCGAATTGTGCTGACAGAATGTCAGCGCAATCGATTGCTTTGCGCTGAATGTCAGCGCAATCGATTGGTTTGCGCACCCTATTATGATGCGCAAACTAATGTTGCGCAATCCATGTTAGCGCAATCTGAGGATTGTGTACTCTTCTGTTTTGCTTGTCTAAAAAATAGAATTTTTGACTTGTACTGATCTTCATCTGTTTTTGATGCAGTTGAAACCAATGAAGATCCAAACTATGAACATTTTGTGGGAACTTTGTCTGAATCTGAATATAAAGAAGATTTGTCTCACGTCCATTATCCTCAGTACGATCTGCCGACTTCTCGTCAGGCAATATTGATTTCTCAGGACAACGAAACTTTAATGTGTCTGATGAATGGACAGCCTCTGGAATCAGCAGATGCTGTTATCCACAAGAAACCCTTATTCTTGTTTGGTGACGCCTTTGAAAAAGTCTCCCAGCCTAGGCCAATGATGGAGGAGATGGTAGTCCACCGGGAAGACAGATCATTCTTTATTCCTAAAATTGCTCGATGCCTTCCTTTGTCACGGTATGCTCATGCGAGCTACCCAAGGAAAATGGATTGGAACATCACCCTTCTCCAGGATGCTCGTGCAGGGAAGATCTTTGTAAAGAAGGTTAACGGGAAAGATATGTTTTACAGCTCTTCTGACAGATACAGTGTTATGTTGAGAGGTTTAAGACCCAGCTGCATCCCACCGGAAAACTCATCTATGCTGATGCCCGTCAGAACCCCTATATTCGCAAATGAATTTGCGAAGGAAGAAGGAAGATACCCTGAACAGGATATCAGAATGACTGGATTAGTGAATCCAGATTACAAACGATGGAATTGCATTGCAAATTGGGTTCTGACAACCTTCCAAGATAAACTTCAACAAATTAACCTGTTTCAAGCAGTGCATGCCACTGTATACGGGTTTGCTCCTAACCCTCAAATGTTTTTGGCCTTGGCTGAGCGATACAATTACAGAACAGGAACCTTCATGACCCCGGGTGGAGAGATGGGGTTTGCACTCCACGAGATAAAATACATCTCATACTTGCCCATGGCGGATGCTCCATATGAGGAGTTTGTTCCCACAAATGACGAGTTAGAGAAACTCAGAAAAGAAAATGCAGAAATGGTAGCAGTGTTTGAAGAACTGCTATGCCATTACAAAATTTGCTCTTTGTACTATAAGAGTGCCACGGCCAACACTTGCTATTCTTCGAAGTGGTTGCCATATTTGTTCTTAAATCATATTGAAGAGAAGAAAACCAAGGAAAATGACAAATGTTACCCTCATTTCTTCAAACCCCTGATTAACACGGAAGTCATGAAGATGATGGAAGAAAGTAAACATTATGATAAGGAAATGAAGGATGATTATCAATGTCCACCTTTAAAGAAAGGTGACATTTTGGAGAGTTTTTTGAGAATGGGTTACAGACCCATGTCAAAAGAAGCCCAGTTAGCAGGGTTTCTGACACACTGGCTCAGACGATTCGTGGTCCCGGGGTCTAGTGCAGTGGACCATTTTCATCGCGGTGTACTTTTTGCTGCCGTCAAGCTAGTCTTTGGTTATAAGGTTGACTTGTTATCGGCAATGACCTGCAGATTGAATGCGAGTCTTCGCTTGTATGTTGACTCGATGCTGAAGGCAAAGGGAGAGAAAGAATTCCCCCGTCTCGAAATGCCGTACACTTATCTCTTTGGATGGTTACTCCTCCACTATCCAACTTTAATGGACCCTGGTATGGGACCAGTAGATGGCAGCTTCTTGCGCAGATATTCTCAGGGTAAATAGAAGTACACCTCTCTGAGTGAATGCAGATTCGTTTTAAATTTGAACAGAGGATGGAACTTCTGTTGCGCGCCTCTCCCGGCCGGTCATGACCAGATGCCACCCAACATGGTAGATTCAAAGCTGCAGCCTTTAAACCGTGTGGCCTTTGAATGGTTGAAGACAATTCGACCATCTCATTTAGTATACCGGTTTGAAGAAGAATGTTTTTTGGAACCATACCTCCCTAGCCGTTTTGCTAGACAATTTGGGTATGATCAGTTCCACGTAGGGAACGCAATCACCTGCCTTCAGGGCAAGGGTTTCTTGATTGACGGGGCCCGAGCTTGGGCCTACTACAATGCCCGTGACACAAAGGCTACCTTCTCTATGCCACCAAAGAGCACTCCTCAAGGGCCTCGGATGCTCTTTACATACTCGGTATTCTACACATCTGCAAATACTTTTGCCGAGAACTTTAATCTCGTCGATAGTTTTGCTTCTGCGATAAGATTGAGGAAAGGGAGAATAGCTTTATCAATCCCTGCCAATGATGAGGCAAACGAACCGGCGGATGAACCCCTAGAAACTTCAAGAGAAATGATGTTCCAACAAGAGATAAACGCAGCAATACGGATCTCTCTAAGAGTGGGAAAGTCTCCTGCCAAGAAAAGAAGAAGAGAGGAGCCTCCTGCTCCTGCAGCAAAGAAGAAATTGGTCTTGGAGCATTCTTCTGATAAAGTGACTACAAGATCCCAATCTCGGCAGCTAGCCGAGACAAATCAAGAAGTTACTACTACACCAACTTCTGTACAGAAGCAAACAGCACCAATAAATGTAGAGAGTCCCGATAGACCTCTACACAGAAAGAAGAAGAAGTTGGTTACCAGAAGAAATTTAGAAGCCTCTTCTTCCAAACAACTCCTGACTTCAGTAGATGCTGCAGCAGGATTTATAATGCCATCTCCCACCCCTGTTTCTGAATCAGGGAATAAAATCCTTGAAGAGACTGAACAAAGGGGAGATCTTGACCCCAGAACTGAAGTTGAAATACTCAGAGAAAACATCATTGAAGAGGAGCTAAATATTACACGACCCCTTTCACCTGTCGTGGAGACGACTCAGCTTCCTCCTACCCCAAAGACTCTTCGTGAAGAAGAAGAGCATAAAATGATCGAAGCTTTAGAAGATTGTTATAGCCTGCAGGAGGATCTCACCGCAACTGACAGTGGGAATGTAGCCCAAGAAGAAGAAGAAGATAAGGATGAAGAAAGCTCTTCGTCTGGAAATATTGATAAGTATATACAGAATCCTGAAGGGGACAACGAAGAACACATATCTCTTGAAACCGCCGACGATGCTTCGGATCCTAAAAAGGATATTGAAGTAGAGGCGTTAGTAGAAAAGGTTGTTAACCCTGATGAAGACGTCGAGATAGAAGTATCCCCTGAAGAAGTGGCTGGTGAAGATGTTCAGCAAGAGAGTCCCGCTACCGATCCCCAAGGTATAAAATGATATTTAACAATCTTCTTTCTTTAAAATAGATTGATATCTAATATCTTCATTTGTAGTTCTTGCAGGTCTTGATACTCTACCAACACCTCCGAGGGACCTGGCTATGGTGCCTATTCCAACGGTAGTTGTTAGTAGTAGCCATCACTTATCTTGCGGCTCTGAAGTGGGCAGCAGCCAAGCTGTCGCAATTGAAGCTACTTCCGTTCAACGGGAGTCTATTCCAGTAGGAAATGCAGTTGTTGTTAGATCCAATCAAGGTAAGACTGCTTTTTTAATTTGATCTTTTTGTTTATTGGCAAATTAGTAAAATAATAATTTTACTTTTTGCAGAAGAACAAACAGGAGGAGCAGCTAGTTCTACTCTGGCTCCTTTGTTTAAAGAGCCTATCATTCATCAGCAAAGGATTGAGCAACCGACTACCCCATCCTCAACAGGGGTAGCTTCGACTCCTGGAACTATAGCCATCAATCAGCAAGTTGTCCAATCTTTTACCAGATGTTTCTTTGAGTCATTGGGATCTCTTGTCCGTAAAATGATAGAGAAGGAAGGAGCTAACTTCATTATGGTTAGGGACCCCACTTCTTTCCTGATAAAAGCCATAAGAGGCCAAGGAGACGAAGCCCAAGCCGTTCTCCTTGAACATATATTAGATGAGTTGGAAGTATCCATAAGGAAATATAAAGAGCTCAAGAAGAAGAATATAGACTCTCTGGTGCAAGCTGAATATGAACGACTAGCCCAAGAAGCTGATATAGAAAGGATAAACCTTCAGAACCTTTTAGAAGCTCATTCTGTAAAATCAGCTGAATTCAACTCAAAGATAGAATCAGTTACTTTGGCAGCTGAGAACAAAGGACAGAGGCTTGCTGAATTGAAAGCGGAAATTATTCGCCTTCAGAAGGAATTTGAAGAAGAAACTGCCAATCAACGATTTATGATTGAACAACTCAATGCCCTAATTCAGGAGAAAAATGAGTATGACGAGACTCATAGTGCTGAAATTACCCGCAGGACAGTAGATATGCCCATCTTTGATGAAGAAAATGGGATGGAGGAAGCAAGAATGAGAGTAACAACTAGTCACGAAGAAGAGCTGCAGACCTTAAAGCAGCAAATTGACAATCTGATTGTCCCTCCTTCTTGATTTTGTATTTGTGTTTTATTGCTATAGCTACATTTTTGTAATGTCCCGTATTTTGATATAAAAGACATTTTGTTGTGGCTCCATTATTTATTGTATATCTTATTTAGATATAAATAAATAGAGATAGAAAATATATTCAGAGGTGCAAGACATGATATATTTCTTGATAATTTTGTAGAAAATAATTATATTCATTATATCTGCTCAGAGGTAATATGGACATGGCAGAATATATTGAATATTATTATTTCGATTTTGACAACTTAATCGAAAATGACAAGTTGCTGATGTAGATAATGAACGATGATGAATCGTCAATATTTATGAAAATAAATGAACGGGAAGACCATCAAATGATGGATGACAATGAACGGGTGAACCGTCAAACGAATATGATAAATGAACGGATGAACCGTCGGGCCTTTAATGAACGGATGAACCGTTTGATGAATGTGATAAATGAACGGATGAACCATCGGGCTTTAATGAACGGATGAACCGTCTGATGAATGTGATAAATGAACGGATGAACCATCGGGCTTTAATGAACGGATGAACCGTCTGATGAATGTGATAAATGAACGGATGAACCGTCTCTTCGTTATTTGAGGAACTTCTGGCTATAAATATAACAGAAGTCTGACAGGAATGAACACTTCTGCTTTTCAACATAAAAATGTCGTCGTCCGGAGAAGCATCTAAGAAAGCCGAGATCGCCCCGAAGGTTGAGAAGGGCACTGAAGAGTGCCCTGTCGATCCAATCCAGCCGAAGGAGTCAAAAGCGGGCGAAGGTCCGTCTGCACCCCAGCCGCCACGGGATATCTTGGACTTCCTGCTCGAACCAGAAAAGACTGAAGAAGAAGAAGCCATGAGGATGGCCGCCTGCAAATTCCTCGTGGGTTCCAGTAAGGAGGTTCTTAGCTCTTTTGCTGATCATGTCTTCGAGAAGGACGGCAGTGGCCCGCGTCCGAATATAGAAAAAGATGATAGTGACCTTTAATATTATGTACTATCATATGATGAAATAAAATTTGCATTTTATTTATGAACCTGATCCTGTTTGACGATTTTACAAGCATTTACATTTATACAAAATACTTCTTAAGAAATTTGCCATTGATAGGCATCATGGCAATTCGACCATCGAGCTCTGAAAGTTGATAGGCTCCATTTGAGAAGACTTTGCTTACAACATAGGGACCTACCCATTTCGCATCGAATTTCCCTTTGCTCATATGAGTCATAGTCATAGGACGTCTGACTGCTAGAACAAGTTCTCCTTGTTGAAATGCTCTGACTTTAACTTTGCGATTGAAAGTCTTTGAGATGCGGGCTTGATATAGCTCAATATGCTGTTGAGCCATTAATCGCTTCTCATCCAACGCTTCTAACTCTTGAAGTCGAAGAAGATCGTTGTTCTCTGTAGTAAGCTCGTTAGCGACGGCAATCCTTAAAGAAGGAATTTGCAGCTCTAAAGGAAGAACGGCTTCACAGCCATACACTAAAGAGAAAGGTGTAAAGCCTGTTGGATTACGGACTGTAGTTCGATAGGCCCAAAGACATTCGCCAAGTTTCTCGCTCCAGTTCCGTTTGTTAGTGGAAACAAACTTCTTGAGGAGTTTAATGATGGTTTTGTTAAAAGCTTCAGCTAAACCATTAGCGGCAGGATTGTATGCTGTTGAAGCAACATTATCAATCCGATGATCATCGCAGAATCTAGTGAACTTCTGACTGATGAACTGAGGTCCATTATCGTGAATGATTCTTCGGGGTACACCAAATCTATAGATGACGTGGTGTTTAACGAAGTTGATGACACTGCTAGTCTTAACCTCAGTCAGTGGTATAGCTTCAGCCCACTTGGAGAAATAGTCCGTTATCGCCAATATGAACCGATGTCCTCTAGAAGAAGGAGGATTAATGGGCCCTATGATGTCCATACCCCAAGCTTCAAAAGGCCAAGAAGCAGCCGTCGGGTGTAAAAATTCTGATGGTTGATGAATGAAGTCTGCATGGATTTGACAGGCTCGACATTTCCTTGCATACTCAATGGCATCCGATACCATAGAGGGCCAGTAGTAACCCATGCGTCTAATGCGGTCCTGTAGCTTAGGACCAGGCTGATGTGCTCCACATACACCGTCATGAGCTTCACGCAGTACTTGCTTAGCTTCATCACCAGCGAGACAGCGTAAAAGAAGACCGTCATAAGTTCGCCGATAGAGAGTTTTAGTAGTTTGATTATAATAGAATCGGAGAGATCGTCGACGAACGCTTGTAGCCTCCTTAGGATCTTCGGGGAGTATGTCATGTACCACGAAGTCGATAAAAGGAGTTCTCCAGTCATCATCGATAATATTAACTTCAGCAAAATTGCTGAATTCAATATTACGATTATTTTCAATACAGAACAGTTCTCGATTGGAGATAACTACCACCTGCTGTCTTTTAATAGGGATAGCTAAGACAGCTGCAAGATTGGCTAAAGCGTCTGCTTCAGTATTGCAAGCCCGCCGCACATAGTCAATGAAGAAATCTTTGAATGATATAGCTAAATTGATTGCCGCCTCATGATAAGGTACTAGGTCTTGATGACGTACTTCATAGGTTCCTCTAACCTGATTAACAACCAGTTTAGAATCACCGTATACTTCAAGATATTCAACGTTCAGTTGTTTAGCTAACTGAAGGCCAATAAGTAGAGCATTATACTCTGCTACATTGTTAGAACAAGGTTCATCTAAAGAGTAGGCTCTTTGGATAGTTAATCCGTCTGGAGAAACGAGGACCACTCCAACACCTGCCACAACAGCACCATTTGGTCCAATCCTCGATGCACCATCAAAGAATAAACGCCAGGTTGGAAATTCTTCGGAGATCATGTTGACTTCCAATGTTTCGTCTGGAATTTCGTCATAGAGCTTAGATGTCTCAGGTACAGGATGAGCCGCTAAAAAGTCCGCCAGCGCTTGACCTTTGACAGACTTTTGTGGAACATACACCATGTCATATTGAGCTAGCAGGATTGCCCATGTAGCCAATCGAGAATTAAGTGTACTTGGTTTCTTCATAAGTACCCGGAGAGGGTTAACTCGAGATATAACATGAATAGTTTGACCAATGATATAATGCCTCGTCTTTTGTACAGCAAACATGAGAGCCAAGCATTCTTTTTCAACTGGACTATAACGGTGTTCAGCACCAATCATAGTACGGCTAAGATAATAAATGGCCTGTTCGTGACCTTCTTTGTTCTTTTGGGCAAGTAAAGCACCCAATGAATGATCCATAGCACGGACATACATTAAGAACGGAATACCAGAAATAGGTGGCACCAAGACTGGTGGGTTCATGAGATATCGCTTGATATCATCGAATGCTTGTTGACATTCTTCAGTCCAAACGAAAGATACACCTTTCTTCATTAGTTGAGTGAATGGTCTGCAACGACCAGACAAGTTCGAAATGAATCGCCTGATGTATGCAAGTCGACCTTGGAATCCTCGTAGCTCTTTTAAGTTGCGTGGAGGACGCATCTCTTGAATGGCTTTGATCTTCTCGGGATCTACGTGTATACCCTTAGAGGTAATGACGAAGCCGAGAAATTTGCCACTAGAGACACCCAAGAACGACTTGGTGGGATTCATTTTGAGTTGATGTTGGCGCATGAGATTGAAGATAGTTCTCAAGTCTTGGAGGTGATCTTCCTTTAGACGACTTTTGACAGCAATATCGTCAACATAGCATTCAACAGTTTTGCGAAGATGATCTTTAAAAATAGTACTCATAGCACGTTGGTAAGTTGCACCAGCATTCTTAAGACCAAATGGCATCACCGTATAGCAATAAACACCACGAGGAGTGCGGAAAGAAGTATGCTTTTCATCTTCAGGATGCATCTTGATTTGATTGTATCCAGAGAATCCATCCATAAAAGATATTCGTTTGAACCCACAAGTATTGTCGATCATGACGTCCGTAATAGGAAGAGGAAATTCATCTTTTGGACATGCTTCATTAAGATCCCGAAAGTCAATACAGACTCGAACTTTGCCAGTTTTCTTCAGAACTGGGACGACATTGGCTACCCAATCAGGATGTTGTTCTTCTCGAATGAAGCCACAAGTAATGAGCTTTTTGACTTCATCATCGATCGCGTCCATCATTTCTGGTTTGAAGCGTCGCTGTTGTTGCTTAACAGGTTTTGCATTAGGCAAAATGTTCAATTTATGTGTAGCAATCTTAGGATCTAAACCCGGCATGTCTTCATAACTCCAAGCAAAGACATCAATATATTCTTTAATAAGAAGAATCAACTCTTCCTTGTCTGTTTCTGAAAGATTTTTGCTAATAAAAATTGGCCGAGGTGAATCTCTTTCTCCTACATCAATTTGAAGTAGTTGAACTTCAGTAGGGGGTTCACGTTGTTCAAAGCGAAGTACCCATTGATTGTCCATATGCTGAGCCCAAGGATCTGTTTCAGGATTTTCTTCCACATTCTCGTCATAGTCTTCTGGAAGTTCAACGGAGACCATGTTAGATGATACGACCAACCTATGGACTTCACCAATGCTAGTATCAGAATCCCAAGATCTGGAATCAGATGAGTTAGAGCGTTTTTCACTGTCGGAGTCGGAGACTGCTGGGGATAACAATGGAGGAGAAGCATATCCGAGACCTCTCTTAGTCCTGCTATAGTACATGTCTGACTTTCCTTTCGGAACAGTTGTACGAATAGGAGTTCGTCTACCCTTACCGTAATTGAAGCCACTTTTGAAATCATAACCCATTTTCCGAATGATGTCTTTTGATTATTGACTATAACGATGGAGTTGGATACGCCCCGTGTCGTTAAGTTTACTGTCATCCGTATAACTGAATTTTTGTTCTGGTCCTTTAATAAAAATTATTGGACTTTCACCTCTCTTTCGAGAAGAGACAACAAAGTATGAATCATCTGAGTGTTCGAGTAAGACTTCTGTATGAAGAGATTGCACAACTCCCATTGTAATTGATTGGAAGCTATCTAACATATCTAAATAGTATTTAGTATGATAAATAACATCAGTATACTGGAAAGTAGGTGCTTTTTCATTGATTTGTATATCAGTATTTACAACAGGACCTTTGGCCTTAGCAGGCTTAGTCAGATTAATTACAAGAGGAGGAGAAGAAGAACGTGGAGGCGGTTTGTTACGACGGAGGTCGATAACAAGTGGCTCAGAGGAAGTGAGCTCCTTTTTTTCTTTGTTGCGAATGAGATCAACAACAATTGGCTCAGAAGAAGTGAGCTGCTTTTTGTCCTTGTTACGACGTAAATCGATAACAAGTGGCTCAGAAGAGGTGAGCTCCCTTTGATCTTGATCAGCACCAATTGACTTCTTTTGGGCTGATAAGTGAATAGCCAGTGGCTTGGAAGATTGAGGATGAGAAACTCGCCCTTTGACGGGTATGATTAGAGTGTCTTTAGGCGTCGCTTTTTGTTCTTCTTCAGTGTCTAATGCTAACACGATTTTCATGAATTCATCCTTATACATCCGAGCGTCGTTGCAGTATGCTTCAACACCTTTGAAGGGATAAAGATCCGCAACCTCCTTACGAACTACGCCTTTGTCATCAACATATTTGAAACATTGATGAAGGGTTGATGGAACAACATTATGCTCGTGTAAGAATGGTCTCCCCAATAGAGCGTTGTAAGAACAACCAAAATTGTCAATAATGTAGAATGTAACTTTTGTGCGAAGATTGCCAATTTGAAGTTTTAGGCGAATCTTGCCCAAAGGTTCACTCTTTCCTTGATTGAATCCAAGGATGGTAGTGATTGTAGTGGAGAGACTATGCACAGGAATTTTCAAAGCATCGAGCATTATCTTCGGCATGATACTAAGAGCAGACCCTGGATCTATCAGAATACGATCGACTTTCATCGAATCGATATATCCTATATAGTAAAGAGGACGGTCATGCCTGTTGTCTTCCATCAGCATGTCATCTTGCGTAAAAGTTATGTTCGGAATGAATTCCTGAACACTATTACAAGAGACTGATTCTGCTTCGGGCTTTTTGAGAAAGGTTAGACAAGCTTCTGCTTGCATAAGAGCTTCGCTGAGGGTTTCTCGAGTCTCTTTGGAAAGACGCAAGAGTTCAAAGATAGACAACTTTGCTGGGGTATTGGCTAGTTGAGCCAATATATCGAAGTTGTAAGGCTTCTCGAGTCCTGTAGGAGACGATTTCTTCAAAGGTTTGTCAAAGCGGATTTGTTGTTTGCCTTTATCAGCAGTCACTGGCTTAGGAGGAATAGGAATCACAACTGGTGAAGGTGCAGCAGGATTCTCTTCAGCTAGAGCAGGTTGTGCTGAGGTAGGTTCAGAAGAAGAAGCAAGATTCTCTTGAGTTTCAGGGTAATCCTTCAAATAGGGCTTTCCTGATCTGGTGCCTAATAGAATTTCTTCGTCAACTATGGGATCAAAAGATACCATGTTGCAAATCTTCGTCTTGCCTTTGGAGCGACTTTTCTTCTTGGAAGAAGAAGAATCCTCGAACTCTGAAGTAAGATCGGGGTGAATCCACATAACCTCGCCATTGTCTAGAGACAAAGGAACGAGACCTTCATTTGGTGGAGAAGGAATATTTTCAATCTCAAGAGTAGTTTTCGGAATAGGAATGACACCATGCTGTATCATCTGCGGGGGAAAGTTACCGAACTGAACTGAAACCATATTGGCAGTGACAGTCTTTTCATCTTGTTGCAGAGTAACAACTCCAGCATTAACAAGCTCTTGAATCTTGCCCTTGAGCACATAACATGCTCTAGTAGGATGTCCAATGAATCGGTGGTAAACACAGTACTTAGGATGATCGGTCTTACCGACTTCATCAGGTTTCTTTGGGTCTGGGAGCTGGATCTTATTGCTTTTGAGTAAACAATCGAAGATACTTGCCATGTCATTCTCGTCAAAAGAATACTCTACCTTAGGACGAGGTTCCCTCGGTTGTGGTGCAGAAGGAGTGGAAGTGGACGTAGGCTGAGCTACGTTGACAGCCAAAGACTCTTTGCTTTTCAGATTAATGTTCAGAGTCTCTTTGTTCTTGCGGTTGTTTTGGCGATTACCACCGCCTGACGCTTGATGTTCATCCCGATCGAGGTTAGACATTTGTACCCCCAACTGTTTGAATTTATCAGCACTTACTTCAGCTGCTTTGGCATTAACAATGAAGGATGGCCAGTCTTGAAACTGAGTTGAGCCTGTCCACATACTGATAATAGGCAAGAGATTTGCCTTACAAGTATCTATGGTAACAGCAGCAGGAGTCCCTGGAGGCATTTTCAGGGCTTCTCGACGAAAACGTTCAATGAAACTCTCTGCAGTCTCGTTATGTTTCTGTTTGATTTTATTTAGGGCTGACATAGTCATGTCATTGAATCCCTCATAGAATCGTTCTAGAAAGATTTGCTTGAGACCTGAGAAAGAAGTGATACAACCATCGGGCAGACTTCTGTACCAGTCATATGCTACGCCGGCTAAACAACCGACGAACACTCTGGTAAGAAGAGCGTCGTTTGGTTGAAGTTGAACAGTCATTACCTCGAAGTGATTGATGAATTGACTTGGTGAGGTACTACCGTCAAAGAGAGCGATTGTTGGAATCTTGTATTTGGGAGGAAATGGAACTTCTTTCCATTCGACGGGATATGGCTGTTTGATTCCCAACCTTTGCAGGTTGTCTTTCTCTTTGAAAGCTTCAAACTGAGTTCGTAAAAGCTTGACTGCTTCATTAGCATCTTCAGATGAAGAGGAAGGAGCCATGGTAGGAGGAGGGACAGCATTATAAGCACTACCCCCAGCACCTGATTGACTGGGTGTATTTTGAACTTGTACTTGCACAGGAGGCATCTGAGGAGGTACTACCCCCAGCCCAGTATTGACAGGCACCGATGAAGCTATGATTTCAGGGTTTATAGCAGCCGGTACAGTTGGTGGGGTAGCATGTTGTGCCATAATGATAGAATGCATACTGGCGACCATCTCAGCCATGGTCTTCAGTTTGTCTTCCAATGCAATAATTCGCTGTTCTTGGTTTACGGAAGTTGAAGCATCTGGATCATCAGTAACAACATATGCCGTCACTTCTCTAGGCACAGTAGACGAAACTGTTTGTTCAGAGCTTTCACTATATGCATCATAATCAGAGAAAGATTCGTCTCCTGACTGAAAAGTAGGAAGATAAGCTGAAGGATTTTGGGGAAGATTCCTTTGACCGATTGTGTTTCGGCTGTGGGAATGAGTATGTTGAAATACTCCTTCAGAGGATTCTTGGAGTAAATCCAAATATCGTTGGCTTGGTCTGCGAGGCTTACCATGTTTGGAGCACTTTCTACCCCCGGTGTCTCGGGAAGCCATATTGACAGAAGCGTACAACACTTCGTCTTCTTCTGACATTGGTTCTGTTTTAGCAAAAGTCAGACGATCGAAGATAGATCGCTTTGTTGTTTGACAACAACATTGGATGATGACTTTATGATTGCAATGATGATCAGATGGTTGATTTGAAGGAGTTGAGACATTATCCCATTTTTGTCTGAGATGTTCTCGAAGATCAGAAACCATGCCGGGACGGGGAAAAGTTCGAGGAATGTGTTCTTTAACAATATTTGGAACATGGTTTCGATTCTTCAAATGTTTTGTCCCCTGTGTATACAAGGAAGTACTCATCTCATTGGCATAGGTATCAGAATTTATGTTCCTGGAGATTTGTCTTTGAGGCTTGACCTTCGGCATTGGCTGTTTACGTTTTGCTGAAGTTGGCCTGTTAAGATATGTTCGTAAGTCTGCAAATTCACCCCCAGGGGTTTCTGTTTGAGACACCAACAGTTTTCCTTGTTTGGAACGGGATATTTTGAAAGTTGGGAGGTCTTGGAATTCTGCTACTGGGGTAGGCAGAATACCTCTTTGATCAGTGCAAGTTCTTTTGTTATGAAGGTAAAAAGAATCTTTGTTCGTAGGAGATCTTGTACTGACGGGTGTTGAAACACGTGCAATTTGATCTGCTTCAGTAAAGACCGAAGAAGACTGAGAAAAGACCAAAGGGCCTTTTCCTTTGTTCTGAGAAGAAGGGATAACTAAAGAGCATTTCCCTCTGTTGTCTTCCAAGTCATGAGACAAGGAAGTTTGAGAAAAGACCAACGGGCCTTTTCCTTTGATCTGAGAAGGAGGAGGAATAGCCAAAGGACTACCCCCAGTAGATTGTGCTAGAACAGCAGGATGTTTAAGAGGAGAATCAGATATTTTCTCTTGATTATGAGAAGGAGAGAGTTTAGCCAAAGGGCTGTTTCTCTTAGTTTGCGCAGAAGTGATTTGCGCATGAGTGGAGGGTGCATTGGTTCTGGCCACAGAAGTAGGAGTCCTTGCTTTAGAGTGCTTAGGATGCACTTTGGTTGCTGGAATACTGTTTTGCGCAGGAAAAGCCACTGCCAATTGCGCCAAAGTCATTGGAGTCTTATGTTTTGACAAGGCAGCATATGAAGTAGCTTGTGCAACTTTTGCAACAGATTATGCAGCATTGACTGCAACAGATTGTGCAGCAGTTGCTGAGATAGACTGTGCAGCAGTTGACACAGCAGTTTGCGCAGCAGACTGGCCAGCAGATTGTGCAACAGAGTGTGCAGCACCTTTGGTGGCAAAACTGCCAGATTGTGCAGCAGTCTTGGAGACCCAAACTGAGCGCACATTGCTCTTGGCAGAAGTGGCTGCAGTACGGGGAATGGTCTTGGAGTTGAGCATTGCCTCGTAGGCTGTCTGGTTGACCTTGACAACCAGGGTCTTCTGCGTCTTCCCGATAGACGCTACGTCACATTGAGTTGCTACTTCCTCGTCGGAGGAGAAAGTTTTCCCCAGCAGAGTCGCCATTTTGTTTGCAAAAACAAAAGTATAGAACTTTATTGATACAAACTGTAATAAAGATTACAAGAATTCTGGAAAAATTACAACTGTAGGAATCCAATCTCGATGACGATTGCTTTATCCCTTGGACGATGTGAACTGTAAAGACGAAGCCTTTGAAGTTGAAAACAACTCTGGAAACTGAAGGCAAAAGCCTCTGAGGTTGAAGACAAAAGTCTCGGAAGAATGCAGCAGCACTTTGGCAAGAACTCCTGGACTCTCTGATTTCTGATTTCTGATCTTGATATCTGATCTCTGATCTCTCCCCTTGAATGAAGACTTGAAACTCTATTTATAGAGTTCTGGAAATAACTAACTTTCAGTTATTTTGGACTGCGCAGGATGATTTGCGCAGCATTGGTTTGCGCAACATTGATTTGCGCAGATAGTTACTGGATCGTGGGCCGATTATCATGGACACATGGCATGATTTGATAAAAATGCGCATGATCGTGCATAAACAGTTGCCACGTAATGAACAATCGATGGCATGAATGCCACGTGTAACTTAACAGTTACGTTTGATAGAGTGCGCAGAGTTGAATTGCGCATACATGGTTTGCGCAAACTCAAACTGCGCAGGATTGGTTTGCGCTGCCAGCTGTCAGCCGCCCTCGAGCACTGTGCGGCGCAGGAAACGAACAGACTCCTTGTTATCCGCGCTGTCAGTTATCAGAAAAGATTTGATTTGATTTAGTAATGATGACTTCTGCCACGTCAGCTTGCGCAATCGGTTGTGTGCGCAAATTAGAATGTGCAATCGGTTGGCTGCGCAATCTGTTGTCTGCGCAATTCAACAAGATGATGTATATTTTGATTTCTTGATTTTGTTGATTGATGCAACTTGATTTTTTAGGACCTACAACTCCGAGGCCTTCAAGGGAGGCTGGCCTACATCAGGAGGTTCATCTCTAACCCCTCCGGGCGATGTCAGCCATTCACCCACCTCATGAAGAAAGGCGTCTCCTTCGTATGGGATGAAGAATGCCAGCGTGTATTCGACAGCATCAAAGAATATCTGACGAACCCTCGAGCCCTGGTGGCCCCGGTTGCTGGAAAACCATTCTTGCTCTATGTGCGAGCTATGGAGCATTCTCTCGGTGCTCTACTAGAACAAAACAATGATGCAGGCCATGAGCAAGCTATATATTACCTCAGCCGAATGATGATGGGGCCAGAACACCGATACACTGCCATAGAAAAGGAGTATCTTGCTCTAGTATTCACCATTCAGAAGACGCGACACTACGTCACAGGACAAACCATCCATGTCATATCAAGAGTCAACCCCCTTAGGTCCTCATGACTAAGCCGGGCGCACTCAGCTCTTGCCTCGCTACGTGGGTGATACTATTGTCCCTCTATCACATGATCTTCGTTCCACAGAATGCGGTTAAAGGTCAAGCTCTGGCAGACTTTTTAGCAGCTCATCCAGGATCGGAGTCAACCAGAATAGACGAAGAAATTTTAGATGAGGTAGCCAATTCAAATGTAGCCTCTCATGATACCGTATGGCGAATGTTCTTTGACGGTGCTTCCAGAATGGGGCCCAAGGTCAACATCGTCGCTGGAGTCGGAGTGGTGCTGATTTCTCCCTTCGGGCTGGTGATCAATCGGGCTTACTCTCTCATGGAGTCTTGCTCAAACAATGTGGCCGAGTACAACGCTCTGGTCATTGGCCTCCGACTCGCAAAGGAGCTGGGGTTAGAGTATCTTGAAGCATATGGCGATTCACAGCTAATCGTCAATCAGGTTCGGGGTTCATACGAGGTTAGCCATAAAGACATGATCCCCTATCACCAAATAGCGATTGACATCATCTCGTCCTTGGAAAGGTTCTTCATAGAAAATGTTCCCAGGCTCCAAAACATTAAAGCCGATGCCCTAGCAGGTCTTGCCGCTTCCTTAGCAGTTTCGAACCATGCTCATCATCTGGTTGACATAATAGGCCGTAAGTTGGTCTGTCCCAGGAATAATATTCAATGTGTTGAGAGTTACTCCGTGCTAGCAGTCGACGAAGCACCAGATAGGAGACAACCATTCATTGACTTTATAGTCTACAACATCCTGCCAGAGAATTAGAAGGAAGTCATTTCTATCAGAAGACGTTCCCTCAGATGCTTCTACGATACAGAGACGAAAATGCTGTATCGGCGATCATATGATGGATTACTGCTTTGGTGTCTGTCAAATACAGAAGCCAAAGAAGCTGTACGTGAAGCTCAAGACGGCATCTGTAGGGCCCATCAGCCTGACCCGAAATTACAGGATCGCCTTCGACGAATGGGCTATTATTGGCCCACGATGGTTGCAGATGCAATAGACTATGCACGAAAATACAAAGCCTGTCAAGTCCATGCAGATTTTATCCACCAGCCATCTGAGTTTTTACATCCGACGGTGGCGTCCTGGCCATTCGAAGCATGAGGAATGGACATCATTGGTCCGATCACTCTACCTTCGTCCAGAGGACATCGCTTCATACTCGCAATCACAGATTACTTCTCCAAATGGGCGGAGGCTGTTCCGTTGACAGAAGTGAAGACTTCAAACGTGATCATCTTCCTCAAGCATCATGTCATTTATCGCTTTAGATTGCCCCGAAGGATCATCCACGACAACGGCCCGCAGTTCGCAAGCCACGCCTTTTATCGGTTCTGCGACAAACACCAGATCCAGAATATTGCTTCAACACCATACAACCCAGTGGCTAATGGTCTGGCTAAAGCATTCAACAAAACAATCATCAAGCTTCTTAAGAAGTTCGTGTCATCAAACAAATACGACTGGAATGAAAAGCTCGGCGAATGCTTATGGGCGTACCGTACTACAGTACGAATGGCCACCGGGAACACACTATTCTTCTTGATATACGGGAGTGAGGCAGTTCTCCTCTTGGAGACCCAAATCCCCTCACTCCGTGTCGCCTTCACCTATCGATTGACGACAGACGATAATCACCATCCTCGACTACAAGAGTTGGAGCCCTAGACGAGAAGCGCATGTTAGCTCAGCAACGAATTGAGCTGTATCAATCTCGAATCTCTGGAGCTTTCAACAAGAAGGTCAAAATCAGAACGTTTCAAATAGGCGATCTTGTTTTGGCAGTTCGGAGGCCGATGATCATGACTCACAAGACCGTCGGCAAGTTCCAGCCAAAGTGGGAAGGCCCGTTCATCATCGATGTTGTATTCTCTAATAGAGCTTACCGTCTCGCAAAGCAAAATGGAGACTTGCTCAAGTTGCCCATCAACGGTAAGTTCCTAAAGAAGTATTATGTCTGAAATGACATACCACGAATATTCTAGATTGTAGAGTTATGTACCCTCCGGTACCGCTGAACCCACAGTCTGCCTCTAAATATCTCAGATTGTTGAGTTACGTACCCTCCAGTACCGCTGAACCCACAATCTGCCTCCAAATATCTCGAATTGTTGAGTTATGTACCCTCTGGTACCGCTGAACCCACAGTCTGCCTCCAAATATCTCAGAATGTTGAGTTATGTACCCTCCGGTACCGCTAAACCCATAGTCTGCCTCCAAATATCTCGGATTGTTGAGTTATGTACCCCCTGGTACCGCTGAACTCACATTCGGCCTCCAAACATCTTAGATTATTGAGTCATGTACCCCTTGGACTCACCTACATTCATCCTCAAAATATTCCAGATTGTAGAGTTATGTACCCTCTGGTACCACTGAACTTATATTCTGCTTCCGAATATTCCAGATTGTAGAGTTATGTACCCTCCGGTACCGCTGAACTCATATTCTTCCTCCAAATCTTCTAGATTATCGAGTTATGTACCCGCAGGTACTGCTGAACTTCCATCCTAGTTAATCTATATCGCATCTTTTGGGTAGTAAGTCACGTATGATCCTACCTCTGAACTTTCTTCCTAAAAGGAGCTCCTTCCTCATGATCCACTACCCGCACTTCCAGTGCACAAAAAGGGTAACAGATCCACAAATTTCCTAAGACAACCATGTCGATGCTACCTCTGAGTTGTTTCACTTCCATAAAAAAATAAACCATCCCCTCACATAGAACTTCCATGTCCTCATTACCTCTGAGTTGTTCTATGTACCCCTTCATGGAGCCCACTCCTGCCATGTCTTCATTACCTCTGAGTGGGAAGGCTCCATCGAAGAAACCCTCATATTTACCATGTCCTCATTACCTCTGAGTAAGTATGTTGGTTCTCTCTCGACTTATTATCTGTACCAAAAAAAACCCAGAGTACGCCAAGGATAATAGGTCCACAAATATCTTCCGATGACCACAAATATCCTCTGTCGACCGCGAATATCCTCTGTTGACCACAAATGTCCGCAGTCGACCACAAATGTTGTACTAAGTTTTCTAGTACATGCCACTCTTTTCTTATCTTGTCTTGGGAGCCCAACTGCTCCCTGGCATTCTTTCAATACCAAGAACTTCCACAACGCCCTCATCGCAAAGTTGTTCTAGGTATCCCTCTCAAACTTGTTATCCGTACCTAAAACCAAGGTATGCCCAGGGTAACAGGTCCACAAATAGTCCCATAGTGTGACAAAATGCCACAAACACAACAAGTACAACAAATGAAGGATGAGTCGAAATATGCTCATTTATTCAAAATCTAAGGTACTACATTATCGGGGACTATGTCCCTATTACAAGATGGAAAGAGAAAGAAAAAAAGCATAAACAAAAGAAGAAAAAAGCTGACTATTGTTCAGCGATACATAATGCCATGAGACGGTCTCTCAACAGGGTAGTCGACTGCTCAAACCTCTGTTTGGCCCGGTGCTCGGCCTCCTGATTCAGCAGCGCCGCATCTTCCAGGTGCGCATGAGCCCGCCAGCCATCCTCAAACTTCTTCAGAGCACGCTCCAGGTTAGCAGAAGCTCGGGAAACCCTTTCGGTGTCTTGAATGATCAACTATTTATCTACACGGGAAGTTTCAAGCTCAGACTCCAAGAAGGCCATCTTCTTTTGAAGTTCGAGGATCTGCTCCCTTGTATCAGTTACTCCACGGGAGGCGACCGCTTCCCGAGCTCTGCAAACCTCGCTCAGGCGGCTCAGCTGGTCGTACAAGAGAGATAGGTCGCCAAGGTCCTTTATTATGACCGGCTTGGACGTATCTCGTGCAATTCTTATCTTCTCCAAGGCAGTGGTGAGGAAGCCCCGCTCCTGATCTATTGCTGCAGACAAATCCGCTTGTCACAGCGTTCGAAATTGGGCCACAAGCTGATCGGCCTCTAACAACTTGGGCTCCAGAAGCACAGCTATACCCTCCCCGTTAGGAAGGGTTTTAAGAATCTCAATTTGCCCATGAGTGTATTGTCGGGCCAGGGCCAAGGGCGTCCCCCGCTCTACAGCAGCATCGACTCCTCTTTTCAAATGATAATAGAAGCTGTCAACCACATCCTGTGACACCTCATCCAAAACTTTCGTAGAGGATGGCGTCAAAGGAATTATGGCTGGCAATGTCGAAGAAGACGCAACAGAACTTGCTGCCCCTGCCACAAGGGAGATTAATTCTGAACGAAAGGAAGCTTGAACAGCGGCCAATTCTTCCTCCGCGGCCCGAAGAACTTGGATACTTGGTAAGGCTGAGAGGTCAACCCCCGAAGTCATACGAGCAGGGGAGGATGAAGGGACCATTGCTCCCTGTCCAGGCTGTGCCGCCATCTGATCTCCTGAACTCGATCCGGCGGGAGGCCTCTTGAGATAAATCGGGAGAGGAGAAGGCACGCTCCCTTCCACCAGATCCCTGCTAGCAGAGCCTTCCCTGACAATATCCGTCATGGGCAGTGAAGAGGCAGGACCTGTATGTCGAGAGCAACTATCAATCATCTTAACCCGAAGGATATGATGATAGAGCAAATAAACCTCCTCACTGGTCAAGATCTGACTTAGCTTACCAGGAGAGGGTTACGGAAGTTAAACCTCAATTTCAATGATCGTGCCCTCCTCACCGGCGACATCCGAGATGAATGTCGTGGGTTCCTCCACTCCAACAGTCCCGGAGGTAGACGCAGTAGGGTCCACATCACCCGACTGGAATCCAGCACCCTCGGAGATTGGCTCGAAAGGGACATCGTCCTGAATGGAGACCTTCATGACGGGAGGAACTTCAGCCGTCGCCGGGAGAACCCCGGCAGCAACGATCTCGGTACACAGGTCACTAACCAAAGTGGCTATGACCGGATCAGCTTCAAGAACATCAGCTGGTTCTGAGAAATCCCTTTTTTTTGACGCCTACAGAGAGAAAAAAATGATTAAGCAATAGTTCAGGGAAAAGAATGACCAAAGGAAAAGATGGTTGTAGTTCAACTTACCTCCTAAGCAGCAGCATCACCTTCACATCTTTCTTTAATGAACAGCATGCGGCGTCTTACCGCAGCCCGCTTCATAGAGTAGGTTTTGCCACTATCAGTGGACACGTGCATGCTCCGCTTGCGCGAAGGACCAGGCACGACGGGCGGCTGATTCGCCACCATCTCATCTGGCACAACAGGCGGCTGATCCGCCCCAGCATCTTCCAGAGGAAGGGAAGAGTTATCTTTCTCATGGTTATTATTCTCTTCGTCTGTGGTTGTGGACTCCGAGTCGGGCACAGGAACTGCATTTGCCCGCCTCTTTCTCGTCTTAGACCCCTTGGGCTTCTCCGCCAAGCCGGTACCCACAATGAAACTGGTACTCGAGTCGAAATTAATTGGAAGCTTGCTCGCCGTAACATGATATAAGGCCGCCATGTACAAAATCTCTCCTGGCACCCCACCATCAGGGACTGAAAAGGTAGTTCGGGTATGAACCGTGTCATAATAATGCCATGCCCTGATACCATCCAGCACGCTACCTTCAAAGCCCAGGCAAGAGATGGGGCTGTCAAAGAACAACTGGTTATACCCGAACTGGCGGGCGAACCTGCTGGGCAAGTAAGGCTCCAGGTAGATGATGTTGCGATTACGATACACTAGGTGTGCTGGACGGATATTACGCAGCCAAAGGAGCATTTTCTCAGGTAAGAGGAGAGGAGGTTCGGTACCATCAACATATACGCTCCTCATTTCTTCAGCAGTAAAACGAGGTACGGACACAAAAAAATCGTATCCGTCCACTCTCGCCAGCGCTCTACGGCAGGCTGGCATGGTGTTGTACTCCCAGGGCTGATGGTGGAATCGAAAAATGAAAGCGCCATCAACTGTAATGCCATCTTCTGCTCCAGGCCTCATCAAAGACCGGTTATGCATTAACAGCCACCCCATCAGATAATGGTATGGCAGCTCTATGTGCTCAAAATCCATCGCCGTGTCATAGGCGATGACCTTGGAAAAAAAGGCATGAAGGCCATGGTGTATGCTGTACACCATGGCCGAAAGAAGAGCCAGCTTGACCCCTGAAGACCAGCTTTACGGCGGGGAGGATGAAGTGGCGGCTGATCCTCTCAATAGAACCTGCTCCTCCGGAGACTACGTAGTTTCGTAGCCACACCATCAGGAATCCCGCCAAAAGCCCCTTCTCTGACATTTTCTGAGTACCATGATAAAAATAGATGAAAGAGTCAGTTCGACTCCCAAAAATGTCGCCCGTGGACCTCGATCTCTTGGTAGTCGACGCCAGGTGTTGTACCTCCTCCGGGGTTTGAGGATCTCGAGTAAAAACCCAACTTGAGGTACCAAGGGTAAAAAGATATGATACCCAGGACCTGGTATGAGGAGCGCTTCCCTCCGAGCTGCCATCCTTCTTGATGGCCATCTGGTGGCAAGTGTTGTGATGACATAACAATTCCCGATACACGGCAACAAAGCCCGGGAACTGTCGATCCAAATCTTCGAGCTCTTCGCTCGTGGGGGTATATACTTTAAAGACTTCTTCCTCCAGGGCAGCTTGGAGATAACATACATCTCGTGGAGAGCAAGTCCCAGCTCCCCTCCCGGTGTGAAGAAGGTTCCCGTCCGCCGGTTGTACATCTCCAGAAGAGCCATGAACAACGGCTTATTTATGGACAGATCGTGACAGGTGCCCCGAATGGCGTGATAGAGGTCGATCTCACGCAGGGAAGTCTCATACTTCCGCAAAATCCACGTGGTCAAATTAGCCCATACAGGGATAGGGTTAATCCAGTTCAGCAACGCCAACCGGTCGACGGGATACGACCCTTTGCGAGCAAGCTGGTTCAAAAAGGTATCAGTCTGAAAGAATGTGAAGTTGGGACCCGTTACGTTTATAAAGGTACCCGGAGCCAGTCCCATCACATACCGACTGACCGGTTCCCTTTCTGCATACGCTGACCCCAGATTCCAATTATAATAGATGTTTCCCACAAACATCCCCGACTTGCTTGGGGTCAAGGAGTCTACCATCTTTCTGTCTAGCGAAAACATGTTAAACCATGAGAGAGGAAAATGATGCTCTATCGGAGGGATATGGATCTCCACCCCGTCAAGAACAAAGTCCCAGCTCTCCGATATATCCAGAACCCGGGTGTTCTTTACAGATAAAGCATCCCCAAAGAGGAACGCAGGCTTCAGGTATTCCCCTTCCAATTACCCCGAGTTCATCATGGCGCAGAGAAAGTGAAAGGACTATTTCTTGCTAGCATTCATCATCTCCAAAGGCTCTTTCGGAAGCTGGTTCGTCACATACTCGACTATGTGGTCATATCGATAGCCCAAAGTCGATTGTGCGCGACACACCAGAGGCTCTCCTGCTGCATTAACTGGCAGATTCACTGAAGAAGGAAAGAAAGAGACAGATTAAAAGATGGCTAAACAAAACCACTTAGTAATTTTAGGCTCATGTGGTCCAGTCCACATAAGTTCATGCAACTTTGTTCAAACACGAGCTTATGCGGCTCTGCGCTCATACGACTTTGTTCAAACACGAGCTTATGCGGCTCTGCGCTCATACGGGTCTGTTTGAGCATAAGCTTATGCGGCACTAATTAGCGTAGGCTTATACGATCCTGTTTAGTGGAGCATTATACGGCCCAAGTCAGAGGAGCTCAGGTGGTTCGGTTTAGCGAAGCATTATGCGGCCTAAATCAGAGGAGCTTATACGGTTCGGTTTAGTGCAGCCTTATACAGCCCAATCTAGATGAGCTTATGCGGCACGACTTAGCAAGGCCTTATGCGGCACAGTCCAAAGTGGGGCTTAAGCGGTCTTGTTTAAGAAGGCTTCATGCGGTTCGATTCAGAAAGTCCTTATGTGGTTCGGTTCATAAAGTGCTTATGCAACCCTCGTACGGCTCGGACATAGGGTATACCCCTATGCAGCTCGGGAGGCACACGCAGCACAGTATACGAAGACGAAGAAGGCCCGCGCATAAAATATGCGACATAGCCATAGTTCTAAGTTCATCCTTACCAGAAATGGTGGGGTGGACGTCAGGGTGCACTTCAGGCACCATGGCCGACGAGGAAGCTGCTTTCTTGCCCTTAGCACAGCAGAGGCAGCCTTGGAAGACTTGGGGGCCATCGTTGATCGAAGAAGAAGAAGAAGATGACGACAGTTAGGGCAAGAAGTGCTTAAATTGGGAAGGAGAGTAAAGAGTTTCTCTCTCTAAATTACTCTTATTTATAGGAGGCCAAAGGGGAGACATATGGATTGATGAACGTTCCGGGTCTCGTGCTGCAGGCAAAACCGACTCCTAGGATTTCGTCCCCTCTCATAAAGGAGATTCATCAAAGCACAAAATCCAAATATTTAATGAACCGACTCTTGGGATTCCTCCAAAAGACGGCTCCAAATCATAACGAATCAAGAGCAATTAATATCGCCTACGTGGCAGAGAGGACAGTATGCGGCCAGAAGCGATCCATGCGGCTAGGCAGTCCATGCGGCTAGGAAGTCCATGCGTGTAGGAAGTCCATGCGGTCAGAATATCCTCTGCAGCCAGAAGAGCTTATATATAGCCATTCTTCTTATTCAAAGTATTTTAATTTTGCAAATTGAAAACTTTGAAGGGGGTCTTGTAGAATCATAGAAAAGGACAAGAAAAGCCTATGCGGCTCCAGACAGAAGGAACCTTATGCGGCTTAGAAATCCTTCAGAACTTTATGCGGCTCGGAACTCCCCAACAGCTCCATGCGGCTCAGGCAAAGACACGTGGTCATACGCTGTCCGCTTCTACAGCTGGCCATAAAGCAGCCTTCCAATTAATTGCTCTGATGATAGCTCTGACACAATGAATGATAACTCTGACGCAATGAATGACAGCTCTGACATAAATCTGAAATAATGACAGCGTGCTCCTTGGGAAAAGAAGAAAATCTTTTATAACTAACAGGATCCGTCGAGTCCCAAGAACCCCTATACGGCTGCCACCTTCATGCGACTGCCACCTTCATACGGCTGCCTTCTTAATGCGGCTGCCACCTTTATGCGGCTGCCTTCTTCATGCGGCTGTCTCCTTCATGCGGCTGTCTCCTTCATGCAGCTGCCACCTTCATACGGCTGCCTTCTTCATTCGGCTATCTCCTTTATGCGGCTGCCTCCTTCATACGGCTGTCTCCTTCATACGGCTGCCTCCTTCATGCGGCTGCCTCCTTCATGCAGCTGCCACCCTCATGCGACTGCTACCTTCATACGACTAGGATCGTGGGGGCCACCCGTATGCGGTTCACTTAGAGACTGCACTCATACGGCTCTATCAGAATATCCTCCTCACGACAGTTGAGACACGTGGCGATCCTTACGACAGTTGAGACACATGGCGGTCCTCGTAATAGTTGAGACACGTGGCATTCTTATCCCCCTCAGAATTATGGCTGCTAGCAAATCATAACAAACACAGATTTGTTACAATCATCATAACTACCCAAATCAAATCAGATCAGAAAAATCGAACACGTGGCAGGAGATTCGAGCCTATCATCACAAATTATAAAAATTCATGGCAATCAACATTAATTGCCCATAAGATTTGGTGTAATCCATATTAATTGTGCAGATTCATTGCAATCAAAATTAATGGTCCAGATGATTGGCCGCCGACTTTTTAAGGGGGAATCATCGCAAACCCTAATGATTACACCCCCACCTCTATAAATAGCAAGGTGCCATTCCCTTGCAAAGCACCTGGAGGCCTGGAGACTGACTGGAGAGAGAGGATTTCTGGACACCTGGAGACCCCGAAGGCTGAACACACATAGAGAAAAAGGCACGCACAGAGGATTCTTCCCACGCATCCCGAGAGCATTTCTTCCCCAGAGCCAAGGCTACGTCCGATCATCCAAGGAGTAAGGCAGAGCTGTCGTTGCTTTCCCGAGCCTCTACCGTCACCCCCCAGAATCAAAAATAAACAATCGTACTTAGATTGCTGTACCTAGGTTTTCGTCCCTCGGCTTTTTTTGTACGAGCGAGTTTGTATTATGAGTCTAAGTTCAGTCCTCCTATATAATTGTTCTATACTTTTACAATCAATGGCAAACAGATCCCTCAGCAGCCCACGCTCCTCAGTATCACTATGGTTCTGTGTCGCATTTATTCTTTTCGGACAATTCATGACAACATGGTCTAGACTACCATAACTGAAACATGCCTTGCTCAATAAGAGACATGTTTCCTTCGTGTGACCCTTCATGTCACAGTAACTGCATTCCATGGTCCTCATATGAAATTTTCTATGATATAGCCCTGACTGCCACAGAAGCCGCACTCTACTCTGTTATGATTTTCTTCCTCGGTCTTTTTATTCCTATCAGAGTACCTCTTTGCAGATTGATTACGAGCGGTCTGAACTTTTGCTGGTGCGTACCTCAGGCTAAACTATTCCATTTGTACGACCGCTTCAAAGGCCTTGGTATACGATTCACACTCCCGGTTTAGAATGCTCTGTTGAATGTCTTCGTTCAAACCATGTGTGAATCGCTTCATGTGAATCCTCTCGTTCGGAATCAATATGCTTGTAAACTTGGCAAGCTTAGAAAAGTTTGACTCATAATCTTCCACGGACATGCTTCCATGTTTCAACATCATAAACTCATCTTCCTTCTGCTGGCTGACTGCGGGTGGAAGTTATTGTTCCAGGAAGGTGTACTTAAACATAGCCCATGTAATCTTTCTGTCTCTTGCTCTGGCACACAGTTCTAGTTTTTTAGCCTTCCACCAGTTATTTGCCCGCAACTAAAGTTGTAGAGTAGCGCATGCCACCTTTTTGCTGCTAGGAACACCGATGAAAGAGAATAGGCGTTCCATTATCTTGATCCAGTCCATCACCTTATCTGGTGATGTCCTGCCTCAAATTCTGGAGGCTTAGCTTTCAAAAATTTGATGGCTCAAAAGGTTTCTTGTCAGCCTATTTTGGTTCATCAGTTTCCACGGGCCCAATATCAGGAGTGCCAGTTGGATTGTTCGCTGCGGTGGTATCATGATTGCCTGCTAGCGAAGATACGATTTGGGCCAAGGTATCCAGCTGTCTCTGCTGATCCATGTTATGTTTCTCAGCTTCTTTCTGCTGAGTTTCCATTTGGGCCTATTGCGCTAGGCTACGTTCCTCAGCTTCCTGGTGCAGAATTTTCATCATTGCCAAGATTCGTTCCACTAGGTCGGTCGAGCTCGATGCTCTAGGAGCGTTCTGACTACCTTATTTTGTCATTTCTCTACAAAAGAGTGTAACTTCTGTCAGTCTCATAAGATATTATGGACTTATTGTATGGGGCATTGGTTTTCACAACTCAAAATCGGGTCTTTTAAAAGCCATCAAAATACTTTATATATTTTTCTTCAAAAACGATATTTGCAAGAGGCTAAGAACATAAAATCGTGCTCTGGAACCAATCTGTCATGCCCCGATCCCACTAGGGTCGTTCGTCCTCGCTTTGATCCCTATGAGATCGTTCATCCTCGTTAAGGCGTGATGTCGTGCAAGCCTAAGTTGTGCTTGCACAAGGCCAGTACCTGCATAATACAACTAGACAAAGCAATACACACGCATACAGCATTTTTACTGTAGAAAAAACAAATATTGGACACAGAGATTTGAAATAGAAATACTTCTTTTATTGATAACTTGATAGGATTACAAAGTACAAAGCTTGCGACTCAAAATGCCATAGTTTTGCTTATATATCTCTCTTTAAAACTCTTTTCAAAATAGCCACAATGGCCATACATCATATCCCTTTATTACATACTCGAAATATAAAAACACCTTCAAAGGAAACTTGCAACTTGACTTGAAATAAAAATAGCTTCGAGGCGATCCACAAGCTCTACTGGGCTAGACAAGCTTTAGCGCCTCACTGAAATTCCCCTATCTCCTTGCTATCTAAAAATGATGCCCACAACATGGGTCAGTACACATCTTGTACTAGCAAATAGCTTTTAGCCGAACTCATAAAAACCTGCACTAAGTCAACATGTGAAGCTAACATTTTTACTAGTGATCTTTCTACTTGTCTAGGTTCTTTTTAACAATTCATAAGAAACATAGACAATAGAAAGAACTTGTATAATCTTTCTTACCCATCGTCGACAGTCATCCTTGCACAAGATAGGTTAGCACAATTTACATATAATATAAAGCATATTATTCAGTCTCTGCATTTAGTGTTAGGTTTGCAATACACCCTGATTTCACAAATGCACCTAAATACATGTTGGTCCATGGGTCATTTCCCATGATTAACCGCTGTGACACATGGGTTTAGCTCGTCACTTTTGGACGTGATGCAACACCCCTTTGATAGCAAAATTTTTGTACCTCAAGGTGTCTAAACAATCTCTCCTAGGCCGAACGATTCAAGGCGCCCCAAGAACCGCCCAAGAGATCTAGTTTTCTTGTGCACAAGTTGTCCCGAACCAATACAAAACCTATATGGCAATTGTTAAACAACACGTTCATTTGTGCCTTTCTTTTGTTCGCAATAGAGCTATAGCTCCTAGCTTTAGGACATTCTCCTTTCTGTGGCAATGTGTACAAGTTCATCTGTATGCATCTAAACATTTGAAGCATACTCATAGGCAATATGTGTTATTCATATGAAAACAAGTTAAGAAGCAACACAAAATCCATTATTTTATACAATTCATTTATCTTTTCTTATCTTTTGTTATTGTTGTATCGTTGACCATAGGGACAAGGCAACATAGTGGACTAGAGATCATTTTTTATTAGGGCGTGAAGATAAATGCTAGCCCGGTTAAAGGAACTCACCAAAATGAATCTTGTTCGAGAGAATGAGGGACTTTACGTACCGTTCATGCTCCTTCTAAGCATCCTACATTGGCACCAACATTTGATTAGCATACTTCGGTATCTTTTTTTCAAGATTTGGAATGAATGTGAAATGCGATGAAAGCGAACAATGAAAACCAATCATCGAAAACCAATACGAAAACACATTAATCAAAACCAAGCAGCGAAAGAAAACATCCAACAATACTCTTGGATTCATTTCAATAGAAGTCGATCCATTAGTTCGAAATATTTATTGCATTTCATCCGTGATCAATCGATACCGGCGAAGGTTTCCCCAAGTACTCAGTTCAAGACTAAGTCAGCAAGCCGTGGGTATTACATAGTGGACCGCAAGGAGCGGGACACTACATGGCCCTCATGACAAGGAACTTCAAAAAATTCCTTAAATATGAGAAGTCAAGTAAGAAGAAGAAAGATTCCAAAGACGACTAAGAACCAATTTGCTACAGCTGTAAGAGAATATGTCACATCAAGAAAGACCGTCCTGTTGTACGAAAGGAAAGAAGGCATTATCAGTCAAGCAAGAGAAGGACTTCGACTAGAAACTATGCTAATACTAGCATCTGGTGTGAAAGCAAAGCTAGTGACTCTGAAGAAGAAGAGAAACCTCGCAACACAGCAAACGTATGCTTTATGGCTACAGATGCTAAGGTAATATCGAACCCCCTTTATGAAAAATTTACTTTTGATGAACTGTCTGATGCTTTCACTGATCTGTCAGAAGATCAGAGGAAAATGATATATTTGTACAAAAGTGCTAAAAAGGAGCTAAAATTTGTACAATCTGAGTTTTCTAAGCAATCTCAAATGTTAGAAGACATTAGAGATTGTTCTAGTGACACAAATGAGATTACTTCTTTAAAGTTAAGCTTACATGATACTCTTAAAAAGTTTGAGAAAGCTAATCAAGAAAATATAAAACTTAACGATCTCTATGAACAAGAGAAAAAGAAGTACAATATTGTTGCTCAAAGAATAGATGCACTCACGGCTAAATACAATGAAGCATGTGACGTCTCTAAAAAGTTAGAGATTAAACTGGGCAAACAGGATGTCAAACCTACAGCTCAAGTGAACACAAGTCAAAAGGCTAACCACAAACACGATACGACCAACACTGCTAAAACTGCCAAAGCCATGCTCATATGTATACTTTTTCGCACAACAAGAAAGCACACACTTCTTCACAAACGTATATACATGATCTTTGAACTACACCTAGCACTAACACTTTTGCTACATGTCATTATTATGGTATAAAAGGACATGTATCCCACCAGTGTAAGATTAGAAAGCTAGTAGATATGAATGTGTATACATGGGTTCCAAAAGCTAACAAATCAGGACCCTCAAGAAAGTGGGTACCAAAGGTTACATCTTCAACTTTTGTTGTAGGTGGACCATCCTCCTCCGACTAGAAGCAAGTGGATCCTCTATAGTGGTTGCTCCAGGCATATGATAGGTGATAAAAAATTGTTTGCAACTCTATCGATGAAGAAAGAAGGCTTTGTCTCCTTTGGGAATAACCTGAAGGACATATAATTGGAATTAACGACATAGGTACTTCTCTCCCACCCATTATTAAAGATGTATGCTTAGTAACAGAATTAAAACATAACCTGCTAAGTATTAGTCAACTGACTGATCATGGTTATGGAATTAATTTTGTTAAGAATAAATGTTTTGCCTATGATAAAACTTCTTGAATAATTTCCTTTGAGAGAATAAGAGAGGACAATATATATGTATTATATATGTCAAAAAGTACTAACAGTACAGGGAAGTGCCTGTTCACAACTCAAGAAGAAAGCTGGGTATGGCATATGCGTCTTGGACATGCGAACATGGACACTGTTGTAAGATTGTCCACCAAGAAACTGGTAAGAGGCTTACCTGATATAATATTCAAGAAAGATATTATTTGTGCCGAATGTGAAAATAACAAGTCATTTAAATCATCTTTCAAATCAATAAACGTTGTAAGTACCTCTAGACCACTGCAATTATTACATATGGACTTGTTTGGACCAAGTAGAGTCGCCAGTCTTGGTGGTAAGCTATATGCTTACGTGATAGTTGATGATTATTCATGGTATACTTGGATTTATTTTCTTGCAAATAAAAATAAGGCCTTTTCTAAATTTGTGTCTTTCTGTAAAAAGGTATAAAATGAGAAATGATTCATGATTACTCGCATACGAAGTGATCATGGAGGAGAATTTAATAACCATGAATTTAAATCCTTTTGTGATTCAAATGGGTTATCACATGAAT
The DNA here is from genome assembly GCA_029216955.1 of Iris pallida. Taxonomy (NCBI): domain Eukaryota; kingdom Viridiplantae; phylum Streptophyta; class Magnoliopsida; order Asparagales; family Iridaceae; genus Iris; species Iris pallida. Next base: position 348,458 of record JANAVB010022634.1, on the reverse strand, counting down.
TTTCTTGCCCCGGAACTCCTCAACAGAATGGTGTTGTAGAGAGAAAGAATAGAACTCTTGATGATATGGCCAGAGTTATGCTAAACTAGAATAATCTTCCAAAATATTTTTGGGCTGAAGTTGTCTATACAGCATACCATATTTTGAACAGAGTTCTTACTAGACCAATTTCTAAAAAGACTCCATATGAATTGTGGTTTAATAGAACTCCTAACATCAGCTATTTCAAGGTCTTTGACTGTAGATGTTTCATCTTGAACACAAAAGACAACTTGGAAAATTTTATGAAAAAGATGATGAGGGCATATTCTTGGGGTATGATGCAAAGAGCAAAGATACAGGATATTCAACAAAACATCACTTATGGTTGAAGAGTCGATAAATATCACATTCGACGAGCTGAACTGTCAACGCAACAACGATAGTGACAATGAAGAAGAGAAAACTCCCTCAAATAGAACATCAGAAGATACACCATCCTCCTACCTTGAGAGTCTGCTGAAACGATTATAGTTTACACCAAATCATCTAGAAGAACTAGTAATAGGTGATGTATTAAGAGGTGTAAGTACACGCTCAAGCACAAGAGATATAATTGTTAATGTTTCATTTATTTCCAAAATAGAACCTAAGAATATTTTAGAAGCATTTAATGATGAATTTTGGATTTCTACAATGTAAGAGGAATTAAACCAATTTGAACGAATTAAAGTTTGGGAACTCATTCCCAAACCTATTGATTATCCGATCATTGGTACCAAGTAGGTGTTCCAAAATAAGTTAGATGAGAATGGTTCAGTCACACGCAACAAAGTACGTCTAGTAGCTCAAGGCTATAATCAAGAAGAATGCATTGACTGTGATAAGACGTATGCTCCAGTTGCTAGACTAGAGTCCATTCGTATACTTTGTGCTTTTGCAAGTTTTCATAGTTTAAAACGTTTTCAAATGGATGTCAAAAGTGTTTTTCTAAATGGTTTTATAAAAGAAGAAGTTTTTGTAAAACAACCTCCTGGTTTTGAAGATTTCAAAAATCCTGATCACATATTCAAGCTTCGCAAGGCTCTCTACGGTCTCAAACAAGCACCTCGTGCATGATATGAGCGCCTTAGTTCCTTCTTACTTGAATACGATTTTTCAATAGGGAAGGTTGACTCTACTATTTTTATAAAATCTTTAGATAAAAATATTTTATTAGTTCAGATATACGTAGATGACATAATATTCGGATCAACTAATGAGATGCTATATAATGAGTTTGCTAAGTGTATGCAGAGTAAATTCAAAATGAGCATGATGGAAGAACTAATATTCTTTCTCGGGCTACAAATCAAGCAAAGTTTACAAGGGATATTCATCAATAAAGCAAAGAAATTTGACATGGATAATGTCAAACCTATCGGCACACCTATGGCAACATCTATAAAGCTTGATATAGATGAACGTGGTGCACCAACTGAAGTGCGTAAGTACAGAGGTATGATTGGTAGTTTACTATATCTAACTGCTAGTCGACCAGACATTATGTTCTCAGTATGCTTATGTGCTAGATATCAGGATTGTCCTAAAGAATCACATGTAAGTGTCGTTAAGCGTATCATGCTATACCTTAAAGGTACTTTGACGACTGGTCTTTGGTATCCCAAAACCAATTTATTTGATCTGATAGGTTACTCGGACGCAAATTTTGTCGGATGCAAAGTTGATCATAAAAGTACTAGTAGCACATGTCATTTTCTAAAAAAGTCATTCGTCTCCTAGTTTTCTAAGAAATAAAATTCTATTGCATTATCAACAACCGAGGTTGAATATATAGCTGCAGGACATTATTATGCACAGATTTTGTGGATGAAACAAACTTTGGAAGACTATCAGTTATCTTTTAACCACATCCCTATTTACTGTGATAACACTAGTTCTATTAATCTCACGAAGAATCATGTATGTCATTCTCGCACTAAACACATACAAATTAGACATCACTTCCTTAGAGACCATGTATTACAGGGAGATATTAGTTTAGAATTTGTTGACACTGAGCATCAACTAGATGACATCTTCACTAAGCCCTTGGCTAAAGATCGTTTTAACTTCATACTAAAAGAATTAGGAATTTTGGATGTTGAAGTCATATAATTAAGTGTTAATTAATTGAAATTCATAAATTCGTAGAAAATATTTTGGTTATAAGCCGAAAGGGCCCTTCTGACAAAAAGACGTAAAAGTCTAAGCGACACAGTGCCAAGTGTCTTTGGACTACCGCTAGCTGGGATCCGGCCCCTACAGCTAACTCGAAATATTCTACATGATTTGCATCTTTTTGGTTCATTAACATAAATTATACTTCTTCAATACAAATATTTCTAAGTCATCTTTGCATTTATGTTAGAACCCTATCACAAACTTTCCAACTCTGTCCTGATTACCCATGGACAAAACTCGATTAGAGTTCTAACCGAACTCGGACCGAACTTGGTCTGGGTAAATCAGAACAGAAGCTGGACAATCGGGTTTTCCTCTATTTAAACCCTCAAAATCATCTTCTTCTTCACCAATCCACCCCAAAATTCCACCGAAAACCCTAACCCTAACCTTCTAGTTCTCCTGCCTCCAAATTCTCAAGCTCTAAAAACTGAGCTTTCTCAAGGTTCTCTTCCACTATTCACCTTCAATTTCAGTAAATCTCAACTTTTTCCATCTACTTCAATTCCAATGGCTCCCAAAATTCTTTATTCTTCTAAAAAGAAGAGAAAAGAGGTTGAAGCTGAGTCCTCTACTGCTCAAGAGGCTACTTCTTTCTCTTTGTTCATTCCCTCCCTAGCGGATGGTGATTTCTTTGATGATTTAATTTTTGTGTCACAAGATGCATCCAATGAATGGTTTAGTGATTTCCATCAAAGAAAGATTTATTCGGGTAGTCCTATTAATTTTACTTTGTTTCCCGATCACATCAACGTTTTTGAATACTTCGAGTTATTAGATTTAGTTCAATCTAGTTTTGTAATTTATTCTAATGATATTCGCATGTTTTATTGTAATCTTTTTGTCACAAATGGCACGATTAAATCAAAAGTTGGTAGAATTGACAGCGAGTTTGATGATGATGATTTGGCAATCATGCTTCATATTCCCAATACTGGGAAAGCATTAGTTGATATCACCTCAGAGCAATTTCCAGTTGGTACAACTTTTGACTCTTTTCGTATTCCTTATGTGCACCTAACTCTCGTTCCCAAGGCACTCTTCGCCCTAGATACCTAAACAACTACTTCTATGACATCCATAGAATGGTATTTTCTACCATTATTCCGAAAAATACCGCTACTAATGATATTTTATACTTGGAACTCTCTGCTATCTATCATCTTCACTTCTATGCCCCTTCAGTCTTTCTAAGACTATCATCGTCAATAAGGAAAAGTGTCGCAAGAAACTGCGACGTCTACTCTATGTGATGTATTTGCCTATCATCTTTCAGTATTTTGAGGTCATCTTAGATGATTGTCTGAGAGATGTTGCTCATGCCTATCTTTATGAGCATCGTCGTACTGTTCCCATTCCTACAGTTCAGGCTCCTCCTCCACCTTCAGTTGATCCATCAGCTGTTGATTCCCATCCTTCTCATCCTCCTGATTGTATTCCTCTTGAGTCACTTTAGGCTCTCATGATGGATCGGTTTTGGTCCATGGACTTCCGTACCACTCTTCAGCTTCAGGCCATATCCAACGCTGTGCGGGATGTTTCCTATAACTTTGCTCACAACCCTGGTGGTCCTATTTCCATGGTTCATGATCCCATAGTGCTTGGGTATCGCATTGATGATCCAGAGGCTCAGCGATACTTTGACCCTGCTGTTGTCCGTTATGATCTCAACCGTTCTGCTGAGACCGGTCCTTCTAGGGCGGCAGGTGCTGATGCTGATGATGATGAGGATGACGATTGAGGATGTGTTTTCCCGTGATAGAGCATCACTAGTTATGTTTTTTAGTTATTTTTGCTATATATTAGTGATAAATGCTTCTTTCAAGCATTATTAGTTTGAGTTTGGTTGGCTAGACTTGTATGCATTTTCTACTATTTTAGTTTATATAACAGTTTCCTATTTCAGCACTTTGCATTATTATAAAGTTTAATTTTTTTTCTCATCTCTATTGTGCTGAGTAATATTATTAGATCGTTATGTCATTTTGCTTGTGTAACAAAACGGAGGAGTAATGTGATACTTGCTTTTTTTTTCTTGTTGACTATTCTGCTACTAACATTTATCCTCTAAAGAATTTTTTTTGGAGTTTCTTTTTAGACTTTACAGATGTTCAGCCTATCTGCTTTATTACAGGGGAGTAACAAGACTTGATCATACTTTACGGGGGAGCAAGTATATTGTACCAATGTTCAAAGCCAGTCTTCTTCTTGCCTTTCGTACCCCATCAAGTATTCTTCCGAACCGAGCTGAATAATTTATTAAGTATCAATCGTAGTTTTATCAAATTATCAAAATAGGGAAGATTGTTGGCCATACATCCACGGTCAAACCGATTTTGATAATTGACTTAAAACTCCAAGCTCGAAATGAAAAAAAACAGAAGATCGCAAATTTTTTCTCAACTATTTTTTATAATTTATTCTATATTTTCTTTTTATTTGAGTCTAGAAAATTGTGCGTCGAGATCACTAGCAAATTTAGAAGACCCTACTCACAAAATCTATATTCCTGACCCAAAACAAATACCTGAGCCTTTATTTATCCAAAAACTCTACAAACCAAAAATGACCTAGATTTGACCTAATCGAGACCAAACTCGGTCAAGTCAAATCACTCTTGGTCAGCTGCATATTCCTACTCCTTTGGATCTGTAACGTTCAAAATTATGAACGTTGGCCCTATCGAGTTCTGCTTGAACTCTGTCCTACAAAATCCTAAAAATAGAGAAGAATTTGCCATTTCTATACACTCATTCATTCTTCATCTTCTCTATCTATTCCAAAGCTTCCTATCTCCTAAAAGAGCTTTAATCTTCCAATTTCCAAGACAACTCCCATTTTTCTAAGTGTTGATGGCTTCCGATTAGGTGTATTCGAGTTGTACAAGCTTGGAGTATAAAAGCTTTCTTCAGAAAGGTGTTTGAAGTTTGATCATGGACTTCGGATAAAAATACGATGGTATTGAAGTTGGCGTGTTCTTCGGAGTAAAGCACGCGGTGTAATCTCTATTCAAAATAGTGGATTATAGTAAGCAAGAGTTCTTGCGAACTGGACTAGTCCTCTCAGAGGGAAACCAGTATAATCCTCGGTGTTTGTGTATTGCTTTCTTGCCTCTACTTACTTATAGCTTTACTTCAGTGCATTAAAGTTTTATTTATATATTTGTCTCACCTGCTTAGTTTCTAATTTGGAGAATATTTTTCGCTGCAGTCTATTCACCCCCTATAGAGTGCCATCGATCCTATAGATATCATCAATGATCGCATATAAGATAGATAGATGCTCATATATTATATTATGTAGGTGGTAAGTATTATATCTATTTTGATGCAGGGACGAGCATGGTCGTAGTAAGAAATGATATGTTTTTACAGCTTTAAATTATGACATCGATATGAACTGCAATTCATCTAGTTGTAAATAGCAAGACAACTTCGATTTCTTCTCCGACAATCTCAAACATCGATCACAACGCTGCAACAGTTCCTCCACCAAGCGGTAAGGATCCGATGACAAGCAACAGTAAATTATTCCCTTTCTTTCTTCATTATTGAACTTCAACTTGCCGATTTGTGATCGATTTGGATTTGACAGGTCAAACGATCCGATCAAGAGTCTCATTGTTTATTTGAGTAGCAGTAATCACTATTTCTTTTACTGCAAGATCGATCAGTAAGTGAAGTATTCAGATTCATTTAATTTCTTTATTCTTCGATCGAATCATCTTTTAATCTATGGGTTGTGATTGTTCTTGAGGGTTTCAGAATTCAAATTGGAATGCCATTAATCGAGAAGACAAACTAGTTGATCGTTCCGATCAGAGTGTGCTAAGGAGCAAGGATCGAGTTATGGAGAGTGATCGACCACGAGTGAACTCACGATTGAAGTAGATCGATGAGTATTCTAAAACTCTATTTATCTGGCTTAATTCTTTGTGATCGGTTTTGGTGATCCACCAAGAATTATGAAGAAATTTCTTCTGAATTGTTTCCTAAGTCATGCACTCCAATTGTTTGTAGAATTGAGCGAATCAAAGTTTGGATCTGTTTTGGACACACAGTAGATCGTATCCGATGCGATCTGGACACGCCTCTATTCTGGGGACCATGACAGTGACTCGGGTTTGTTTCTTGATTCAAACAATAGATTATCATCTATGGGAATTTGTGGTTTGGTGTCCATAATTGGACACAGGTGTGGACTGGACTCATGTTTCGAGAACTAATGTGTTGTTCAAACTGAGCAAGAATGAGGGGTTTGAACGTGCATTCACCAGAGTAATCAGTTCACTGATCCATTGGATTCTATTGGGTTGAATCAGTAGGTTTTGATTTGATGTTAGGCTTGGTTCAATAAGAACATAGATAGATTAATGGGTTATAGGTTGAGTTTAGCTTTCTGCGTAATAGGATAGTGTGCTCATTAGGCCAGATCAACTATTGGGCTGAACCAGTAAGTTCGGGGTGGACGATTATGTATTGGGCTGGATTGTTATATTGTTGAACTGTATTAGTTGGATCAGGATGCTAAGTCTAGAGATGGTTAATACCATGGACTCATAAAGTAGGTTGGTCTTTCCAACCGTTAAATGCACATTCTTGTCTTATACAAGTACAATTTAGACTTGTACGACATCACGCCCCAGTGAGGATGATCGATTCGATAGAAAACGATGGAGGATGAATGATTTTGCGAACCGAAGATGTGATATAATGTTGATGTCAGGAAGAATATATAGAAGTATACTCACTTGACCTTAATATACTCTTTTTCTTATCATAGAGGCATTTTCCTACTAAGAATTTGGTACCCTAAGAAGTAGGGGTATGCATATTTGAGTAAACCGATCAAATTGAACTGGTCGATTTTTAGGCGAACCGATGGTCCGGTCGGATTGATTCGACTGGAACTTTTAAAAAATCAATTGGTTTGGTTTGGTTCACAATTTGGACATTCCAAAAACTGCTAAAATTGAACCAAACCGGACCAGTTAACAGTATAAAATTAGGTTTAATTCGGTCCAACTTATCTATCTCACGGTTGGGAGTCTTTGGACTTTAGAATATATTGGAGGCGGCTGCTCATATTCTCATCTCTTTGACTCTCAAACTCATTCTCTCTCTTTCCCCTAACATGTATTGTAGTGACCGCTCGTTTCGCTCCAGGTCTTCGCCAGCCACTCCAGTCTCCGTCAGCTACTCCAGTCTCCATTGATCCCTCCCCCTCCCTTCGTCGGCCACTCCATGTAACATATCTTTATTTTCCATCTTTAGTTCATAGATCTATTAGGGTTAGGGTTTATTTTCGAGAATCATTTTAGATATGTAGAAAAAATTTATTATGCAAGTAATTTACTTAGAAGATTATTGTCCGCTTTGGTATCTATACAAACATCTTCCAGACAGGAGATGGTTATGGTTTATTTTTGTTTGAATTTACTTGCTTCTTGCATGTTTATTTTCTAAGACAAATAATATGGAACACTCAAATTTCTTCTGAATAATTTTATTGTTTAGAATAATCACCATGTTCAAACAGTCTTACAATTGATACCACCAAAATTAAATTTTAACTAACATATTTACATACTAAGATGCAACAGGGGCACGCTTATATTCTGCTCAAGTGAAGTTACTTGTCGGTTGTCATTATGGTCATGGCTTTGTCATCATCATCTTTCTCTCTAAGATAAATAGAACTTCGGTGCTTTTTCATTTATATTTTCCTCTGTGTGTGTGTGTTTTAGTTGAAATTTATGCTTTTATTTGGCCGCGCAGCTAGCTTCATCACTTGTTTCCAATGCAAGTGCAAGTGAACTAATTCGATATCAAGTTCAAGTCCAATGGATGAGTCTCTAGCTATTGCATCTGATGAATGTGGGCTTTCTCCAAGCTCAAATGATAATAATCTATCTTTATCTTGTATTCTTGGTAATAGTAAGAGGAAACCCACAATGCCTTCCGCAGCGGTATGGGCACACTTTGAAAGAGTTGACCTTCAAGCAAAGTTCAAATATTGTGGTAAAGATTATACAAATTACCCAAAAAAATTGGAACTTCCAATTTGAATACTCACAATTTGAATACTCACACATGTCTTCACTGTAAAAAGTTTCCTGGTCGAGAGTCGAAACAAAAAAACCTTATCTTTTCAACCTAAAAGAAGTGAAGAAGATGGAAGCAATAGCATACTCATAGGCAACTCATATGATCCAGTGTATCTTTAAGAGTCCATAGCCATGTATATTATCAATGAGGAGTTGCCATTTCAACATGTGGATAGCGGAGGGTTTTGGGACTTATGTAGGGATTTTGAAATAAGGTTTATTGTTCCATCTCGTACTACCACACGAGATGTTTTACATATCTATAAGATGGTGAGTGAAAGATTGAAGGATAGTTTGGTTAGTGATCATTAGAGAGTTTGTCTTAACAGAGACATATGGACATCTATTTAAAATATGAATGTGTCTAATCGTGCATTACATAGGTAGTGACTGGATGTATCTAAAAAGAATCATAAACTTTTGTCAAGTTCTCGACCATAAGGTGAAACCCTTGGCAAGTCAATTGAAGCATATCTATTGGAGTAGGGGATTAAAAATGTGTCGATTGCGACAGTTGATAATGCAAGCGCTAATGACACAACTATTTCATTCTTGGCAAAATAGTGAATAATTGGAGATGTTCAAATATGAGTAGTCAATTTATCCATATGAGATGTTGTTAACATATACTGAATCTCGTTGTCACAAATGGTTTAAACGATTATTATGAGTCAATCAATAAAGTTTGTGATGTGGTAAGATATTGGAGAGGTTCCCCAGTAAGTTTTCTAAAGGCATGTGTAGACAAGCAAAATATAACTTCAAAGGCACTTCTATGTCATGATGTTCCAACCATGTAACAAGAACTTTAAACTTTTTTTGGTTGCTTTATTACTATTTTTTAACAGATACTCTAGTTTTAAGTTTTAACTGATATTATAGTTTCAAGGAATGTGTAGACAAACACTTAAACTGTAGGAGGAAGTCAGTTGCAATATTCTAGAGGAATATAAAAAAATTATCACATGCTGCACTTGTGAGATGAATTTTTTCTCTTAGAAATATACTTTGTGCACATGTTTATTTGATGGAAAATGTATTTGATGTGGGAGGAATTTTTGCTCTTAGAAAATCATGCATTATGCACATGATCGGTGAACATAAGCTACATCAGCCTATATGAGGTGTGCATTTTGGTTTGGTAGAATTTGTCATGTGTGTTTAGGTGCATGTTTGTTTGGTATAAGTTGGCTCAAACTAATATCAGTATAATCTTGTATCACTATGTTCTTTCTTTTCACTATAATCTGTTAATCGATAACTTAGAGGAGAATTTGGCATCTTACTACCTCATCTAGTTGCTTAGTTAATACAGCTGAAGCTGCTGAACCCCAACATATCTCAAGCGACCTTATATTTCCTTCTAGTGTAATATGTTAAATGTCAAGTGTTGATTCAACTTTAATCTGTTAAACTGATATCAGTTTGCAATTTGCATTATGAATCAAATAATGATATGAGTACTAAAAACTAGTATACTTGACTGATACTAATTCATTTTTCATTACAACCAGGTGGAATTTGACTTATTTGATGTTAGGCATCGTTGAAATAGTTTTAAAAATCATTTGAACACTTAGAAGAGGAGGATGGTCGGTTTGTACGTGAGTTTTACAAAAGTAGGACGAAGTTGACTCCTTCTGTTGATGATTACAATAATGTTCGTGCTCTTGCAAAGTTCTTGAAAGTAATTTATGATGCAACTTTGAGCTTTTCTGGTTGTACATGTACCACATCTAATGAATTTCCATGACAATTAGTTGTGATTCGTGAACAACTGAAAACTTGGACTTCAAGTAAAGACAAGTTTATCTAGTCCATGGGTGATAATATGAAGAAACAATATGATAAATATTGGGGAAGCTATGAAAAAATGAATCATTTTTATGTGTAGCTATACTAATTGATCCATGTCACAAGGAAGATGTTCTTGAATTTTGTTTTGGAGAATTATGGTGAAGTATGGGTAGGAAATTAATAGATAAGGTGAAGATTTATTTTGCTGAAATGTATGATGAATACAAATTATTTTATCATGAAAGTGGAAGTGAAGAGTGTCACGACCCGCACCCGGATGTTCGGGTACGAGTACGTGAGGCCCGCCCAGCCTACGCCGTAACATCAACAGTAGAACGTTGTCTAGTCTATCTATATTAAGTCACAACCACATAAATATCTCAACTAGAACAAAATGGCAGTATATAATATTCAATCACAATTGCTAAAAGAGATAAGGTACGATATGATATAAGAGAAATCTAAGACCAAGTCTAACAAGTCTAAAACCAATATAACATCCCAATGTATCAAGTAGTTGCCAGAGATATATCCGGTACCAAAATACTAATAAAAAAACTAATATAACTAGATAATCCGGCTAGACCTCCCGACAATCACTCCAAGCTATTGCCGAGCTACAGGGGCCAACTCTGCTGGTACACCCTCCTGGGGTCCATAAAAGTGGGACACCAGTCCTCCAGACAATCCCCTAAAAATATGTTATCCAGTCAGGATTGAAACGAATGCAATTCTAGTAGTAGTTCAAATTACATGATAAAGACTATAAAACAGTAATAGTAAATATAATACATGATAAGAGGGTAAAGTTGATACATGGCAATGACAAGTAATGAATAATAAGTAGATAGGTACAAAATGGCATATATCATCATGTACAAACTGAAACATAAAATAAACTGCAACTATCAAGTGTTTTGAAATACTAGTTTAGATATGTGATCGGTCTGGGAACTTGCACAATGTCTAATAAGATCTGGCTAACCATACGTGAGATGTATGGTTAGCTCTCACAATGTCTACATTACCACAACGTCTAAGGATATGATCACATATTTAACTAGTATTTTCTCCACCCCGACTAGTACAATGGTTCCAACCATAACATGTCATAATATATGAATCATGAGCCTAATATCAACACAATGAAGAATGTCTAAATATCAATACGATGAACAATGTCCAATATGAAGGTAACATCTTATGACTAAGGATCCATTATAAACCAATTTTGTATACCATCATGTCAAGAATCAAGTATAACATCACTAAGTACATGTATTATAGTAATCATCAAGTAAAGAAAACTATCAGAGGATGTACTCATTTGTGGTCCTGAGCCGAAAGTAACAATCAAGTCTATATCAGTGTCCAAGACCTATATTATGAATGCACATTATCAATCTACGAAAACTAACCTATAGAATCATGTCATCGAACCCAAATAACACTAATGTCAAGTTGGTATGGATAGATGGCACACCTTTCTATAATTTCTAGTTCATATTTTACCCAAAGAGAAGTTTTCAGAAGTTCACTTTATCCTAATTTTGGGCTAACGAACGAGTAATCAGAAATAACAATAAACAGTTCAAACTTACGAATTTAGAAGAATAAAGTTTTGTCTAACAGTAGGACAAAATCACAAACCAATCCAACGATTGGATTTTCCAGAATCGAAAAACAAAGTTGCAAGAAAAACTGATTTCAGACTTAGAAATAATTTGAGTGCAAAAATTTATAATTTCTTCAGTTTTGGATGTAACATTTGAGTAAACAAACAATCTAATTTGTGGCTCGAATTCCAGGATCTAATATAAATATAACTAGAGGTTCTTGTTGAAAAATTACACAGAAATCCAATGGTTTAATTTTTAGAAAACTGAGCTCAAAGTGACCTCCAAAAACAGTTTCAGACTTAAATGCTGAAATATTGTTCATGGAGCTCATTTTGCCCTTAATAAATACATAACTCAAAACAAGTAGTTAAGTCATAAAACCTATATAAAATAGTTTACAACTTAAAGAAGAATACATACATGGCACCGGAATATATGAATATGTTATAAAAAGAAAACAACACGCATCCAAAGTTGGTAAAAGTAATTCCAGACTTAGAATTATTTCAGTGTGCAGAAAACTGTGCAAAAAACTACTTATGATGCCTAGTTTGGTTTTACTTTACACTAGTAAAACTAACTATTATGAACATGACATAACACAATATTGATATAAAAAATATTATACCTTACATTCCAACAAGTGGCTCTGCAAAGTAATTACTATACAGAAAGTTATGCATGTTCAAAGTTGAAATAAAACTACAGTTTCTATATTTAGATTTTACGAAGCGCAATATTCTTCGGGGGGGGTGAATAGAGTAGGCAGCGAAAATTAACTATTGAAAATGTTAGTAACAAGATCACAGAATATATATTTCACAGATATGTAAATGAAAAGTAGAGAGTAGAGAGCAAATGCAAACATAAGGATGTATACTGGTTTTCCTCTTGTGAGGACTAGTCCAGTCGAAAGAACTCTAGCTTCCAGTTGAATCCACTATAGAAAATCACCACAAGTTTTCATCCGAAGTTCTTGCAACTTCTACAACGCGAGCTTTGATATGAATAACTCGACCAACTTTAGTTTTGAAGAGTTTTTCTTCAATCAAGCCTCTGATTACAATCATTCCGAACTTCTAGACCATACCGCACTGGCAAATCGACTAGAGGATTATAACTGGCTTGGGATTTGAAAATGAATAACTCAGAACACTTTGGAAGAAGTAATAGGCTTATAGAGAAGAGATATGAAAGTGAATTGGTGTTGAGTGAATTGAAATGATCGAAATCCTTCTCTATTTATAGTTTTTCCAAAGGCAGAATTCTGACAGAATTCGGGCAGAATTCGGGCAGAACTCTATAAGAAAATCTCGTTGGGATCCGTAACTGTGGGAAGACCAAGTTCAAAAAGCAATGTTCACTAACCGAACTCTGGTCGAACTCTGGCCAAACTCGGACCGAATTTGCCTGGAGTTCTGTCACGGTTTTTACAAATTGGTTTTTGGGCTTTTTGAAAAGTCAAACAGTTAGGAAGTTGTTTGGGCTTTTGTAATTGGACTTGTTTTCAAAATGAAAGGGTATTTTGAAAACGTTTCTTGGATAGCCTATTTGCCAGTACGATGCAGTTTATATCGTATTCCTAGACTCAATAAATATGAAAAATATATTGATGAAATAGGAAAACCAATAGCCCTTTGATGACGCCTTTCTTCAAATATTTGAGCAGACTTGAAGACGCCTTTTTTACTTGACGACGGTCGTCCAAAGACAAACAGATCTGAAAATCTGAATACCTTTCGGGCGGTCGTCCAAAGATAAACAGCAGAACCCCCGATGCGAAGCCCTGGATAGGTCGTTGGACGGTTCAGAGAAATCTCCTTGTATAACGCCGTCTTTGGCCCATCAATAATTCTCCATTACATATGTCCTGGTTTGATCTTGTTTGATCATGCTTACAGTATGACTACAAATACATGTTAGGCAAACAAAATAATATGAATGATATAGAACATTAGGACAATGCTAAGTTAAAGTAGCAACATGATAGTGATTACATGAATATTAGTGATGTCATTATGGTAAACTTAATTGATTAGCCATAGTCAAAAACATGATATAATCATTGGGCTAACAATCTCCTCCTTTTTTATTATGACAAATCCTTTAAGTTTAATATATATACAATAGATGCATGTATCACTAAAAACACATAATACTAAAATATTGTGTGCTAACTTAATCTTATTTCTCCATCTTTGACATGATCAAAAATAAGCTCCCCCGTAGTTAGAGCTAAAATGAACTCAAGCATAAGTAAAGGAGGAAAGCAAAAATAATCATGATCAAGGATTAGGAGAACAGTGTAATGACAAGTTTAAAAAATTGCATAACTATAGTAGATAAACTTGTCAAAATAGTTGGTTGAACTTAAAAACATTGAAATCAATCAATACATTTACCAACTAGAAATCCAAAAATGATATTCCAAACAGATTTTGTTCATCATATTGTGTTTTAAAATAGGCAAAAAAAATATATCAATATAGTAGAAATCAAACATTGATCATAAATGAATCATGAGGAATAGAAATTCGTAGATCTAGTATATATTAAAAAAATCAAAAATGAGACTTTTAACAATGATCACAAAAAATATATGATTCATAATTTGCCCATAGAAATTAGTGAATCAATTCTATAAAGAGTATAATCATCGAAAAGAGATCAAAATAAGTATACTAGAATCTATGCAAAATCTATACCAAAGTCCATGCATTTGAATTCAATTACCTTATCATGATATATGAATATCCATTAGATAAACATGAAGGTAATGAAGACAAAATACTTGAGAAGGAGAAATCCAATCGACTTGAATGCTCCCCCGCAAAGTATGATCAGTCTAAATATAGATAATCATGAACTTTGATATAAAATCTCAATAAGAAATGCCAAATCAGTTTAAACTCAAAAAAAAAGGATAATTAAATATATTTGGTAAGATATTTTTTTTAGAAACTCGAATGAGAGAATTAAAAATAAATAATAATAATCATATATTCTCTCATCTAATACAAATCCAAATATCATGAACAACTCAACAAGATATTTAAATAAGAAAATATAAGTCCATGGTGAACTAGGTATACCACATATTAAGGGCATAAAAGAATTGAAACAATTAATTTGCTCTCCCTTAAAATATGTGTATATAGTTCAAAAATAATTTATATGCATAAAATAGATAAAATAAATAATCACAAGATCTTAGGAATATCTAAGATATGGATCTTTCTTTCCTTTGATTAAATGCATATAAAGTTCCAAAAACAAATAGATATCATCTTTAGGCAAAATAAAAAAAATCCAATGAATAAATGCTTAAAGATGAACAAACGAAATATATCTCCAATATATATATAAAAGAAATATTTAAAGACATTAAAAGATTTTGAAAACTGTCTTTAATAATAACATTTCAGTACCGGACAGATTCAAAAAATCAAAAAGGCTTTTCAAAAATGTGGGATTTATTGCGAAAAACTGTCTTAAGAAATGTTCGAATGCGTCCATTTAGTCCTCAGACTGAAAGCTGACGATTCGAATCACGGAAATAATTTCAATAAAAGAATCCATAAATCATAAATAAATCTATTTTAACAAAGAAACATAACTAGATAAATGTCCAAAGAAAATTGTATTCTAGATATATGGCATGTCAAGGGGATAATTGATTTGAAACAATTAACTGCTCCACCTTTATATGGTTATATCAAAAAAATAATAGTATTGACAAAAATTAAAAAATTTAGAGACATATTTTCAGAAGTAGAAAACTAATTGAAAAATATTAGGTCTGCTTATCAAAGTTCATTTTTTCCCCTTTTAAAGTCGTTGCACGATGTCCATCTGATAACCGGAGGCTTAAAGAAAAAAATGCTTTGAGAGAGGAAAATTCAATATGTTTGACTTCTCCTTCGCAAAGAGTTACTGTTATAGACAGTAAATAACTAGAATAAGAAAAAAATAATATAAAGCTCAAAATCATTGAATATTATACAAGCTAAAGACAAAATCATAAGATCATAATATTCACTGAGTAGTCACAAAATCATTAAGTTTAAATATAGAATAGAGTGACAAAAAAATAAATATATCAAAAGATGACAAACATTAACCTATGAAGATCGATATATGTTACATTTTGTAAAATTAAATCATTAAATAATATTATCAATCAAATCTAAAATCCAAAATCCATCAGATAACAATTGCAACTAGATCTCAATAAATCTTTAGTTTATAAAGTGTTGATCAATCTTGGGTTAGCTGTAGCGGTGTTGTCCCAGCTAACGAAGGTTCACCGGAGAATACTTAAGTACTGCTTCGCTTTAGCCGTAGTCGTGGTGACAGACAGATCCTTTGTAGGCTTGTACCTAAAACAAATCTCTTCTTTAATAACCGAGGATTTAAGAAGAATTAGTGCAATATGAAAAAAATATTCTATGGACTTCAAAATCTTAGAACAATGTAGCATACGGTATAAGATGTATCAATTACATTAATCCATATGTGCTACAAAATCATTGGATAACAATAAAATATAAAACATTTTGTAAATCAAAATGTAGGACCTAGATACGCTGACGTATTCTGAAACCTAGGGGACTGGGTTCAGTACCTTGGATCCAGAACTAGACGATAGTTGCAAGTACACATTAATAAATCTTAAGTCTATAAAGTATTGATCACTTTAGGTTAGCTGTAGGGGCCGGTTCACAGCTATCGGTAGTCCGAAGACTAGTACATCGTGTCGCTTCAGGTTATTTACACTTGTATGACAGAAGGACCCTTTCAGCTTGTTCCCAAAAAATGATCTCTACTCTTAAGAACTTAGATTCAAAGGAATATATGCAGTATCATCGAACAACATCGAAATCCAGAATCCCTAAATATAAAAGAAGTAAATACCCAAATAGTGGTTTATCAAAATCAAGATATTAAAAATATCATGTATCCAAAATGTCAACCAAAAAGCCAAGAAAAAGAGGCTTTGAGGAAGAAGCTAATAAAGATAAGAACATAAATTTAAAGAAAAATCAATAGCTTAAGTATGAGATAAGCACAAGTTCAAAAACTACTTTTTAAAATAATATAGAACTTGAGCTTAACTCATATATCCCCATAAAGATATTTATACAAAAATATAAGAAACATGAGCAATATATAAATGAAAATGAATTATGTATCCTTAATAAGCATAAAAAAATCATAAGATCAAAAACATGCAAAAATAAACTTTATCAGACAAAGATGTAATTGATTCATAAGAAATTAACCAAAATAAAATATGAGAATCAATAGTGAATATATTATGCAAGCACAAGGTTAATATGAAAGTATATGTATATACTTTTCAAGTAAATAGAAGACTCATGCTAAACATACATACTCACAAAATACTGATCAAAGTAAATGTGACATGTTAAAGATAAATCGGTAAGAAGTGACCATTAAAAAAATATTAAAGACAAAGAGTCAAAAAAACTCAAAAAGCTCATATGCATGCTTCAAGGATAAAACTAAAATAAAGAGCATACATAGATAAATGTGCCACACTAATAGAAAATAAACACTATATAGTGTGAACTGATCATTTAAGCTAAACAACTAGTCATGCTAGTATTATATCTCACATTGATTCAAATAATAAACACTTAAAAAAAGATATAAATGAGAGCTAGTAGCAAGACATCAAAAAGAACATGCTAGATATTAAGAACTATTTAAGAAGCATGTTACCGAAGTGGTTCTAGTGACCTCACTTATGTTGGTACAATTGCTTGGAAGATGACCTTTATAGCATTACAATCACCAACATGTTCCATGGTTCTATTTGATATGAGAAGCTTCACCTGCAATATTAGGTGAAGACTTTGGTATCCAATACTTGGATCCATATTTGTTAGCTTTGGGAACCCATTTGTACAAGTTCATATCAACAAGTTTTCTAATCTGACAACAATTAGAAACGTGTCCATTCATACCGCAATAATGACAGAAAGAATTAACATTAGTGCTATGTGCAATAGTGTGAGAACGTGCAGTGGTGTAATATGATCTTCGTGGATACTTGTAATAAAAAGCATGGTTGTGTGAAGCTTTAGTTTTGCTTGCTTCCTTTCTAGATGATCTGTCGTGTGTGACTTTGTGATGTGCTAAGTGACTTGTGTTAGACTGAGTCGTAGGTTGTACTACCTGTTTTCCCAGTCTAATCTCTAACTTTTTAGAGTTAGCACAGATCTCATCATATTTAGTAGAATGAGCATCAATTCTACATGAAGCAATAGAATACTTCTTCTTTTCTGATTCTAATTCCTCCTTAAGTTTAGCATTTTCTTGAGTGCTTGTCTCAATGCAATCAAGTGCCTCATGCAATCTAAATTTCAGTGTGGAAATCTCAGTAGAACTATTAGAAGGAGAACTATTTCTAGCATCATTCAATAGGCAAGTAAGCTTTTCATTCTCACGCTTATAGGATAGAATATCCTTTCTAGCTTGCTTATACTTATCTAATACTTTCTTGTGTTCTTCTAATATATCACTGAAAGCATCAGATAACTCATCATAAGAAAATTCACTATCTTCAGAAAAAGAATTATTTTGTACCTCGTTAGATAATGCCATTGAGCATAAATTTGCAGCTTGATGAGGTCTCTCTTCTTCTTCAGAATCTATTTCTTTGCTTTTACACCATATGCTCGTGCTAGTGTACTTGTAAGATGATGATCTTCCTTCATTTGATTGTTCGTAGTGACTCTCCTTTCTAGCATTAGTACAATCTTCTTGGATGTGGTCTATCTTCTTGCAATTGTCATATACAAGCTCTTCTTCGTATAAAGGATTGTGTTGTACCTTAAATCCCAATTCCATCATGTACATATTTGTATCATTATGAAGACTATCCTCATCTCTAGAGTTGCTAGCTTTGCTTTCATACCTACACTCATAAGTAGCTTCAAGAACTTTTCAAATTTTGTGAGATAATGTACAAGTAGTAATATGATTGAATACATTTATGTCCACGGCATAATAAAATATATGCATACATTTTGCATTAAGGCTAGCTAACTTCTTTTCTTCTACTGTGTAACTATAATAAGGCTTGTTGATTATAGAGGATGTGAGAATAGAAGTAATAGTAGGCTTTTTGTAGCTATTTACAACAATTGACCATAAATCAAAATCTAGAGACTTCAGGTAGAAGCTCATCCGTGTTTTCCAGTATGTGTAATTTGTACCATCAAATAGTGGTAGTCTATTTGAGAATTTCTCTTCAGTTGTGAAGTACATACTTGCCATATGTGATATAGTGATCTACGTAACAGCAGTTATATAATAACTGTAGGGCCTAAAAATCAAGTTACGTCATGTATATACTACTCATCAATCAAATTAAGCCTCAAAAATCAAGTTACGCCATTGATATGAAGCTCAAAAATTAAACTGCGCCACTGATTAGGTTGTGCCATATATATCAGACTGCGCCTAGTCGTGTTGCGCCAAAGTCTATGTGGCGTCCAACATTTAATGGTTATCATTACATGACAGCATTGACAACTGACAGCATAAAAAATAAAGAAAATCTCTTCGAATCCCCCGAATTGTGTCGTTCGAGGAGATTGGATTGACAGCTGTCCTGTACGACTTATGAGTTGCGCCTAGGCACAATCTAAACAAATTTTTTAGTTACGCCTAGGCGTAATCTGAACAACTTTTTCTCAAAAGCTGCCATGTGCCTATGCATTAAGTTGCACCTAGGTGCAACCCCATCAAGCACAGTTTGACTTATTGACTGAAGCTCGCGCAACCTAATAAAGTTGAGACAGCTTTTATTTCTAAAGCAGGATGACGTGGCACACATGCCACTAATCTCTCAAGACGTGTCTACTATTCTGTACACGACTACGCACATCTCTATCACATGATGCCACGCGTCTAAATACTGTTAGTACATGATTATTAACTGAATAAAAGTTGGCGCAACATCAGGTTGGCGCAACATCAGGTTGGCGCAACCCAATGTGGCGCAACCCAACCTCGCGTATATCAGAATAATTGCTAAAACAGTTATTTCTAAAACTCTATAAATAGAGTTTCCAATCATTGTTAAAGCAAGGACAGAGAGATCAAGAACTCTTGCAGAATTGCTGTTGTATTCTTCATAGGCTCTAGTCTTCAAGTTTACATAGTCCAAGGGATAAAGCGATCGTCTTTTGATCAGATTCCTACAGTTGTACTTCTCTAGAATTCAAATTGTACTCTTGTACTCTTTTCAAAAGTTTATAATAGAATAACTTTTTGTTTTTTGCAAACAAAATAGAGACTCTGCTGGGGACGACTTTCTCCTCCGACGAGAAGGTGACAACTCAATATGATACTGCGTCGATCGGCAAGACGCAGAAGACTCTGGTTGTTCAATTCAACCAGACAGTCTACGAGGATATGATTAGCACCAAGAGCAACAATCACACTATGGTTATCACCAAGAACAGGACTGTGTGGGCTCCTAAGTCTTCCATAGTTGCTGTTGTCCAGGCGCAACCTGAGCGCTCAGTGGCCAAGACATAATCTGTCTCAGTGGCCCAGGCACAGCCTATTTCTATTGCCAGTGTGCAACCCATTCATTCTACTACCAAGGCACAGTTTATTTGTTTTGCTGCCAGAGTGCAACCCATTCATTCTACTACCAAGTCTACTCACCTTACTGCGAAGGCACACTCCACTCAGCTTGCTGCCAAGGTGCAGTCTATTCATCCTGTTGCCCTAGCGCAACCTACTCATCTAGCCGCCAAGGCACAACTACTAGCCCATTCTGCTATGGCGCAACCTATGCATTATGCTGCCCAAGTGCAGTTTGTACACCATGCTGCTCTAGCGCAACCCAAGGAAACTAGTCTTTTGGCTATTCCCTCTTCTTCTCCAGTTCTGAACTTGGAGAAACAATGTTCTAGTACTAGCACTAGACAGGATAAAGGGAAGGGTCCTCTGACACTTCTTCAACTCGTGCAAGCTGCGCCTAAGACGGTTCAACAACAAAATAAAGAAAATCATCCTTTGGTCTTTTCTAAAATTTTCCTGGTCTATGACTCAGAGGAAGATATATCAGATTATATTCCTTTAAACAGAGGTCTTTGGATCTCTGATATCGGAAAGAATACTAATCAAAGAGGCATCTTTCCCACCCCTATGGGGTCTGGTCAAGATCCTCCAACCTTGCAGATTTCAAGATCTACGTAAGGAAAATTGATGGTGTCACAAATGGAGACACCTGGAGCAGAATTTTTTGATCTACACGCTTATCTCAATAGGCGTCAACCAGTATCAACTTTGGTAAAACGTAAAAAACCTATGCCAAAGGCTAATCTGTACCAGAAGCAAAGTTTGAAAAGAAAGACCTGACCACTTATGCTAATGAGTTGAGTACCTCTTTGTATACTCAGGGTACTAAACATATGAAGAATATGAGACATGTTCCTAACATCATCAAGGAATATGTTCCTCCGACTTTTTCTCGTCCTGTAGTGGTAACTGATCTCCGAGAACATCTTACACAAAGACGAAAGATCACGAGGATGTCTCCTTCTGTCACTACCACTT
The DNA here is from genome assembly GCA_029216955.1 of Iris pallida. Lineage (NCBI taxonomy): Eukaryota > Viridiplantae > Streptophyta > Magnoliopsida > Asparagales > Iridaceae > Iris > Iris pallida. Next base: position 327,131 of record JANAVB010022634.1, on the reverse strand, counting down.
TTCTAGCTTGAGGGTATTTTGGTCATTTTCAAAATTTTGGAAATTATTTGGAATTATTATGTATTATTTAGCTTTATTAGAACTAATGTGATTTTTGGTGATTTTTATTATAATTGATTTTGGTCCTATAGTTGACTTTGACTAATGTTGACTAGGAGACTAACCTAGAGACTAACCTAGGTCATGATTACTTGGTTAGATTAAGTAACCTTAGCTTGACCTAAGTTAGTGATTATTAACTCATTAGAATTAGTTTGGGGAAATTAGGAATTAGTTGGATTAAGGAATGGCTTGTGATTTCACAAGTCATTATATGACTTAAAGCCTTTAATGCCCAACCCAACCAAGTGAACCTAAACCTAGCCCTATTCCAGCCCATGGCCGACCACCTTAGGTCCCCTCTCCCCTATTTAATCCCCTCCTAGAAATTAGGGCTAGCCTCCATTGGGATTATTACAAGTTTGGAAAGAGGTGAGTCCCCATCTTCCTTAAATCATAGAAATTCCTATTTAGCTCCTTTTCCACCCAAATCAATTGTATTAGGACCTAAAATTATTGTACTTTCTATTGTTATTGAGAGATTTCAGGGAATACACAATTTGTGGATATTTTGGGAGCTTGAGGAACCATTTCATTTGGGGCTTTTGTGTGGATTTGTACCATAGGTAAACTTATAATCTATTCCATGAAATTCTATTTTTATTGAATTTCTAGGATGCCCTAGCCCCAACCTAACAGTAGGATTAGCTAACCCTAGAATTTGAGTCCATTAAGTGTCCGTATCGGACACGTATCAGCATGTATAGGAATGTGTTCGACGAAATGCACCAAAGGGCATTTCGATCCTTTTTCTGAGTTGTGATTGAATAGGAAAATAGGTTTAGACCTAGCTTATGCATTTTCATTGTACTGAGCATGTTTTAGTGTCGTGTCGAGTCGCACAGACACGCGAACACGCGGTCGCGCACGCGCGCGCGCTGGCAGGATGAATACCCTGCTACTCGGGCTTGATTTCGAGCTGGATACGACGCTTTGGCTCATGAAATTTGACACACGTGTTGTGTCCATGACTGACACGAGGTTTCCTAAGTGGTTCGAGCTCTCGTGTCGTGTCGGACACGTATTTACGTGTGCACTGTGCGTGTATTGTATGTATCAGTACCTGTGTATGTGTTCCCTGTTTAATTTAGTTTTAAATAGTTTAAATAGTGATTTAATTGATTAATTAGATCCTAAATATGTTGTGTAATCTCTGTTAGAATTAGATTACATATTAATTTAGTTTTTAATGTGATTTTGGATTCGAAATGGGGATATAAGCCATTCGGCTGATACATGCTACACATTGACTGATACATTGGTTTCCAGATTTCTAAACCCTATAATTCCCTGTTTTAATTATGTTCTTTACTAAATTATAATACCCACATGATTGGTTGTTCATATTAGTTCAATATTTACATTTGAATTGGCTTTTGGATGTGTTAATGAGAATTTAGGCATTTGGTTGGGTTTCAAATGAATAACTGATATGGTGTTGGGTTGTTGAGTTCATTTTCTACTTTAACCTGAGAATGGAAAGTTTCAGAACCTGAGATTGGTTATGGACTGAAATGAATGTTTGTTCATAGCCACTGTTTATATTCACTGATATCTTCCCTCTAACTGAAACTGATATGAACTGGGATTGGTTCTTTCTTTCTAAAACTGAGTTTTCATTTTAAGATGCTAATTTCCCAGGTTGGGACATTAGCCACTGCTTTCTATATGTACTCACTGTTTTCTCCTATTTTGCCACATTATTTATGTCACACTAATTTCAGGATTTCACAAACACACACACCCACCACTGCCACTGTTTTCCCTTTAACTGTGTTTCCTTTATTAAAATCTGGGTATTGATTTGGACTGAGACTGATTCCCTTTCTTTTTCAAATTGTGTATGGGATGTTAAAACTGAGTTGTGTTTCTTGAACCTGAGAATGTTCATTCAACCTGAACTGGAATTGATTTCCTATCTCCTTTCCTTCTTAGAACTGTTGTATGAATGTATAGTTCATTAGCTAACTGAATTTCCTTACACTGATAAGTCATTCCCTGTTTTCTATTCCTTTCTTTTTGTTTCCTTGCACACACTAATGTGTATCACACTCTAATATCTCACTAACCCTCACACCCTCAAGACTCACACACACACACCCATGGACATCATCATGTGTCCCCCTCTCTCTTTACATATGTATATATATATATATATGAATTGAGATATATATATAGGAAAAAAAAAATATATGAGTGTATGCTTCTATATATATTAGATATATATGTATGTGATATATATATATAGGTAGCCTACATGTTAGGTATAATCCTATATTAGATTGTATGATATATCATTGTGTGTATTATAGTTAGGCTTATAGATTGACTTGTGTAGATGAGTTATGGGTTGGCTTATGGCATGGTATTGCCTGGTGAGCCTAGATTAGACTTGTTAGTCTTGTTAGACTTGGAATAGACTAGTTAGACTAGTATAGACTAGTTTGACTTAGGTTTGACTTGGTTGACCTAGTTTGACTTCTAGGGTTGACCAGAGTTGACCAAGAGTTGACTTTGGTCTAGACTGACCTAGATTCATATAGAACGCATTGTAGTACATTTTATTACCATTCTGGACTTGTTGTGACTTGTGCTGTTCTAATAGGAGCCAGACACCACTCCTCGGAAAGTACTTTCATCTTGGACATTCAGTTAACAGGCGAGTACATTCTCTGATCTTTTCATACCTGTCTGGACTATATTCTTGCTCTAGATTACCCTACATGATGCTGACACGTATCTTCACGGATTAGTACTATATGGATCCTTTCCTGAGATGTTATTCCTCTACGGGTGCATCGGGTATTTCATGTTCATGTACTTTATCATGTGCATCAGGTACTCCTTGTACTCGTACTAGTTCATGTTATTACATGTTCTCATGTGCTTCCATGTGCTTTATCACGTGCCTCATGTACTACTTATTACATGAGTTCACGTATCTTAGCTGTATTCATGTGCCTATAACGTAACTTGAATGGATCCTTGTGTATTGATTGGGGCGGGGTGAGTAGAATTGGTTATGTGATCAATATTCTCAGTAGCTGTATTCGTGTGCCTCTTAGTTGTATTCATGTGCCCCTAAGTCGTTTACATAACCATATTATACTCTAAATCACTTAGCCACTTACAGTCTCTATTTATCATGTATTTACTTTCAGTTACAAATATCTCATGTTTACTCGTACTTCCTTTTCAGCACTTCCTGTATTTTACTCTATTGCATGTTTTATACTCCTAACCTGTTATGAACTGTTGAGAGATATGTGTTCGTTCCCGTCCTGATTGGACCTATTGAAAATTTTACAGAGGATGAGGAGGAGGCCTGCATAGACACTTACTATGGGACAGCCTTAGAGGACACTTGCGATCCGGACGTCCAGTCGGATCCCTTAGCAGTAGAGACAGTTGCTCCATAGATAGTTTTTATCTTATTTTATAGCATTGGAGTTGAGTTGTACATATATTCTGGATCTGTATTATGTCTGGATGTTGTAGAGTTTATCATAGACACTTAGCTCTCTCTCTCTCTCTATTTGTATTTCCTGTGGATTTGGATCTTGCATCTTTATTATCTATCTATCTTCCTTTCATGTTCTACCTTAGCTGTGATTGAGATATATTCTGTTATGTCACCCCCATTCGGGGAGTATAACTGTTATTACCTTCAACTGTTAGATGTTGTAACCTAGGACAGCGTTCTACCGCCGATACTGCGGTGTAGGATGGACATACCCACATATCATGCCCTTACTCTAGGGTGCGGGTCGTGACACGTTTTTAGTGGTGGCCCATGTAGGTCCAGGTTAGAAATATAGTGGTATTCGAACTAGAATATCACTGCAGCCTGCAGTAGGAATTAGTATATTTTTGAAAGTACTCAATCACACTAGGAAAAACTCCTTATCAGATTTCGTATATCTATTTTGCTGCTTATTGTCTTCCTTAGAAATTTTAACTGTCCTTTTTTGATATTTCGGTTCATTTTCAGTAATTGTTTCTTGTTTGATCTGTGTCTCCAGGATAGTTGAGACGCGATCGCATCGCCCTGGACTGGGAGACGCTGGAGAGGGGTCTAACACCTCTCGACCTCAGCAGCAGCCAGCTCCCGGTGCCACCAGGCCAGTACAACCCTCAGGAGTCGGTGTTTCTGCCACTTTTGGAGGAGCACCTCCACCAGTCAGGAGGCCGGTTGTGATTCCTGAGATCCTTCTACCGCAGCAGCCTCCGCCTGCGGGGATGGTCGATGCTGTGCATCTCTTCTCCTTCGTGGAGAGGATTCTGGAGTCCCACTAGCAGCAACAGACGAGGCAGAATATAGATTTCAGGCAGGGGATCGATGAGGCACACCAGCTGGTTTGCACTACAGTCGAGATGATTACAGCTCAGGGGACCCAGCTGCAGCCCCGTCGGAGGGAGAAGGATATTCCGGACTTCCAGAAGATACACCCTCGGGAGTTCTTCGGCACGGAGGGTATCCACTATACAGACGACTGGATAGAGCATATCGAGGAGATCTTCAGGCTCGCGGATATACCATCTCGACTCCAGATCGAGGCGATGGGCAGTCAGATGCAGGACTTAGCCCGTGCATGGTATCAGACAGATCCCAGGGTGGGAGTTGAGGGCCAGACTTGGGCCCAGTTCAAGGAGCTGTTTAAGGAGCAGTTCTTTCCTGATGTGGCCTTGGGAGGTATCGAGGCACATTTCGAGGGTCTGGTTCAGGGGAACCAGACGGTAGCTGAGTATGCTGCAGAGTTTTGTAGACTGGCCTATTTTATAGATGACTTGACTGAGAAGACGAAGCGAGAAAGTTTTGCCGAGGTCTGATTAGAGAGGTTCGGTCGCTGACTAAGAGCAACCGGAACGCCACATTTGCTGAGATATTTTCTGGGGCCATGGCGGTGGAAGACGACCTAGGGTTGAGGCAGAAGAGAGGTCGCGACTTTCAGGGTGGTAGCAGCAGCCAGGGGCAGGCCAAGAGGCCTCACTTCTAGCCTCAGTAGCAGAGGCCAGTTCAACAGTATCAGCAGCAGCACCAGCAGTAGTATCAGCAACAGGGTCGTGTACCTTTTCAGCAGGTGCACCACCAGCAGCAGAGAGGACAGCAGGTACCCCGTCAGCAGCAGGTAGTTTTTTGTGCCTTCTGCAAGAAGTCGGGGCACATGATCCATGAGTGCAGGAAGAAGCTAGGCAAGTGCCTTCTTTGTGGTGCGGGAGATCACCAGTTGAGGGATTGCCCTGGGGCTTTTGGACGAGGAGCTCAGAGAGGTGGAGCCAAGGCTCCAGCAGGCCAGCAGAGGGGGCCACTACAGACCCAGCAGCAGAGGTTCCAGCAGCACCAGTAGCAGACACGAGGTGGACAGCAGGGGCAAGCTTTCGCCATGGCAGCTGAGGATGCCGAGGCCATCGGAGAGCTGATAGCAGGTTCGGTTCTTCTAGATTCCCTCCCAGCATTTGCACTCTTTGTTTTCGGGGCTTCCCACAGCTTTGTGTCAGTATCGTATGCTATTAGACACAGTCTGGTTTCTGAACCATTGCCTATGACCTACAAGATCACGACGGGGGGTAGGGTCATCCTCGTGAGTGATGTTTGCAGAGGGCGGAGCATCATATTGGGAGGCCGAGAGTTGGGAGTGAGTTTACTCGTCATGCCATTACCGAACTACGACATTGTATTAGGTATAGACTGGCTGAGTAGACACCACGACCGTATTGATTGTCGTAGGGGTAGAGTTTTGTTCGGGGTGCCAGGAGAGCCAGAGTTTGAGTACACCCGGCGGCAGGTAGAGCAGGACGGCGGAGTCTTTTGTGGAGCATCAGTTGAGGAGCAGGTGGCTCCACATCCCTTGATCGCAGAGTTTATGGACGTGTTTCCAGAGGAGTTGCCAGGACTTCCACCGAACAGGGATGTAGAGTTCTCGATAGACTTGGTTTCCGGCGCGGAACCGATATCTCAGCATGTCTATCGAGTGAACAACAGTAAACTGGTGGAGCTGAAGAAGCAGGTGGATGAGCTGCAGGACAAGGGCTTCATCCGTTCGAGTTCTTCACCTAGGGGTGCACCGGTACTCTTCGTATCCAAGAATGATGGGTCGGTAGGATGTGTATCAACTATAGGGCACTTAACAACCTGACGATCAAGAACAGATACCCACTGTCGTGGATCGATGATCTCTTTGATCAGTTGAGCGGAGCTCAGGTGTTTTCCAAGATTGATTTGAGGTCAGGTTATCACCAGGTGAAGGTAAAGTGGGAGGATATTTCCAAGACCGCTTTTAGGACGTGGTACGGGCAGTTTGAGTTTTTGGTTATGCCGTTTGGGCTAACCAATGCACCAGCAGTGTTTATGAATCTAATGAACAAGGTGTTCCACCAGTACTTGGACAAGTTCGTGGTAGTGTTCATTGATGATATCTTGGTATATTCCAAGACTGAAGAGGAGCACGAGGAGCATCTGCGGATAGTGCTGGAGACTCTCAGGAGGGAGCAGCTTTATGGGAAACTCTCCAAGTGTAAGTTTTTCTTGGACCGGGTGGACTTCTTGGGGCATGTGGTGACTGGAGATGGTATCTCAGTAGACCCTAAGAAGATCACAGCAGTTGAGGCTTGGACAGCACCGACTTCAGTGGCAGAAATCAGGAGTTTCCTGGGGCTGGCAGGATATTATAGAAGATTTGTGCAGTATTTCTTCCGGGTTGCAGAGCCGTTGACACGGTTGACCCGGAAGGATACTGAGTTTGTTTGGTCAGAGGAGTGTCAGGCAGCTTTTGTTGAGTTGAAGAAGCGGCTTACGACAGCTCCAATTCTGACATTGCCTTCAGGATCGGGTGGATTCACTATTTATAGTGATGCTTCAGGGAAGGGGCTGGGTTGTGTCTTGCAGCAGCATGGGAAGGTGATTGCCTATGCTTCCAGGCAATTACGTCCCCATGAGAAGAACTACCCTACCCATGACCTGGAGCTGGCAGCGGTAATTTTTGCTCTGAAGTTGTGGAAGCACTATCTGTATGGCGAGAGGGTGGCAATTTTCACAGATCACAAGAGCTTGAAGTATGTGTTTACACAGAAAGAGCTCAACATGAGGCAACACAGATGGCTAGAGTTGATGAAGGACTTTGACATCTCACTTCAATATCACCGGGGGGAGGCCAACGTGGTTGCCGATGCCTTGAGTAGGTATCCGACAGCCATGTATTTGACTATGGATCAGCACTTGCTTGCAGACTTGGAGAGCCTTGGGATTGAGGTGATCGTGCCTGGAGTACAGATGCAGTTATGGGGCCTTCAGATACAGTCGGACTTGATGGAGAGGATCAAGGCGACGCAGTTCGAGGATGTGGCTCTGCGGTGTATCCGAGAGCAGGTTCGTGCAGGTTTGGAGGATGGCGAGTTTTCACTTGCAGAGGATGGTGCCTTGAGGCACGGTTCCAGATTATGTGTGCCTAGCGGGGAGCTCAAGGAGCAGATCATACAGAAGGCTCACAGATCGCAGTACTCTATACATCCTGGTGCCAACAAGATATACAGGGATCTGCGAGAGCATGTCTGGTGGTACTGGATGAAGCGGAAGGTGTCCCACTTCATAGCTAGATGCTTGATCTATCAGCAGGTCAAGACAGAGAGGCAGAGGCTCGGAGGATTATTGCAGCCGATGTCCATTCCAGAGTGGAAGTGGGAGCATGTCACCATGGATTTTGTATCAGGGTTGCCACGTACACCAGGAGGGAAAGACGCGATTTGGGTCATCATTGACAGGTTGACCAAATCGGCCCACTTCTTGCCATTCAAGGTGGGTACGTCTATAGAGGGGCTTGCGGAGTTGTATATGAGGCAGATAGTCAGGATTCACGGAGTTCTCGTCAGCATTATCTCAGATCGGGATAGTCATTTTACTTCCCATTTCTTGAGGAATCTGCAGACTAGTTTGGGCACTCATCTCAAGTTTAGTACTGCATACCATCCCCAGACGGACGGACAGTCAGAGAGGACTATTCAGACCCTTGAGGACATGCTGCGGACGTGCGTCCCGGATTTTGGAGGCTCCTGGGAGGATCATCTACATTTGGTGGAGTTTGCTTACAACAACAGTTATCAGGCCAGCATTAAGATGTCACCATTTGAGGCTCTGTACGGGCGTAGGTGTCGTACACCCTTATCTTGGGATGATGTTGGAGAGCGAGCTTTACTGGGACCAGAGATGGTTGTTGACGCAGCCGAGAATGTGAAGCTCATCAGGGACAGACTTCGCGTGGCGCAGGACAGACATCGGCACTGGGCCGATAGCCACTGGAGGCCGCTGGAGTTTGAGGTACAGATTTAGAGATAGGATTAGAAGTAGGTTGTATTTTTTTTTTTAATTGATCGTGTTTGATTTTAGTAACTTGAGACCTTGCTTGTGATTAGGTTGGAGACATGGTTTTTCTGCGGATATCTCCGACTCGTGGTACGATACATTTTGGTAGAGGTGGAAAGCTTAGCCCGCGCTTCATCGGCCCTTTCGTTATCAGCGGGAGAGTCGGTGACGTGACATACGGGCTAGACTTGCCACCTGCACTAATGGAAGTTCACAACGTATTCTACGTATCACATTTGAGACGGTACGTGGCTGACCCTAGCCATGTGCTCGATCATTCGGAGATTGAGGTTGGACCTACTCTCAGTTATCCAGAGCAGCCTGTGGAGATTCTGGATCGCCGAGAGAAGGTACTGAGGAACCAGGTGATACCCTTGGTACGCGTCGCATGGAGGCATCATTCTCCAGGAGAGTCTACTTGGGAGCGGGAGGATGAGATGCGCGAGCGGTACCCCTATCTTTTTGGACCTTGAGGTATACTTTTCTATCCTTCTTAGCAGTTAGTTTCGTCTTTAATTTTGAGGACAAAATTATTTTAAGGGGGTAGATTTGTCACTACCACTTTTCTAGCTTGAGGGTATTTTGGTTATTTTCAAAATTTTGGGAATTATTTGGAATTATTATGTATTATTTAGCTTTATTAGAACTAATGTGATTTTTAGTATAATTGATTTTGGTCCTATAGTTGACTTTGACTAATGCTGACTAGGAGACTAACCTAGAGACTAACCTAGGTCATGATTACTTGGTTAGGTTAAGTAACCTTAGCTTGACCTAAGTTAGTAATTAATAACTCATTAGAATTAGTTTGGGGAAATTAGGAATTAGTTGGATTAAGGAATGGCTTGTGATTTCACAAATCATTATATGACTTCAAGCCTTTAAGGCCCAACCCAACCAAGTGAACCTAAACCTAGCCCTATTCCAGCCCATGGCCGGCCACCTTAGGTCCCCTCTCCCCTATTTAATCCCCTCCTAGAAATTAGGGCTAGCCTCCATTGGGATTATTGCAAGTTTGGAAAGAGGTGAGTTTCCATCTTCCTTAAATCATAGAAATTCCTATTTAGCTCCTTTTCCACCCAAATCAATTGCATTAGGACCTAAAATTATTGTACTTGCTGTTGTTATTGAGAGATTTCAGGAAATACACAATTTGTGGATATTTTGGGAGCTTGAGGAACTATTTCATTTGGAACTTTTGTGTGGATTTGCACCATAGGTAAACTTCTAATCTATTCCATGAAATTATATTTTTATTGCATTTCTAGGATGCCCTAGTCCTAACCTAACAGTAGGATTAGCTAACCCTAGAATTTGAGTCCATTACGTGTCTGTATCGGACACGTATCAGCATGTATAGGAATGTGTTCGACGAAATGCCCCAAAGGGCATTTCGATCCTTTTTCTGAGTTGTGATTGAATAGAAAAATAGGTTTAGACCTCGCTTATGCATTTCTATTGCACTGAGCATATTTTAGTGTCGTGTCGAGTCGCACAGACACGCGGACACGCGGTCGCGCACGTGCGCGCGCTGGCAGAATGAATGCCCTGCTACTCGGGCTTGATTTCGAGCTGGATATGACGCTTTGGCTCATGAAATTTGACACACTTATTGTGTCCATGACTGACACGGGGTTCCCCAAGTGGTTCGAGCTCTCGTGTCGTGTCGGACACGTATTTACGTATGCACTGTGCGTGTACTGTGTGTATCAGTGCCTGTGTATGTGTTCCCTGTTTAATTCAATTTTAAATAGTTTAAATAGTGGTTTAATTGATTAATTAGATCCTAAATATGTTGTGTAATCTCTGTTAGAATTAGATTACATATTAATTTAGTTTTTAATATGATTTTGGATTCGAAATGGGGATATAAGCCATTCGGTGGATACATGCTACACATTGACTGATACATTGGTTTCCAGATTTCTAAACCCTATAATTCCCTGTTTTAATTATGTTCTTTACTGAATTATAATCCCCACGTGATTGGTTGTTCATATTAGTTCAATATTTACATTCGAATTGGCTTTTGGATGTGTTAATGAGAATTTAGGCATTTGGTTGGGTTTCAAATTAATAACTGATATGGTGTTGGGTTGTTGAGTTCATTTCCTACTTTAACCTGAGAATGGAAAGTTTCAGAACCTGAGATTGGTTATGGACTGAAAAGAATGTTTGTTCATAGCCACTGTTTGTATTCACTGATATCTTCCCTCTAACTGAAACTGATATGAACTGGGATTGGTTCTTTCTTTCTAAAACTGAGTTTTCATTTTAAGATGCTAATTTCCCAGGTTGGGACATTAGCCACTGCTTTCTATATGTACTCACTGTTTTCTCCTATTTTGCCATATTGTTTATGTCACACTAATTTCAGGATTTCACAAACACACGCACCCACCACTGCCACTGTTTTCCCTTTAACTGTGTTTCCTTTATTGAAATTTGGGTATTGATTTGGACTGAGACTGATTCCTTTTCCTTTTCAAATTGTGTATGGGATGTTAAAACTGAGTTGTGTTTCTTGAACCTGAGAATGTTCATTCAACCTGAACTGGAATTGATTTCCTATCTCCTTTCCTTCTTAGAACTGTTGTATGAATGTATAGTTCATTAGCTAACTGAATTTCCTTATACTGATAAGTCATTCCCTGTTTTCTATTCCTTTCTTTTTGTTTCCTTGCACACACTAATGTGTATCACACTCTAATATCTTACTAACCCTCACACCCTCAAGACTCACACACACACCCATGGACATCATCATGTGTCCCCCTCTCTCTTTACATATGTATATATATATGAATTGAGATATATATATAGGATTCCTATATATATGAGTGTATGCTTCTATATATATTAGATATATATGTATGTGATATATATATATATATATATATATATATAGGTAGCCTACATGTTAGGTATAATCCTATATTAGATTGTATGATATATCTTTGTGTGTATTATAGTTAGGCTTATAGATTGACTTGTGTAGATGAGTTATGGGTTGGCTTATGGCATGGTATTGCCTGGTGAGCCTAGATTAGACTTGTTAGTCTTGTTAGACTTAGAATAGACTAGTTAGACTAGTATAGACTAGTTTGACTTAGGTTTGACTTGGTTGACCTAGTTTGACTTCTAGGGTTGACCAGAGTTGACCAAGAGTTGACTTTGGTCTAGATTGACCTAGATTCATGTAGAACGCATTGTAGTGCATTTTATTACCATTCTGGACTTGTTGTGACTTGTGTTGTTCTAATAGAAGCCAGACACCACTCCTTGGACAGTACTTTCATCTTGGACATTCAGTTAGCAGGCGAGTACATTATCTGATCTTTTCATACCTGTCTGGACTATATTCTTGTTCTAGATTACTCTACATGATGCTGACACGTATCTTCACGGATTAGTACTATATGGATCCTTTCCTGAGATGTTATCCCTCTACGGGTGCATCGGATATTTCATGTTCATGTACTTTATCATGTGCATCAGGTACTCCTTGTACTCGTACTAGTTCATGTTATTATATGTTCTCATGTGCTTCCATGTGCTTTATCACGTGCCTCGTGTACTACTCATTACATGACTTCATGTATCTTAGCTGAATTCATGTGCCTATAATGTAACTTGAATGGATCCTTGTGTATTTATTGGGGCGGGGTGAGTAGAATTGGTTATGTGATCATTATCTCCAGTAGTTGTATTCATGTGCCTCTTAGTTGTAGTCATGTGCCCCTAAGCCGTTTACATCACCATATTATACTCTAAATCACTTAGCCACTAACAGTCTCTACTTATCATGTATTTACTTTCAGTTACAAATATCTCTTGTTTACTCGTACTTCCTTTTCAGCACTTCCTGTATTTTACTCTATTGCATGTTTTATACTCCTAACCTGTTATGAACTGTTGAGAGATATGTGTTCGTTCCCGTCCTGACTGGACCTGTTGAAAATTTTACAGAGGATGAGGAGAAGGCCTGCTTAGACACTTACTATGGGACAGCCTTAGAGGACACTTGCGATCCGGACTTCCAGTCGGATCCCTTAGCAGTAGAGACAGTTGCTCCATAGATAGTTTTTATCTTATTTTATAGCATTGGAGTTGATTTGTACATATATTCTGGATCTGTATTATGTCTGGATGTTGTAGAGTTTATCATAGACACTTAGCTCTCTCTCTATTTTTATTTCCTGTGGATTTGGATCTTGCATCTTTATTATCTATCTATCTTCCTTTCATGTTCTACCTTAGCTGTGATTGAGATATATTCTGTTATGTCACCCCTATTCGGGGAGTATAACTATTATTACCTTCAACTGTTAGATGTTGTGACCTAGGACAGTGTTCTACCGCCGACACTGTGGCGTAGGCTGGACGTACCCACGTCTCGTGCCCTTACTCTAGGGTGCAGGTCGTGACACCTTCACCTCTAAATCACTCTTCAGATGGCCACTGCCTTCATGAAGTCGTCATCAAGTGTTGTTGCCAATCAGCTAGACGATCTGTCTTCGATCGTCTGAATTATGCTTTAACTCCTGAACCTATAACAGAAGATGAAGATGAACTATTATATGCTTCTGTTAACATGATTTTTCAAGGCACTGGGGGTGGAAAACATCCAAGACGTAATACATCCCATAATCCCAGTCAGCAATACTTGGATAGGATTTATGCATCCAGTGAAGGGGTCTTTCAATACACTAGATCAAGAAATCGATATTTGAACCAAGGTGTCTTTAATCAAGAAGATCTCCCCATCGCTCATCTTGGAGAAGACCCTTTTTCGGAGTTTCATGTAGATAGTAAAAGTTCTGAACAAACTATCTCGTCAATAGCAGCAAGAGAAGTGACGGCATTGTCGTTACAGAAGATCAAGATGCCTCTACTTCAGCCAGTCAGGAGCAACGAATTGTTGCACTAGAGGACAAACTGAAGACCATGGCTGAGATGGTCGTAAGTATGCACACTATAATCATGGCTCAACATACAGCGCCACTGGTTATAAACCCTGCTACAAATCCAGAGCTTATAACATCTTTTGTACCTGTTAATGTTAGTCTGGGGGTACTACCTCCTCAGGATGCTTCTGTACCAATTCAAGCTGATCCCAGTCAGTCTGGTGCTGGGGGTGGTAATTATTACACTGTTCCTCCTCCCAATAATTCTAACCAGCCTGTCAATTCCCAAACATCAGGGATGCTAATGAGACTGTAAAACTCTTACGCACTCAGTTTGAGGCCTTCAAACATAAGGATGGCCTACAAAGACTGGGCATAAAGCAACCGTATCATACAGAGTAGAAGGAGGTTCCATTCCCTCCTAAATTCAAGCTTCCAACCATTATACTGTTTGTGGCAGCACTTCTCTAAGTCAGTACATCAATCACTTTGAAGTGATGACTGACCAATTACAGCCAAATGATGCTCTCCTTACCAGAGTGTTCGTCGGTTGTTTAGCTGGCGCAGCATACGATTAGTATCATAGTTCGCCAGATGGCTGTATAACTTCTTTTGCCAGTTTCAAGCAAATGTTCTTGGAACGGTTTTATGAGGGAGTCAATGACATGATAATGTATGCCTTCATTAAGATCAAACAAAGGCACAATGAATCTATGGAGAGTTTTATTGAAAGATTCCGTCGTGAGGCACTTAAAATGCCTTTAGGAACTCCATCTGATGTAACAATAGACACTTGCAAATCAAACATGTTGCCTATTTTCAGTATGTGGATGGGATCTACACAATTCCATGATTGGTCTTCTTTCATTGTGAATGCCAAGGCGGCAGAGGTCAGTACCGAAAAGTTCAAACAATTAGGAGTTCAGATGACTCATCTTAATCAAGATGAACATTCTACACCCAGAGTTAATAATCGCCAGAATAACCGCAAGGACAAAGAAACACTAGCCATCAATCTCAAGGGCAAGGAGTCTTTGGCTGTCAATGTCACTCAGACAGCATCCACTCCATCAGCACCACCACAGAAGACGCCTCGTCCAAAAGAAGAGTATTCTTTCGATGAAGATGATACTTTAAGCATCTTCGATTGCTTGATCAAAAGCAATAAGCTTCAACTTCCAGAGGCAAAACGGCCAGAAGAAGTGGATAAAACTGATCACCCTAAATACTGTATTTATCACAGATTTATAGGGCATCCAACCAGAGCATGCTACGTGCTCAAAGGCCAGGAGATGGTCAACTCTGGAGCGATTACTCTTCAGCATAATGAAAAGACGGTGACTGCTAATGTTGTCTCTGTACAGTTTGGTGACTTTCCACCACAACTTGTGCAAGATGGCGTTGTCCCCATTCCAAGGACTACTCTTGAGATCGTGAATCTTCTACCTCCTCAAAATGAAGGCCTTGTTCCACTATCAACTGACAAAGGGGAGATTATATGGATTCACCCAGATTTGGTAGCAGATTTTAAAACTCCTTCCTCTTCTAAGCAAAAGAAGCACTACAAATCTAAATCCAAGAACTGTAACATGGTGTCTTTTGAACCAGTAGCAGAAGAAAAAATTCTAATTGGTACCAGATCAGGGAAACCATATCTTCGGGAATATCCCGAAACTCAAGTGAATTCTGCCCCATCTCCTGATGCTCCTCCTACATCATCTTCTCCTGCTGAGAATATACCATCTACATCCCTGCCGGTGGTTGAACCAACTCCTCCTAAACCGACATCAGCAGACAAGGGAAAATAACCTGTTCGCTTTGACAAAGCATTAAAAATGTCCTCATCTCTTGGACTTGAAAAACTATATAATTTTGACATATTGGCTCAATTAGCCAATACCCCGGCAAGATTGTCAATCTTTGAACTCCTGCGTCTCTCAAAAGAAACTCGAGAGACGTTAAGTGAAGCCTTAATGCAGGCTTATGCTTGTCTTACTCTTCTCAAAAATCCTGAAAAAGAGCCAGTCAGTTGTGCACATTATCATAGTATATTTGAGTTAATGCCCAATATTACCTTTACACAAGATGACGTGTTGTTAGAAGACAATCGTCATGATCGTCCTCTCTATTCACGGGATATGTGGACACCATGAAAGTTGATCGTATTCTGATTTATCCAGGGTCTGCTCTTAGCATCATGTCGAAGTCTTTGCTGGATACTTTGAAGATCCAGTGCATAACCTCTCTACAACTATCACCGCCATCCTGGTGTTCAATCAAGGAAGAAGTGAACCTTTGGGAAAGATACGCCTAAAACTTCAAATTGGTAATCTTCGTACAAAGGAGACTTTCTATGTAATTGACAATCATGGCTCATACAATGCTTTGTTAGGAGGACCATTTCTCCATGAACACAATATTGTACCTTCTACTCTCCACCAATGTTTCAAATATGTGGATAGTAATGAAGAAGTCCTAAAAGAGGTTGCAGATCTGAATCCTTTTAAAGGAGTTGAAGCATACTGCAACGATTCTCGCATGTACAAGGAGGAATTCATGAAGGTGGTACTGGCAATGGATACAGATAAAGAACAGAAGTGTAAACCAAATGATACTTTGGTGATCCCTGTCAAAGGGCGTACTTCCTGTCCTCAATCATCCAAACCACTGATTATCTATCTTCCTTCCCATGAGAAACAACTTCCTGGTGATAGTAAGGAACAAAGAGAGCTCACCTCTTCTGAGACACTTGTAATCGACCTTCGTCGTAAGAAGCTTCCTCCTCCTTCTCGTTCTTCTTCTCCCCCTCTTGTCATCAATATGACTAAGCCTACTAAGGCTAAAGTTTCTGTTGTAAATGATGGTGTAAAAATCAATAAAGCATCTCCTTTGTAGTATACTGATGTATTTTACTATACTCGATGTTACTTGGATATGCTAGATAGCTTTAAACCACTTACAATAGAAGTCGTATCATCTTTAAGAAATATGGTATCCTTGGATTCAATATAAGAGTCGTACTTCTTAGTACCGTCTCGAAAGAAAGATGAAAGGCCTATATTCTTTAATAAAAGAGAGGAACAAAAATTCATGCTCTATAATAATAATAGAGATGATACAGGAAGACTACAATTACGTTGCTATAGTCCACAATCCAAAGCAATCATCCGTAAAATGGGCTATGATTTCAGAACATGCCTCAACAATAGTAAAGGAAGACGAACTCCCCTTCGTATCTCTGTTCCAAAAGGAAAATCACAACAGTATCACAGTTAAACGAAGCGGGGCTTAGGTTATACTTCACCACTTCCAACTCCAAAACTTTCTGAATCTGATGAAGAAGAACGATCTAACTCTTCTGATTCTATCTCATGGGATTCTGATACCAGCATTGGTCATGTTCATAGGATGATGGTATCTTCTAACATGGTGTCTGCCGAATTCTCGGAAGATGATGAAGATGACATTGAAGAAACTCCTGAAGTTGACCCTTGGGCACAAAGGATGGACAATCAGTGGAAACTTTGTTTTGAACAACGAGAGCCACCTACTGAGGATCAATTAGTCCAAATCAATATTGAAGAGAAGGGTGTATCATGACTAATCTTCATTAGCAAAAATCTTTCAGAGAATGATAAACAAGAATTAATTCACCTTATTCGTGAGTATATTGATGTCTTCGCCTGGAGTTATGAAGATATACCAGGATTAGATCCTCAAGTCGCAACTCATAAGCTTAACATCCTGCCAAATGCTAAGCCGATCAAACAGCAACAACGACGATTCAAGCCTGAAATAATGGATGCAATTGATGACGAAGTCAAAAAGCTTATAGCTTGCGGTTTTATCAGAGAAGAACAACATCCTGACTGGGTAGCCAACGTTGTACCAGTCTTGAAAAAGACCGAAAAGGTTCGAGTTTGCATAGACTTTCGGGATCTCAATGATGCTTGCCCTAAAGACGAATTCCCGCTCCTAATTACTGATGTCATGATCGATAATACATGTGGATTCGAACGAATTTCTTTCATGGACGAGTTTTCTGGATATAATCAAATTCGGATGAATCTTGAAGATAAAAAACATACTTCGTTTCATACTCCTTGTGGAGTATATTATTATACAGTCATGTCGTTCGGTCTTAAGAATGCAGGTGCAACTTACCAGCGGGCTATGAGTACTATCTTTCGAGATCATTTGCGAAAGACCGTCGAATGCTATGTTAACGATATTGCTGTCAAAAGTCGTCTAAAGGAAGATCACATTCAAGATTTAAGAACTATTTTCATTCAAATGCACCAGCATCAACTCAAAATGAACCCCACCAATTCTTTCTTGGGTGTCTCTAGTAGTAGATTTCTTGGCTTCGACATTACCTCTAAGGGTATACACGTTGATCCCGAGAAGATCAAAGCCATTCAAGAGATGCATCCTCCACGCAACCTAAAAGAGCTACGAGGATTCCAAGGTTGACTTGCGTACATCAGGCGATTTATTTCGAATTTATCTGGATGTTGCAGACCATTTACTCAATTAATGAAGAAAGGTGTATCATTCGTTTGGACGGAAGAATGTCAACGAGCATTTGATGACATAAAGCGGTATTTAATGAGCCCATCGGTTCTTGTACCACCGATCACAGGAATACCTTTCTTAATGTATGTCCAGGCAAGGGATCATTCATTGGGGGCTTTACGAGCTCAAAAGAATAAGGAAGGTCATGAACAAGCCATCTACTATCTTAGCCGAACGATGATTGGAGCTGAACACCGTTATAGTCCGGTGGAGAAGGAATGTTTATCCTTAATTTTTGTTGTTCAGAAGACAAGACATTACATCATAGGCCAAACTATTCATGTCATATCCCGAGTCAATCCTCTTTAGGTCCTAATGAAGAAGCCAAGTACACTCAATTCTAGGCTTGCTACATGGGCCATATTATTAACACAATATGCTATGGTTTATGTTCCTCAAAAGTCTGTGAAAGGTCAAGCACTTGCTGACTTCTTAGCAGCTCATTCTGTCCATGAAACATCTAAACTCTATGATAAGATTCCAGATAAAACATTAGAATCAAATATAATCTCAGAAGAGTTTCCTACTTGGCGATTGTTCTTTGATGGAGCTTCTAGAATTGGACCTGGAGGTACTCTTGTTGCTGGAGTGGGAATTATTCTCGTTTCACCAGATGGATTAGCTATTCAAAGGGCTTATTCTTTAGACGAATCATGCTCTAACAATGTGGCAGAATACAATACCTTCCTCATTAGACTCCAATTAGCCAAACAATTGGATATTGAATATCTTGAGGTATATGGTGACTCTAAGCTGATTGTTAATCAGGTTAGAGGTATATATGAAGTTCGACATCAAGATTTGGTACCATACCATAAAGCAGCAACCAGGATAGCTTCTTCATTTAAAGGGTTCTTCATCGAACATGTACGCCGCGCATGCAATACAGAAGCTGATGCCATAGCTAACCTAGCTGCGGTATTGGCAATTCCAGTCAAAAGACAACAAATGGTTGTTATCTCTAATAGAGAACTATTTTGTGTTGAAAACAACCACAACATTGAATTCAGTAATCTAACTGAAGTAAATGTCATTAGCGAGGACTGGAGAGCACCTTTCATTGATTTTGCAGTACATGACATATTGCCAGAAGATCCTAAGGAAGCTACAAGTATTCGTCGTCGATCGCTTCGATTCTATTATAATCATACTACTAAAACTCTCTATCGAAGAACGTTTGATGGGTTACTTTTGAGATGTCTCGCTGGTGATGAAGCAAAGCAGATATTACGCGAAGCTCACGATGGTATTTGTGGAGCACATCAGCCTGGTCCTAAACTACAGGATCGTATTCAACGTATAGCTACTACTGGCCCTCTATGGTATCAGATGCTATTGACTATGCAAAGAAGTGCCGTGCATGTCAAATTCATGCAAATTTTATCCACCAACCGTCGGAATTTCTTCATCCGACTGCTGCCTCATGGCCCTTCGAAGCTTGGGACATGGATATAATTGGCCCTATCAATCCTCCTTCATCTAAAGGATATCGGTTCATTTTGGCTATAACCGATTATTTCTCCAAGTGGGCAGAAGCTATACCTTTGGCTGAAGTAAAGACTAGTAGTGTCATCAACTTCATCAAACATCATGTGATATATAGATTTGGTATCCCTTGCCGAATCATCCATGATAATGGGCTATAATTCATCAGCCAGAAGTTTAATAGGTTCTATGATGACAACAAAATCAATAATGTTGCCGCTATGGCCTATAATCCAGCAGCTAACGGGTTAGCAGAAGCATTCAACAAGACCATTATCAAACTCCTTAAAAAGTTTCTCTATTAACAAACGTAATTGGAGTGATAAACTTGGAGAATGTTTATGGGCTTATCGTACTACCGTCCGTAATCCCACAGGTTGCACACCTTTTTCTCTAGTATATGGATGTGAAGCTGTCTTACCTCTGGAAATTCAAATTCCATCATTGAGAATCGCCATTACTAACGAGCTTACTAGAGAAAACAATCTTCGGCTTCAAGAATTGGAGGCGCTCGATGAGAAAAGGCTACTGGCTCAACAGCACATCAAACTTTATCAAGCCCAGATTTCAAAAGCTTTCAATCACAAAGTCAGAGTGCGAACATTTCATGAAGGCGAGTTAGTTCTTACAGTCAGACATCTTATGACTATGACACATATGAGCAAAGGCAAGTTTGAGGCAAAATGGGAAGGGTCGTACGTGGTAAATAAAGTTTTCTCAAATGGAGCCTATCAATTAACAGATATGGATGGCAGAGTGGCTATGATGCCTATCAATGGCAAATTTCTCAAGAAATATTATGTATAAAAGCAAAATGTACTTTATTTCAGAGACATGATATAAATAAAAGTTTATTTTATTCAAAAGAAGAATGGAGTTACATAATATTAAGGACGAGGAGGAGCCCCCGATCCTTTATGATTAAATACATAGTTCGCCAATAGTTCAAACACCTCATTGTCTGAACTCACAAAAAACTTACAAGCAGCCATCCTTAATGCCTCTTCTTCGGCAGTCTTTCCAGGCTCCACCAGCTTGGCAATCAAGTCCTGTCCTGGTGCAGGAGCTGTTGAGCTTTCACCCCTTTCTTTCTGAGGAGGCACTGGAGGCTCAGCAAAGGGCGTCTCGGTCTTTCCTTCAATCTTCGGAGTGAACAAATCTTTGGAAGACTTTATATACATAAAGGAAAGAAATTGACAATGTCTACAAAAGTTTTGTTCTATTTATAGACAGAACAACTAGATAGTCAACCTCGAGAACTGATGCGACTTTTTGAAAGAAGCCCAACTGTTCAGTTCATTTATAACTGTTCGTTCATTTATAACTGTTCGTTCATTTATAACTGATCATTCATTCTTCTTTCTTCGAAAACCAACGTGATTGTTCATTCATTTATTCTCTTCTTCGAGAGTCGAAATGATTATTTATTTATTTATTCTCTTCCTCGAGAGTCGAAATGATTGTTCATTTATTTATTCTCTTCCTTGAGAGTCGAAATAACTGTTCATTTATTGTCTCTTCCTCGAAAATTGGAATGACTGTTCACTTTTCATAACGAGAGTTCACGTTTTCCATACCTCTGAATTCTGATTATTTACATCAGCAACTTGTCACACCCATATTTCTCTTATATTCTATTTTCTATATCATCACATCAAAATCAAATCATAAAGGAAAGAAAATCATTCTTTATTACTTCTTTAAAAACATAGATACATCATGATGGAAATATACTACATCTCGGATTTTCATTCTAAATATAACAAATGAAGGTCTATTACATCTTTGGATCTTCTTATTTGTTGGTGCCAGTTCCTTGTCATCTCGTCCAGAAGCAGCGAGTCAGACAATGGAATTGACTCTGGTCTTCTCTCTCAGAAAGACGAGAGAAGAACCACAGAGTACAGCAGCTCAAAGATAAGCTGCTGTCAATACAACTGGTAAACGATTCCTAATTCTGTCTTTCCACCATCCAACTCTCATATATAAAGGCTCTTCCTACCATCTGAGGAAGACCCTTCTTGAACATGAAGAGTCCTGAGCTGTCTGATTTGAGTGTCAGAATCACATGAGCTATCTGATGTGGGTGTCAGAAGAATGCTCTTCATAGCATCCAGGTCATCGATGCCGTTTTTAAGAATCTTGCCAACCAAACTTCTGCAAATATGAACAAAGAAAGAAAAGTTAGTAAAATCTATCAAAATTGTGCGTCGATCAACAGGCGTATAAAAACAATGTGCGCTGATCAACAGGCGCATATCAAAACTGTACGCTGATCAATAGGCACATCTCAACAATGTGCGCTGATCAACAGGCGTATATCAAAACTGCGCGCCGATTAACATGCACATCTCAACAGTGTGCGCCTATTCTCAGGAATTCAAGCATATATCAACACTGTGCGTCGATCAAACAGACGCATATCAGCAATACGCGTCTTTGATCGAAGCTAAGCACTGGATCACAGTGTGCGCCTATTCTCAGAAATAGTTAGCGCATATCAACAGCGTCTACACACATCCAAAATTAGTACTTATCTTCAAAAGTGGTGCAAAAGTAAAATGCTCGTGTGTGAAAACCATTGGTTCTTTGTTGAGACTTACCAACTTTTGAAGGCACAGCAAGCAAAAGAATAACATCAGGATGAAGTGGCGCAAGTGAACTTATGGATGATGAATTCTTGCTGGATAGTGGGACATTGTGAGAAGTCATTTGTTTTGAGAAAACATGAATGTCTCTTTTATTTTGGCTATCCTTTTTAAAGTGTTGAAGAATGAAAACAAGTGCATCATTCTAGGAGCCTATTTTGGGAAAGAACTAAACAATAGGCGTCTAAAACCATGAGATGGTTGCCAAGTGTCTCCCAAAGAAACAGTAAACATTGAATTCGTCTAAGAAGTATATCTACATGCGCTACTTGGAATCTCAGCCACACAATAATGATGTCAGAAATTATAAATTTTATTATAGGGATGGGATAGATCCCTACAGACAAGTAGGAGAAGACACATGAAAAGAAAATAAAAGTTGGCACGCCTAAACATTATTCCTTTTTCTTGTCTTCATTGGTCGGACGAAGGGCGGCGTCCAATTCTTGCATGTTGCGAATTCCCGAGCGACGCATCAGATTAAGGAATCCCTCCGAATCACCGCGCTCTTCAGAGGATGGCCCACCACTCGAGTGATTGAAGACTGTTGGGTTTAAACCGAAACAGTCTAAGAAGTTCACCGCCCTCAGTGACGGGTCAGCCTCCAACAAATAAGTTGTAGGCATGACATCAGGTTCTGCTTCAGGGGACTTGATTGCAGTGTCAACATTTGTCTCCATCTCTTTCTTCTTAGATGCCATCGAAGTACAAAAGTGAAGAATAAGTATAAAGATCAGTCCCTATATATATAACCAAACTGACTCTTCATATTCCTCATGGGAAACTGAAAATCATCAATGAAAACTCGAGAAGAAGAAGAGGAGATCGAGTGTTTTCTAGAAAAAAAATTAATCATGACTGGGCATTGACTGGCGCAACTTGACTCAATCAAAACTTTTATAAATTCAATGTATTTCAAAACTTTGAAATGTTTTTTTAGTTTTGAAACCTTTGAAGGAGGCCTTGTAGGGCCTAAAAATCAAGTTGCGCCATGTATTTACTACTCATCAATCAAATTGCGCCTAAAAAATCAAGCTGCGCCATTGATATGAAGCTCAGAGATTAAACAGCGCCACTGATTAGGTTGCGCCATATATATCAGACTGTGCCTAGCCGCGTTGCGCCAAAGTCTACATGCCGTCTGACATTTAATGATCATCATTACCTGACAGCACTGACAACTGACAGCACAGAAAACGAAGAAAATCTCTTCGAATCCCCTGAATTGTGCCGCTCGAGGAGATTGGATTGACAGCTGTCATGTAAGACTTATGAGTTGCACCTAGGCGCAATCTAAACAAATTCTTAGTTGCGCCTAGGCGCAATCTGAACAACTTTTTCTCAAAAGCTGCCATGTGCCTATGCATTAAGTTGTGCCTAGGCGCAACGCCATCAAGCACAGTTTGACTTGTTGACTGAAGCTCGCGCAACCTAATAAAGTTGAGACAACTTTCATTTCTAAAGCAGGATGATATGGCACACATGCCACTAATCTCTCAAGATGTGCCTACTATTTTGTACACGACCACGTACATCTCTATCACATGATGCCACGCGTCTAAATGCAGTTAGTACACGATTGTTAACTGAATAAAAGTTGGCACAACATCAAGTTGGCGCAACCCAATGTGGCGCAACCCAGCCTCGCGTACATCAGAATAACTGCTAAAATAGTTATTTCCAAAACTCTATAAATAGAGTTTCCAATCATTGTTAAAGCAAGGACACAGAGATCAAAAACTCTTACAAAATTGCTGTTGTAGTCTCCAGAGGTTCTAGTCTTCAAGTTCACATAGTCCAAGGGATAAAGTGATCGTCTTCTGATCAGATTCCTACAGTTGTACTTTCCCAGAATTCAAATTGTATTCTTGTACTCTTTTCAAAAGTTTGTAATAGAACAACTTTTTGTTTTTTGCAAACAATAACAATATTACCTTGCTTTACCTGTATAACCTCGCTCTGATACCAATTATAGGAGCAATTGGTATGAGCAGCAATATCTATATAATGAGAACCCGCTCTGATACCAATTGTAAGAGCAATTGGTATCAACAATAATACCTCTATAAGGAGCACCTGCAATAATCTCTCTATCAGGAGCACCTGCTTTGATACCAATTGTAGGAACAATTGGGATCAGAATATAATACCTCTAGATGGAGCACTGGCTCTGATATCAATTGTAGGATCGATTGTAGGAACGAGTTATAAAGCGCAATACTCTAGGGGGGAATAGAGTAGACAGCATAAATTAACTATTAAAAATGTTAGTAACAAGATCACAGAATATACATATCACAGATATGTAAATGAAAGTAGAGAGTAGAGAGCAAACACAAACACAATGATGTATACTGGTTTCCCTCTTGTGAGGACTAGTCCAGTCAGAAGAACTCTAGCTTCCAGTTGAATCCACTATAGAAAATCACCACAAGTTTTCATCCGAAGTTCTTGCAACTTCTACAACACGAGCTTTGATACGAAGAACTCAACCAACTTCAGTTTTAAAGAGTTTTTCTTCAATCAAGCCTCTGATTACAATCACTCTGAAACTTCTAGACCATACCGCACTGGCAAATCGACTAGAGGATTGTAACTAGCTTGGGATTTGAAAATGAATAGCTCAGAACACTTTGAAAGAAGTAGTAGGCTTATAGAGAAGAGATATGAAAGTAAATTGGTGTTGAGTGAATTGAAATGATCGAAATCCTTCTCTATTTGTAGTTTTTTTAAAGGCATAATTCTGACAGAATTCGGGCAGAACTCTATGAGAAAATCTCGTTGGGATCCGTAACTGTAGGAAGACCAAGTTCAAAAAGCAACGTTCACTAACCGAACTCGGGCCGAACTTGGGCCGAATTCGCTTGGAGTTCTGTCAGGGTTTTTACAAATTAGTTTTTGGACTTTTTGAAAAGTCAAACAGTTAGGAAGTAGTTTGGACTTTTGTAAGTGGGATTATTTTCAAAATGAAAGGGTATTTTGAAAATGTTTCTTGGATAGCCTATTTGCCAGTATGATGCAGTTTACATCGTATTTCTAGACTCAATAAATATGAAAAATATATCGATGAAATAGGAAAACCAATAGCCCTTTGATGACGTCTTTCTTCAAATATTTAAGCAGACTTGAAGACGCCTTTTTTATTTGACGGCGGTCGTCCAAAGATAAACAGATCTGGTAATCTGAATACCTTTTGGGCAGTCGCCAAAGATAAACAGTGGAACCCCCGATGTGAAGCCCCAGATAGGTCGTTGGGCGGTTCAGAGAAATCTTCTTGTATAACGCCGTCTTTGGCCCATCAATAATTCTCCATTGCATATGTCCTGGTTTGATCATGTAATCATGCTTATAGCATGTCTACAAATACATGTTAGGCAAACAAAATAATATGAATGATATAGAACTTTAGGGCAATGCTAAGTTAAAGTAGCAACATCATAGTGATTACATGAATATTAGTGATGTCATTACGGTAAACTTAATTGATTAGCCATAGTAAAAAACATGATATAATCATTGGGCTAACACTAGACTTATGCCACAAGATGTGCAATACAACTTAACCTGTCGGCGAGCAGAGGCAATGCTACGCCTTGGGCGAAGAGACCGTGCATGCTTTATGAAGCATTTATGCGGGCGACACCTATAAATTTGGCTAACTCTTAGCTTGTGGCGAAGACCAACTTTTCCTTCTCCTAAGCCACAGGACGAAGGATCGAGTGTCATTTTCAAAGCACATCGTGCACCAACTCTAAGCCGACCGTTGGACCTTTCCATATTCTAACTCAATTCGACCTGTCGAGATTATTCCCTTTAGCTATGTGTATTCGTCTCTTTCATTATCAAGCCTACTTGTGCGAGTTGAAAACATGCGATTTATTATGTGAAGGCTAAGATGAGGCAAGTTCACCGAAGCTATCCCATCTGAGCGAGCGGTCGTCTCGACCGAGCGATGTCTCTGAGCAGCCGTTGCAAGGCTAAGTTCGAACGCCGTCGGCATTCCGATTCCTCCGATTGACTGAGCGGGACGGGGCACTACATCATACATCACTCAGAAAAGTTTCGTCTTCGAAACTAACTGAGTACACTTATCAACTTTTTTTTATCATTTTCAACATTCAAGAACTCTCTCACACACTACTCCTATGCGTTTCCCTCCATCCGAGCCATGCTCGCACTACCGTCACATTTCCTTGAAACTCCATTTCTACATCCTTTGACACTTTTCCTCCCTCAAGTCTCACTTGAATTCAACGTATCACTTAGTTGGATCGTGCACATATCCCAGCGTCCCCAAAATACATGTATTTCAACCAAGCTTCGTGATAGCAAATTCTGCCATTACCACTCGAGTCGGATCGTGCACATATTTAAGCGTTCTTGATATACATGCATGTCAACCGAGCCTCATGAGTGGTGCCTCCATAATTTCTATCGCTCCGTACCAGGACGTCTGCCAAATCGCTAGGCTATGTCTTTGGGCTAAAGTCATTCGTTAGTATTAGAATCATAGTTCCCAAACAACAATATCAACACTGACCCCATCCTAAGGTCATACCAAGTTGATAGTACGGGGTTTTCTATCAAAGCTCGCATCACTCCGATTTCTAAACTTCGAGCATCGGTTCCCTACACATATTCCAACATTTATCGCACGGGGTCCGAGTCATTCAACAAAGCCATCCTATCGTAAGTTCACTTAACCAAATCTTCGACACATCAATATCGTTCGACCAATAAGTCATTTCACATAGTCTATTTTTTCGAACACGTTCGACATAATCTACCTATCAATCCTTCTCAAGTCAAACTCGCTATGATACGATTTATTTCTAAACCATAATTCACATTTCATATTTCCTAAGTCGTTCATCATAATCCACGTATTCGATCATAAGGTCGTCCAACTTAACAATATGTTGCGCCCTGATCTCACGCGATTCAAATTATCCACGGTGGGCATGAATCACTGTGCACGCTTCCGCGGGATAATCATCCTCATCGGGACGTAACTCTTGTTTTGTGTCTAGACTAATTCATTCTCAATGCGCGGATTGGACCTACTCAATCCTCAAGTTTATTTCATTCATCAATCGCAAGTCTAAATCCTCGAATTTTCCTTCGCATCAAACCGACAAGTCAAGATAATCAAATTTGCTGCGTCCTGATTTTTCGAGTTCGATCATTCCTGCGACATGAATCACCATATCAACGCTCACGCGGAACGATCACCCCAAATCTGACGTGATGTATGTGCGAGGCTAGAGTTGCGCTCGCGTAAGACAAGAATTTTGATGCTGTGGTTATCCACATAACCATCAAGACACTTCTATTTTCATCCAACATTCATCTCAATCAAAGTCCTAAGTATTGCATCCAACCGAACAATAATACTTGCACGATCATCATTCGCCGAGTCAGAGTACCCCCGAGTTATCGCATATCGATCTTTGATATGCCTCAATACCATCGACGATATGCGTAACCTGACGATCTTCCTTTGCAACCAATTTTGAGTCGTACGAATGATGCTATCGTCCAACTGGATAATCTCCTCGACATTCAAATTCAAGTTCGATCATTATCCCTCGAATCATTCACAACATCAATTTTCTCAAACCCAAGTTCACGTATTGTTCATCCGTCTATCTTAAGTCATCGACCAATGTATTTTCTTAATTCGCATCGTCCCTTTGTTAACTCAATCATCGAGAAACGTTCAATCCAATCCTAGTCATTCGCATAACTTTAAAATCAAACCTTTCATGTACGCTATCTACCTATCGTGCTAACTTTTCGTATACGATCCGTATCAATTTCCTCGATTAAGTCATCCATTCGCTATATCTTAACTTTTTCTCGATTTGATTTTTATCTACTCAATCATTTTCGCGTTTCATACTTGCACAATCTTTAATCCCGTGCACGTCCCGTGCACGTCAATTTCTAAGTTGTTCGAATCAACTCGTTAAACTTCAAGACTAAAACTTACTCATCGATACTCAATCTATGGCTTTGCATACGTGCGATGCCTGCTGATAGACTCATTGACACCCCATATTCTCATCGATCGATCGATATTCCTGAGACTATCGCATACACCACTCAGGAATGAAGTCATTCAATAAATCCTCAAAACTATCATTCGAATCAAATCGACTTCTTCGAATCTCGTTCGAACTATTCCTCTAATTCCAAGCACGCTCATCTATATCGCACTGACATTATCGTCGCTCGATAGCACCCCTATCGATAGTCATCTCATTTACTCAATCGAGTTCAACTCATTTTTACTCGACACTATTCAATTCCCGTACTCGACTTTTCTAAGGTCGACGCAACTTTGTGTATATGCCCAGTCCGACTAAGCCAATTGTGCTTATGCGAACCATCTTTTTGTTTCTTGTCGAAGACTGTTCTCCTATGTTTTACAAAATAGATAGACTTATTGTATGGACATCCATAGGACATTTGAGAGAGAGCGCACTAACAATATCGACTTGCGGAAGCAACATTTAGAGTTCGCGAAAACATCGGAGTTAAAGAATTCAATCGATAGTCCAAGGACGTAAAGTCGTGCTCTAATACCATTATGTCACGTCCCGCTTCCGTAGGAGCGATCGTACTCGCTAAGGCGTGATGTCGCACGAGCCTAGATTGTGCTCGTACAAGGCGGGTTCCATAACGGCCGATTTCAGCGATTGCGACGGGGTCGTCGCACAGAAGTCCCAAGTAGAGACATTGAATAATAGTAGCGGAATTTGAAGCAAAACACAAGTCATTGCAAAACACTCTTTTATTGATATTGAAACAAAGGTTACAATGGGGCGCAAGATCAAGATTATAAGTCACTCAAGCTCACTCATCTCATATTACAAGTCACTCAGCTCTCTCTCATATCTCAATACATGTCTTGAGATAGCGGATGCTTTGAAAGGCGACGTCCATACATTATGTCCCATATAAGTCTTAACTCTATGCGACCGCACGCTTCGAATCGCCAAGGAACTCCGTGAGTCGATGCATCCAAGCGAGCTCCGCGCCACGAGCTTCTACCTGTGTCTGTACATGAAAACTGTGTGGGTGTCAGTACTCAACTGTACTGGTGGAATGAGCTCCTCGCCCACCCATACAAAAATAACACGTTTGATTTACTTTGTACAATATAGCCCTTTTGATTGTCTTTCTACTCTTGCCTTAGGATTATTTTAGGACCGACGCCTTGGCCTATTTCGTGTCTCTAGACCATCCCGTGCTTGCAACAACAACGTTAACTCATACTTTGCCTCTAGACCCTTCTCGTGCCAACAACGTTAACATGTCAAGTCGTGTTTGTCTTACAGCCCAAAATTAGAGATGCAACTACACGAATGACTCCATTTCTGTGTAACCGTGCTACAAACCCTTGTTGAGGCCGTACCTTACAACTCAGTGAGACTTAAACATATCGCCGCATCGCGGCCCCTGCTACTTTGATCACCAACTGACCCAATCAAGACTTGTGACTTAGTGTCACTCAACCAACTTTGCCTTGCGGCAGTTTCCTGACTTAAACTCAAAACAACTCAACCAACTTATGCAACTTATATGTCGACAACTCAAGACTCGATGCCACATCTCGTGCCGAAGCACGGTGTCTTCATTTCAGCCAAATCTTAGGCCCGAATATTGTCTTCTGACCGTGCACACATTTGACTCGACTCATTGTTATAGTGAGCACCATACTCGACTCAATCTAAAGGCATACACGCGGATTGCCACCCATGCCGACTCATCTATATGAACTAGTCACTAGCGCCCAGCACTATAATGGACTCTATTTTAGCTTTTGATTAGACGGATGCTCCTTGCCATCGCGAGTAGCTAGCTTCGCTGCAAGTCCCCGCTAACCCGTGCGGTCATCCAGCACAGCTATGAATGTCTACCATCGAAATAGTTCCCATGGGCCGCCTGGGTCGCCGTTCGAAAAACAGTTTATTTTACCTTGTACAAGTTGTCCAATGACCATGCAAGACTCGACTCGAACTGACGTCTCACACAGTCAATCTACTTCTAGTGTTACCATCTCTTTCAGGGCTAAGTTCAACACTTCTCACATCTAAGACCTTGCATCGATGACCCAGTCGCGAGCATTCTTCTTTCTTGCCTCGACGACCCAGTCACGAGCATTCTTCTTTCTTGCCCTATCATTTCACTCAACTCAAGAACAACTATTTGAAGCACTTTCCAAACTCAACGAATCAACCGTGGCCCATGCCTTAAAACACTAAGTCCGTGCCATCGTGTCTTAAACCAACTTGAAACTCTATGTGACACCACCACCCAAGTCATACTCTATATGACGGGCCTTACGATCGTGAAACTATGTGGTTATACCCAACCGTAGAACTCATAGGACCGTGCTTGCTACTACTCCTGATAGCTTAACATAACTTGCCTAACTTACTTTACAACAACTTGACGAGCAAATGTTGCGTCAAGCTTTGCGCCATGGGAATGTGTCGTGCACGTGTTTGACTTTGAATAACCAAGTTATTTGGGGTGCCTAGACTTATGCCACAAGTCGTACAATACAACTTAATCCATCGACGAGCAGAGGCTATGCCACGCCTTGGGCGAAGGACCGTGCATGCTTTATGAAGCATTTATGCGGGCGACGCTTATGAATTTGGCTAACTCTTAGCTTGTGGCGAAGACCAACTTTTCCTTCTCCCAAGCCATGGGACGAAGGACCGAGTGTCATTTTCAAAGCACGCCGTGCACCAACTCTAAGCCGACCGTTGGACCTTTCCATATTCTAACTCAATTCGACCTATCGGGATTATTCCCTTTAGCTATGTGGATTCGTCTCTTTTATTATCAAGCCTACTTGTGCCTTTGAAAATATGCAATTTATTATGTGAAGGCTAAGATGAGGCAAGTTCACCGAAGCTCCCCACCTGAGTGAGCGGTTGTCTCGACCGAGCGATGTCTCTGAGCAGCCGTTGCAAGGCTAAGTCCGAACGCCGTCGGCATTCCGATTCCTCCGATTGACTGAGCGGGACGGGGCACTACATGAATGGACATAATTTATTGTAGTAGAGCTTTGAAAGAATATCTTTTAGCTGAAATACAGAGAAAATTAGACTACGAAGATGCTTTTAATGTTATCAAAATAAACCGTGCCAACATAATTTTGGTAAAATAATTTTGGGGTATTGTTTTATCATGAATTCCAACCTTTAGACACCATTATTTATGGTTTATAAGTAGGAGAATGTTGTATCTAGTTATTACCTACGTCATATAAAAATATACAACATAAAATGAAGGTACTTACCTATGTACGGAACGTGGGCCACTTGTGTCATAAAATTCAGTCTGCGCACCTCTTCGAAAAACGTCTGTACGGAGGAAAATATGGACAGAACATATAGATTATTATATACCAAAATGACGGGAACGAACAGAGGTTCTTAGCGGAAAAAGTTCCATAGAGTTTTACCAAGTGTTTTGGTGTGCACACCCAATTCTCTGCACAGAATTCGTAGACAACACTCTATTCTGGACACATCGTCGTACGATAGAGGTTTGAGGGGTCAAAACTCCATAAAAAATTATGTAAAAATATGAAAGTGAAAGCTAAGAGATAGAGAAAGATTTTTCTTAATGGCTCGAGGCTCGTACCTATCATTTTCATGGTACAAAATGCTGTTGAAGTCAGCACTATTCAGCAGTCCTATTCTGAAATCACCTTCAGTCCAATGAGTTTGTGAGGGAGTTTTGGGATAGGAAATGAATGGAATGAGGGAGAAATGACCCATAGGGATGTAAGGGGTTGAGGGGGGGAAGGTTGTGGCAAAATTTTAGAGAAAATATGATAGTAAGGAGATGGTTTTGGTAACTAAAAGTGGTGGTCACCACTTAATTTTGAAAACACATGTAAGCTAAAGTTGTGTGCTATCCACACACTTGTGTGTGCACCACATGGGTCAAGTAAAGGCTTGGTTAGGGTCTTCTACATCTTGTGCAAGTGTGGATCAAGTTTGGGCTTGATCGAAGTTGATTTGATTGGGTTTGAGTGATCTACACTAGTAACTAGCACCACCCTAACTAGGCAAAAATTAAACTAGCTAAAATGCACCTAGCCAAGTCCAAAACCATAGTATTATCTATGAATTATTAACCTTAACATAATAATATATATATTTATATATAAACTTGCAAACAAGTATATATATATATTTATACAGATATTATTTATATAACATATAATACATATATATACATGGCATGCAATTATGGTTTAAGTACACTACCTAATAACTAGATAAATTCACTACAAAAAAAAACCCTTTTTACAACGTTGAAAAAATGTTGTAAAAGGTCTTTTACGACGTTCAATAGAAGGTCGTTATATCCAGGGTTGTAAAAGGGGGCATATCTTCCACAATGTTCATTTGAACATTGTAAAAATGTTGTAGAAGTTCTTCTCATAACAGTTTATAAATATTGTTGAAATTTCTAAAATCTGACCAAAACTTTTCTACGACATTTTTTAAATAGTGTAAACAATACTTTTAAAACAAATTGCACATGTTGTAAATATAATTTCAACAACATTATGCAACTGTGGTAAAAACAATATCTACCACGTTCAGTAACATTGTACATATATTTTATACAACATTGTACAAATATTGTAAAAAAGTTTATACAACTTTTACAAATTGTTGTATATTTTATTCAATCATGTTTGCCTAACATTGTAATAAATATTTGTATGTTATAATTATAATATCAGCAATAATTTAAAAGAATTGTAAATAAATTTTACAATATTTAGAAACGTTGTTAAAATATTATCTTACAACAATTTTGGCACGTTGTTGATAAAAAGAGTTTATACAACTTCTATAAAATGTTGTATATTTTATTCAATCATGTTTTTCAAACATTGTAATAAATATTTGTATGTTGTAATTATAATATTAACAATAATTTAAAAATATTGTAAATAAATTTTATTTAGAAATGTTGTTAAAATATTATTTTACAACAGCGTTGAAACGTTGTTGAATATGTTTCCATTTTAAAAAAAATACAATTTACAAATAAAAATATATTGAATCCAATTATAATACTAATACAAATACACAAATACAAATACACAAATACAAATACATTATTCTAATTTTCGCTCATGTTGTCATTGTTGTTGTTGCTATCTCTGCTGCTCTTACTACCGTTGTTAGTATTGCTACCGTTGTTGTTGCTACTGCTGCTCTTATTGAATTTATTGTGTTGTCACTTTCTCAGAAAATTTTGAAATCACTTTTATTCCCCATCTACCAATCCTTCTTTGTTTTCTTATTGAGTTCCTCATTGACACCAACTTCCAGCTAGTAGTAGTGCAACTGCCAAGATCGCCCTCCGGACCTATAGGCATAAGTTGCAGAAACTTTTTACTAATACACAAAAATGTCGACAAAGTAAACTAACTCAAACAGTAAATGAATGGAGATATAAAGAGCAATGACATTTGGTACAAGTACAAAGTTTCCAATGCCTAATCTTGAGAGCATTATTCAGAGTTAACAATGCAAGAATAAGGGTTCAAGATCCATGGAGACACATTTGTAAGGTGTGTTTTGTGTGGCTGGCACATATGCGTTAGGGGCCAATCAAAACAAGTAAAATAAGTTGTCGTATCAGTATCCTATCCGAAATTCTACTATCAAAAAACTTATCCTAGCTGACATGTTTTTCACGGTAAGTTAGTTAAAACTGCACCAACGCTGGTGGCTAGGAACATTATTGTTGATGAAGCAAAACTCTCGTAATAAATCATCCTATCGTTCCTCCTTTCACATGGAGTTTTATTTCAGTGCCCTGAGATGTCACCCTTAATTGGGCCAGCTTTTGGATCGTGGGGTTCTTTCCCACATAACGTCCTGAACTTTTCAACCTATAAATGACTACGTTGTTGATAGGCACTCATAATTCTTACCAAGTGGCATAAGTTGTTAGTGCCGAGGCACAATTTTCGATGGAAAATTCTGAAACTGAAATAATTGTAAAGACAACGTTTCAAATGCAACACCTTAAAGAAGATGTGCAACAGAGATCCTGGAGGATTCTGAATTACGAGGATCTAAAAAGATTCTACGTAATACACAAAAAATCTAAAAAGACTTTTGTGCAAGCGACTATCGGCAGTAGAGCTTCTAAAAAGAAGTTACTGTAAAAGGCAACAGCAGCGATGACAGGCGAGAATGAAATGCTGGGGTGAATGAACCACCGTTGCTCAAAGCTTTATTCGTCCCACACGAGCACGAACAGCTTCCAGGAACCAGCAAGTTCACGAAGAACTTCTGGAACGCTCGTAAGTCAATATTTGAGACTTGAACGGGCTTTCTGGACTTTACAGACTCCCTTCACTCTCTTCTTGGTGCATCTTTCAAAGGAGGCCAAGGGGCTCTACTTATAGAGTGGAGTTGAGACTTCACTTCTTCTCCAATCCGATGTGGGACTAAAATACCAATACTAAAAAATAGAGTTTGATATTTTAGATCATCCCACAATCAGCATAGAAGTGTGCCAGTCCACACCTACCCCCCGAACACTCCCGTGCATGCACGAGACATCCTGGAGTCCGTGTTCGAGTCCGAGTTCGCACAACAAAAATCAACTTGCATCCTTGTTGGATTTAATCCTTTTTCCTTCTAGGAAAATACTCCCACATAGCACAAACTTGTGCTCCACTACACCTCATGTGCACACCTCAACACAAGCAATACATTATATTGAGATACTCACCATTTGGTGTAGCCGATGTGGGACTATCTTTTCTAGTCCAAAGGCAAAAACACCAACAATCCCCCACATATCTCAATATATAGGTTGAGCGTTCCCCACAGTGACTGCCCATCATGCATTAGGAGAGATGTCGCTACGACTTGAATCTTCCCGCATAGGTTAAATAACAGCATGATACAAGAATGGACTAAGCCTTGAATTCTGCACCATAACTGCAATTCTTCCTACTCACATAATGACATCAACTGTGCTTCTGGCTGCACATTGAAGGCCTTGTGCCAACCTGGTTTCAGTGTATAATTTTTGGGCGTCTACAAGTTTACCCTTAAGAGACGGCCTGATATCTCTGTCCATACACTATAGGTGAGTTCTTTATAAAGAGTCATGGCATGAAGCATTGTGCTTCTTTGCGGTGCTACGCCGCTATGACATGGCTTAAAGCCGAGGCTTTACCCCACCTGGGTACCTCATCGTAGTGTCATACTACTGTAGCATGAGGTCACAGGCCTCTTTGTAGTGCCAAACTACCCAGCATGAAGCCTTGCGCTTCCGTGCGGTGTTACGCCGCTATGACATGGCTCGCAAAGCCGAGGCTTTACCCTACCTGGTACCTCTTCGTGGTGTCATGCCACTGTAACATGAGGACATCGTCCTCTTTGTAGTGCTGTCTACCTCTCTTTATTACGATTATCATACAGCATTAGGCTACCTGCCTATTTGCGGTGCTACTCCGCTGTGACTTGGCTTGCAAAGCCGAGGCATTACCCCTACCTGAGAACCTCATGGTGGAGTCAACCCACTGTAGCATGGAGTTATACTCCTTGTAGTACTGCGCTACCGTGCTTCCTGTAAAGCACTCCAGGCATTCACTCTGCCTGAGAACTCATTAAGGCATTTAAGCCAACCTTACCACAGGATCCATTTTCCGCAAAAAACAACAGTAGACAACAGTAGTTGTAGGTCCGTAACCTCTCCATATCACATAGGACAAGTACCCACCGTTCCTGATATTCTTCTGGTTAATAGTCCTCCCTTGAACCAAAAGCTAGATGCCTAGTAGATTTCTCTTTGAACTAATAGCATAAAACTTTATGGTAGGAATGTAATAACACAATATCAGAATGCCTTCAAGCCCATTTTACAAGCTGTGTCATCGACCAGCTGACGCTTGAGGCCCTTGGTGAACGGATCCGCCAGGTTCTCCTGACTCCGAACATCAATCACTGCAATGACACCTCTCTTGATGAGATCGTGTACTGCTCTGTGCTTCAACCGCACCGTTCTCTTCTTCCCGTTGAAGAGTTCATTTGATGCCACTACTGCTGCCGCCTGGTTGTCACAGTATATCGGTATTGCCGGTATCTGAGCCTCAACC
This sequence comes from Iris pallida, assembly GCA_029216955.1. Lineage (NCBI taxonomy): Eukaryota > Viridiplantae > Streptophyta > Magnoliopsida > Asparagales > Iridaceae > Iris > Iris pallida. The sequence goes on along the minus strand of JANAVB010022634.1, from coordinate 290,888 downwards.
ACCGGAAGATCATACATAAGCTCCTGAAGCCACTCTGCTTCATCTGCAGCAGCATCCAATGAAAAGAATTCAGATTCCATGGAGGAGCGAGATAACATAGTCTGCTTCTTCGACTTCCATGATATAGCAGCTCCGCCCATGGTAAATACGAATCCACCTGTAGAATACTCGCTCTCCATATCTGAACACCAGCTAGCATCACTGAAGCCTTCCACTACTGACGGATCTCCGCTGTAAAAAAGTGCATATGTCTGAGTTTTTTTGAGATATCTCATAACACGCTTCACAGCTTTCCAGTGCTCAACGCCTGGATTGCTAGTGAAACGACTCAGCATTCCCACTACAAAAGCTATGTCAGGCCTTGTGGCAGTAGTAGCATACATCAAGCTTCCGATGACGCTAGCGTACTCCAACTGCCTGACGCTTTCCCTCGAATTTGGCTCCAGCTTCTGATCACTCCGATACGGTGTATCAATAAAAGGAAGATCTTGATACCCGTAGCGAGTGAGCATCTTCTCAATATAATGAGATTGTGACAGCGCTATTCCAGTGCCTGTCTGGATGATCTTGAGCCCCAAGATTACGTCGGCATCCCCCAAGTCCTTCATACTGAACTTGGTCGAGAGGAATTTCTTTGTCTCTGTGATGCAGCTTAAATCCATACCTAGGATTAGCATGTCGTCCACGTAAAGACATACGATAACTCCTCTTCCGTCAGCAAACTTCGTATAGACACACTTGTCTGTTTCACTGACCCTGTAGCCATTTGACCTTATCACCTTGTCAAACTTCTCATGCCATATTTTGGGAGCTTGTTTCAAACCATACAGAGACTTCATCAACTTGCAGACTTTGTCTTCCAGACCTCTGACGACAAAACCTTCTGGTTGTTGCATGTAGATCTCTTCGGTCAGCTCGCCATTAAGGAATACCGTTTTCACATCCATCTGATGTATCACCAGCTTGTGTATTGCTGCTAGAGCAATTAATAATCTGATGGTTGTCATCCGAGCTACTGGAGCATAAATGTCAAAGTAGTCGATCCCCTGCTTCTGAGCAAACCCCTTGGCCACTAGCCTGGCCTTGAACTTGTCAATGGTTCCATCTGCTTTTATCTTCTTCTTGAAGATCCATTTGCATCCGATGGGTCTTGCTCCTTCTGGCAGGTCAACCAATACCCATGTGTTGTTGGAGGTGATTGAGTCAATCTCGTTGTCTATCGCCTCCTTCCAGAATACAGCATCTCTGGTCTTCATCGCCTCATCATAGGTAAGCGGATCTGCTTCCACATGATAGGTGACGAAGTCATCTCCGAAGTCTTTCGGTCTCCTCGTTCGCTTAGTTGACGGCTCAGCGAGTTCTGGTTCAGCTGGTGTCTCCTTGACGACAGCTTCATCTTGGACTACTGGTTCATTAAAGACTTCTGTCTGCTTTGTACTCTCATCATTCTCCGGAAGATCCGCGAGAACAATATTCTTGTGTTTTGCAAACTTGTCTTCAAAGTATTCAGCATCGCGAGATTCGATGATATGGTTTGACTCGATATCAAGGAATCTCCGAGCATCACTCTTCTCGGCATACCCCAAGAAGATCGCCTTCGTAGTCCTTGTCCCCAGCTTCTGAATCTTCAGATCCGGGAGCTTCACATAAGCCAGACACCCCCACACTCGAATGACATTCAAGTTAGGTCTGACTTTGAACCAGAGTTCATGAGAAGTTATGTCAGAAGTTGCATATGGCACTCTATTCAGAATGAACATTGCCGTTAGTGCAGCTTCTCCCCAATAACACTTTGGAAGACCCGCAGTCAACAGCTTGGAGTTCATCATCTCTGTCAACGTTCTGTTCTTCCTTTCTGCTACTCCGTTGGATTGAGGAGAGTACGGAGCCGTTGTCTCATTGATGATTCCATGTTCTTTGCAGAATAATAAGAATTCATGAGACCGATACTCCCCGTCTCGATCACTCCTTAACCTCTTGAGTTGTTGTCCAGTTTGCCGCTCAGCCTCGGCCCTGAACTCCTTGAACTTCTCGAATGCTTCGTCTTTAGACTTGAGCAAGTAGACGAAAGCATACTTTGAGAAGTCATCGATGAAAGTAATGAAATACTTCATCCCGGCCTTTGTAGAGAATTGTTTGAAGTCACAGATATCTGAGTGAACCAACTCCAGAAGATCTGTGCTTCGATGGACCCTGTGAAAGGGTTTCCTTGTGATCTTCGTCTGAGCACATACTTCGTATTTCTCTACCTTACCCCCACACTTGGAGATAAGTCCTAGACTAGACATTCTGTTAATCCTTTTACAATGAATATGTCCTAGCCTATTATGCCACAACTCAAGAAAATAATCAGAAAAAGTGATTGCATTTATATTATCATGCTGGGTTACAACAAGCTGAATCTTGTACATTCCTTCAGTTTGGAAAGCTTTTCCGAAGAATGTACCCTTCTTGGACATCACCAACTGGCCAGCATTGATGTCCATCCTCAAGCCTGCGTTGCAGAGCAGACTTCCAGAGATCAGGTTCTTAGCAATTACTGGAATATGCTTCACACCTTGAAGCGTCAGAGTGTTCTCCGATGTGAGTTTCAGCTCCACCGTCCCGATCTCCAGTACTTCAGCTTATGCCTGGTTTGCCATTATGACCTTCTCTGAAGTTGGCTCATAAGAGACGAACCAGTCTTTGTCTGAACAGACATGGCAGGTCGCACCAGTGTCTATCCACCAGTCCAAGTCAGCCCCCACAGTTGCATCCTGTGCTATCATGGCAACTAGATTAGTAATCATAGAAACCTTACTAGGCTCACCTTGTTCTTTGGGCTTGGACTTGCATTCGGATTTGTAGTGGCCCTTCTTGCCACAATTGAAGCAAGTCACATGGGACTTGGACTTCTGCTGCTTGAAAGCAGGACCCTTCACTTTCAGATTCGTGAAGTCCTTCTTTTTGCGATGAGAAGCAGCCTGCTTTCCCTGGTACTCTCTGGTTTGGACCAGATTTGCCTTCGCCAATTGTTTGGACAGAGTATCCATCTTCTGTTGAGAGCGCATCTCGTCCTCAACATGGATCTCTTGCAAGAAATCTTCCAAGCTAATTTCTATCTTCTTTCGATGCATCCTTGCATAGAAGTTGCTCCATTCTGTAGGAAGTTTTGCGACGATCCCTCCAACGACAAACTTGTCGACGAGGGGCATGTTCTAGTCTTCTAGTTTCTGACGCAACTTCAGAAACTCCTTCACTTGGGGCAGCATCGCCTTCTCGTCTTCGAAGGTCCACTTGTGATATTTTTCTACCATGAAGATCTTGGACCGGTTCTCGTCATCTTCATAGAGCTTTCCCAAGGAGTCACATATCTCTTTGGCAGATGTCTTCTTGGAGTAGGACTCTGCCAGAGAGTCTTCCATGGAATTGAGTATCAGTAGTTTGTATATACTGTTTTCTCTCTTCCACTTCGCTTGCTTGGTCGTAGCAGCGGCCACAGCCGCAGCAGATCCAGTGGTTGGAACGATCGGTTCTTCTTCTGACAGCACATGATCAACATTCATGAGTTGAAGATTTAAAGTGACCTTTCGTCTCCATATCTGGAAGTGTTCGCCATCGAATTTCTCCAACTTGTTAAAGCCGGTATCGATGAGCGAAGCACGAGAATTATCCATCTTCTCAATAAAGCTTTGAGATTGTTAGTGCCGAGGCACAATTTTGATGGAAAATTCTGAAACTGAAACAATTGTAAAGACAACGTTTCAAATGCAACACCTTAAAGAAGATTTGCAACAGAGATCCTGGAGGATTCTGAATTACGAGGATCTAAAAAGATTCTACGTAATACACAAAAAATCTAAAAAGACTTTTGTGCAAGCGACTATCGGCAGTAGAGCTTCTAAAAAGAAGTTACTGTAAAAGGCAACAGCAGCGATGACAGGCGAGAATGAAATGCTGGGGTGAATGAACCACCGTTGCTCAAAGCTTTATTCGTCCCACACGAGCACGAACAGCTTCCAGGAACCAGCAAGTTCACGAAGAACTTCTGGAACGCTCGTAAGTCAATATTTGAGACTTGAACGGGCTTCCTGGACTTTACAGACTCCCTTCACTCTCTTCTTGGTGCATCTTTCAAAGGAGGCCAAGGGGCTCTACTTATAGAGTGGAGTTGAGACTTCACTTCTTCTCCAATCCGATGTGGGACTAAAATACCAATACTCAAAAATAGAGTTTGATATTTTAGATCATCCCACAATCAGCATAGAAGTGTGCCAGTCCACACCTACCCCCCGAACACTCCCGTGCATGCACGAGACATCCTGGAGTCCGTGTTCGAGTCTGAGTCCGCACAACAAAAATCAACTTGCATCCTTGTTGGATTTAATCCTTTTTCCTTCTAGGAAAATACTCCCACATGGCACAAACTTGTGCTCCACTACACCTCATGTGCACACCTCAACACAAGCAATACATTATATTGAGATACTCACCATTTGGTGTAGCCGATGTGGGACTATCTTTTCTAGTCCAAAGGCAAAAACACCAACATAAGTGGTCATATAGATCCCATCTTAAAGAGTAGACAAACATATTTGACCTCTGGGTATCATAATTCAGGTATCGCAAAAAACTGAAGTCTATTGGGTGATAACTAATACCACAATGTTTGATAAGCAAAAGGTTACAATCCATTGGTTTATCATAGGCCACATAATAGATTCTATTGCACTTTACTTGAAGATGTCAACTAGTATAGGTGACAGTGATGCATTCATTGATACAACCCAACTCTATGCAACATTTAATTTCTGATAGGTACATAGTAAACTTGGTCAGGTGCTAATTCTAAGTATGCATTCCTCACTATATATGAACACATCATCAAGGTTAAAAGTTCTTACCCATTGGAATCAGATGAATCCTCAATATAGAAGTAAAGAATTGCTCCATGGGGATCACGAGTATCAGTAGGCACAAATCGTCTAACAGTACCAATAACACGTCCAGAAACATCAGGATCTCCATCCTCTATTAGCACCCGTATAATTATTCCTCTTACTAGATTTGGCTGCTTAAATATAGAAAATAAATATTACCACTCCATGCAAAATAACTAACATAAGCAAAACACACAAAAACTACATAAGTGTCTATACGAGACTTGATTATGAGAACAAATACATAAGGCTCTCCAAACCTGTAGTAGGCCTCTGGGATCATAGGCTCTCCTTTTTCTCTTTTTACCGGTTTTTGTCCTTTTTTTGTCATTTTTGTTGTTTTTTGTCTTTTTTTTTGTCGTTTTTTTTTGATGTTTTGGTCATTTTTTATAAAAAATTTTGTCGATTTTCTCTTTTTTGTCTTTTTAAGTTGTTTTTTGTCATTTTTTTGTCGTTTTGTTGCTTTTTGTCACTTTTTTGTTTGTCGTTTTTTCGTCTCTTTTTGTCTTTTTTGTCGTTTTTTACTAGTCATTTGTCTTTTTTTTTGTTGTCTTTTGTCGTTTTTGTTTTTATTTAGTAGTTTTTTGACTTTTTTTTGTTGTTTTTTTGTCGTTTTTTTTTGTTTTTTTTTGTTGTCTTTTTTGTAGTAGTTTTTTTGTCGTTTTTTGTAAAAAAAAAATTGTCCTTTTTGTCGTTTTTTGTTGACTTTTGTCTTTTTTGTGGTTTTTTTTATTTTTCTATATTTTTTTTTGTTTTTGTCATTTTTTGGTATTTTTATTGTTTTTATTGTTTTATGTCATTTTTGTCGCTTTCGTTATTTTTTGGTCTTTTTCTTTTATTTTTTTTGTTGTTTTTTGGATTTTTGGTTTTTTTATTTTTGTCGTTTTAGTCTTTTTTTGGCATTTTTGTCTTTTTCTTTTTTTTATATATTTTGGTCGATTTTTTTTTCGTTTTTAATCATTTTTTTTCTTTTTTTTCTTTCCTTTTTTGACGTTTTTTTCGTTTTTGGTTTTTTATTCTTCATTTTTTTTCGTTTTTTTCATTTTTTATTTTTTTATTTTTTTCCTGGGAATGTTTATATAGTCACCAAACCAAAACATGGGAATATAATTTTCCAGGAAATTTAGTTCCTTGGAATTTGATTCCCGAGAATATAGAATTCCCGACTATATAGTATTCCGCATACCAAACGCCCCCTAAAAGTTGTGCCCTCAAAGCTTAATGCTCATACAATTTTTTTTATGGACAACAATAAAATAGTATTATCAACACAAATTTAAGAAAAAATAATTAACAAATATAATATCCAAAATAACATATTTTATAATGAAATACTAATAAAATTGAAGATATTCCAAGCAAAAAAATTGATGTTCTAAACAAATAAATAACTAATAATGTTTCAAATAATTCTTATAAAAATAATAAAAAATAATAAAAATTAACTTGTTCAATTGTTCAATTAAATCTAACAGGACAGCGAGAGAGAGAGAGAGAGAGAGAGAGAGAGAGAGAGAGAGGGTGTTGACAAGGGATTGGCAGCGACTAAAGGGTATAAGAAGATTAGGAGCATCATAATGTTAGATCAGCAACAGAAGGGGAGAGGATTTAATTTGGCCAGCGATTGCACGAATTTTTTTTTCTTCATTCTGACTAATTGATTTGTCTTTTAATAATATAATATATGACATTTAGATATTCTAAAAATTTGGGCATGAGGTACCCGCTCCGGCTGCGGTAACTACCACATTTCAAAATTTTGAGTTATTTTCAAACAAATTTCTAAACAAATTTATAATATTATTTAGTTGATGCACTTATAAGATCTTAAAGTGAACCCAAAAAGTAAATTGAGCAAACTGATAGAACTGAAATCTCCAATCCTTGTATACACTTTATGGGGTGTAAGATATTTGCATAGTAAGTTATACATATGCCAATACCAAAACATAATTCTTGAACCAACATGAGAAAATCAAGATTGGGACCAACAAGAATAATATAAAAACGTAAACAATTATCAAAGATAATTGAACAAAAAAGACTAACAATCAAGGGTGTAAAAGCAAAGTAAGTTGTAAAAACATGTAAATAAAAAAAACTTAGTTATCTCGATGATTACGCTTTAAAAGTTCAAATATTTGTTAGATATTTTTAATAATTCATTAATTGAATATATGATGTTGGTGCCGAGGCACAATTTTCGATGGAAAATTTTGAAACTGAAACAATTGTACACACAACGTTTCAAATGCAGCACCTTAAAGAAGATGTGCAACAGAGATCCTGGAGGATTCTGAATTACGAGGATCTAAAAAGATTCTACGTAATACACAAAAAATCTAAAGAGACTTTGTGCAAGCAACTATCGGCAGTAGAGCTTCTAAAAAGAAGTTACTGTAAAAGGCAACAACAGCGATGACAGGCGAGAATGAGATGCTGGGGTGAATGAGCCACCGTTGCTCAAAGCTTTATTCGTCCCACACGAGCACGAACAGCTTCCAGGAACCAGCAAGTTCACGAAGAACTTCTGGAACGCTCGTAAGTCAATATTTGAGACTTGAACGGGCTTCTTGGACTTAACAGACTCCTTCAACTCTCTTCTTGGTACATCTTTCAAAGGAGGCCAAGGGGCTCTATTTATAGAGTGGAGTTGAGACTTCACCTCTTCTCCTATCCGATGTGGGACTAAAATACCAATACTCAAAAATAGAGTTTGATATTTTAGATCATCCCACAATCAGCATAGAAGTGTGCCAGTCCACGCCTATCCCCCGAACACTCCCGTGCATGCACGAGACATCCTGGAGTCCGCGTCCGAGTCCGAGTCCGAGTCCGCACAATAAAAATCAACTTGCATCCTTGTTGGATTTAATCCTTTTTCCTTCTAGGAAAATACTCCCATATGGCACAAACTTGTGCCCCACTACACCTCATGTGCACACCTCAACACAAGCAATGCATTATATTGAGATACTCACCATTTGGTGTAGCCGATGTGGGACTATCTTTTCTAGTCCAAAGGCAAAAAACACCAACAATCTCCCACATATCTCAATATATGGGTTGAGCGTTCCCTACAGTGACTGCCCATCATGCATTAGGAGAGATGTCGCTGCGACTTGAATCTTCCCGCATAGGTTAAATAACAGCATGATACAAGAATGGACTAAGCTTTGAATTCTGCACCATAACTGTAATTCTTCCTACTCACATAATGACATCAACTGTGCTTCTGGCTGCACATTGAAGGCCTTGTGCCAGCCTAGTTTCAGTGTATAATTTTGGGCGTCTACAAGCTTACCCTCAAGAGACGGTCTGATATCTCTTTCCATACACTATAGGTGAGTTATTTATTAAAGAGATATGGCATGAAGCCTTGCGCTTCCTTGCGGTGCTACGCCGCTATGACATGGCCTGAAGCCGAGGCATTACCCCTACCTGGGAACCTCATCGTAGTGTCATACTACTGTAGCATGAGGTCTCAGCCTCTTTGTAGTGCCAATCTACTCAGCATGAAGCCTAAGGCTTCCTTGCGGTGTTACGCCGCAACGACATGGCTTGCAATGCCGAGGCTTTACCCCTACCTGGGTACCTTATCGTGGTGTCGTGCCACTATAACATAGGGCCATCCTCCCCTTTGTAGTGTTGTCTACAACTCTTTAATTACGTCATACAGCATTAGGCTACCTGCCTATTTGCGGTGCTACGTCGCTATGACTTGGCTTGCAAAGCCGAGGCATTATCCCTACCTGGGAACCTCATGGTGGAGTCATCCCACTGTAGCATGGAGTTACACTCCTTGTAGTGCTGCTCTACCGTGCTTCCTGTAAAGCACACCAGGCATTCACTCTGCCTGAGAACTCATTAAGGCGTTTAAGCCAACCTTCCACAGGATCTGTTTTTTCTGCAGAAAATACATAGTAGACAACAGTGGTTATGGGTCTGTATTCCTTCCATGTTCCAGAGAACAAGTACGTACTGTTACCTGATAGTTTCCCAGTCAGTGATCCTCCTTTGAACCAAAAGTTAGATGCCTAGTAGATTTCTCTTTGAACTAATAGCATAAAACTTTATGGTAGGATTACAAAGACACACTATCAGAATGCCTTCAAGCCTATTTTACAAGCTGTGTCATCGACCAACTGGCGCTTGAGGCCCTTGGTGAACGGATCCGCCAGGTTCTCCTGACTCCGAACATCAATCACTGCAATAACACCTCTCTTGATAAGATCGTGTACTGCTCTGTGCTTCAACCGCACCGTTCTCTTCTTCCTGTTGAAGAGTTCATTTGATGCCACTGCTGCTGTCGCCTGGTTGTCACAGTATATCGGTATTACCGGTATCTGAGCCCCAACCACCAGAAGATCATACATGAGCTCCCGAAGCCACTCTGCTTCATCTGCAGCAGCATCCAATGCAAAGAATTCAGATTCTATGGAGGAGCGAGATAACATAGTCTGCTTCTTCGACTTCCACGATATAGCAACTCCGCCCATGGCGAATACGAATCCACCTGTGGAATACTCGCTCTTCATATCTTAACACCAGCTAGCATCACTGAAGCCTTCCACTACTGACGGATCTCCGCTGTAAAAAGTGCATATGTCTGAGTTTTCTTGAGATATCTCATAATACGCTTCACAGCTTTCCAGTGCTCAATGCCTGGATTGCTAGTGAACCGACTCAGCATTCCCACTGCAAAAGCTATGTCAGGCCTTGTGGCAGTAGTAGCGTACATCAAGCTTCCGATGACGCTAGCGTACTCCAACTGCCTGACGCTTTCCCTCAAATTTGGCTCCAGCTTCTGATTACTCCGGTACGGTGTATCAATAAAAGGAAGATCTTGATACCCGTAGCGAGTGAGCATCTTCTCAATATAATGAGATTGTGACAGCGCTATTCTAGTGCCTGTCCGGATGATCTTGAGCCCCAAGATTACGTCGACATCCCCCAAGTCCTTCATACTGAACTTGGTTGAGAGGAATTTCTTTGTCTCTGTGACGCAGCTTAAATCCGTACCTAGGATTAGCATGTCGTCCACGTAAAGACATACGATTACTCCTCTTCCGTCAGCAAACTTCGTATAGACACACTTGTCTGTTTTACTGACCCTGTAGCCATTTGACCTTATCACCTTGTCAAACTTCTCATACCACATTTTAGGAGCTTGTTTCAAACCATACAGAGACTTCATCAACTTGTAGACTTTGTCTTCCAGACCTCTGACGACAAAATCTTCTGGTTGTTGTATGTAGATCTCTTCGGTCAGCTCGCCATTAAGGAATGTCGTTTTCACATCCATCTGATGTATCACCAGCTTGTGTATTACTGCTAGAGCAATTAACAATCTGATGGTTGTCATCCGAGCTACTGGAGCATAAGTGTCAAAGTAGTCGATCCCCTGCTTCTGAGCAAACTCCTTAGCCACTAGCCTGGCCTTGAACTTGTCAATGGTTCCATCTGCTTTCATCTTCTTCTTGAAGATCCATTTGCATCCGATGGGTCTTGCTCCTTCTGGCAGGTCAACCAATACCCATGTGTTGTTGGAGGTGATTGAGTCAATCTCGTTGTCTATCGCCTCCTTCTAGAATACAGCATCTCTGGTCTTCATTGCCTCATTATAGGTAAGCGGATCTACTTCCACATGATAGGTGACGAAGTCATCTTCGAAGTCTTCCGGCCTCCTCGTTCGCTTAGTTGACGGCTCAGCGAGTTCTGGTTCAGCTGGTGTCTCCTTGACGACAACTTCATCTTGGACTACTGGTTCATTAAAGACTTTTGTCTGCTTTGTACCCTCATCATTCTCCAGAAGATTCGCGAGAACAATATTCTTATGTTTTGCAAACTTGTCTTCAAAGTATTCAGCATCGCGAGATTCGATGATATGGTTTGACTCGATATCAAGGAATCTCTGAGCATCACTCTTCTCGGCATACCCCAAGAAGATCGCATTCGTAGTCCTTGTCCCCAGCTTCTGAATCTTCAGATCCGGGAGCTTTACATAAGCCAGACACCCCCACACTCGAATGACATTCAAGTTAGGTCTAACTTTGAACCAGAGTTCATGAGGAGTTATGTCGGAAGTTGCATATGGCACTCTGTTCAGAATGAACGTTGCCGTTAGTGCAGCTTCTCCCCAGTAACACTTTGGAAGACCCACAGTCAACAGCATGGAGTTCATTATCTCTGTCAACGTTATGTTCTTCCTTTTCTGCTACTCCGTTGGATTGAGGAGAGTACGGAGCCGTTGTCTCATTGATGATTTCATGTTCTTTGCAGAATGATAAGAATTCATGAGACCGATACTCCCCGCCTCGATCACTCCTTAACCTCTTGAGTTGTTGTCCAGTTTGCCGCTCAGCCTCGGCCCTGAACTCCTTGAACTTCTCGAATGCTTCGTCTTTAGACTTGAGCAAGTAGACGAAAGCATACTTTGAGAAGTCATCGATGAAAGTAATGAAATACTTCATCCCGGCCTTTGTAGAGAATTGTTTGAAGTCACAGATATCTGAGTGATCTAACTCCAGAAGATCTGTGCTTCGATGGACCCTGTGAAAGGGTTTCCTTGTGATCTTCGTCTGAGCATATACTTCGCATTTCTCTACCTTACCCCCACACTTGGAGATAAGTCCTAGACTAGACATTCTGTTAATCCTTTTACAATGAACATATCCTAGCCTATTATGCCACAACTCAAGAGAATAATCAGAAAAAGTGATTGTATTTATATTATCATGCTGGATTACAACAAGCTGAATCTTGTATATTTCTTCAGTTTGGAAAGCTTTCCCGAAAAATGTACCCTTCTTGGACATCACCAACTGGCCAGCATTGATGTCCATCCTCAAGCCTGCGTTGCAGAGCAGACTTTCAGAGATCAGGTTCTTAGCAATTACTGGAACATGCTTCACACCTTGAAGCATCAGAGTATTCCCCGATATGAGTTTCAGCTCCACCATCCCGATTCCCAGTACTTCAGCTTATGCCTGGTTTGCCATTATGACCTTCTCTGAAGTTGGCTCATAAGAGACGAACCAGTCTTTGTCTGAACAGACATGGCAAGTCGCACCAGTGTCTATCTACCAGTCCAAGTCAACCCCCACAGTTGCAACCTGTGCTATCATGGCAACTAGATTAGTAATCATAGAAACCTTACTAGGCTCACCTTGTTCTTTGGACTTGGACTTGCATTTGGATTTGTAGTGGCCCTTCTTGCCACAATTGAAGCAAGTCACATGGGACTTGGACTTCTGCTGCTTGAAAGCAGGACCCTTCACTTTCAGATTCGTGAAGTCCTTCTTTTTGTGATGAGAAGCAGCCTGCTTCCCCTGGTACTCTCTGGTTTGGGCCAGATTTGCCTTCGCCAGTTGTTTGGACAGAGTATCCATCTTCTGTTGAGAGCGCATCTCGTCCTCAACATGGATCTCTTGCAAGAAATATTCCAAGCTAATTTCCATCTTCTTTCGATGCATCCTTGCATAGAAGTTGCTCCATTCTGTAGGAAGTTTTGCGACGATCCCTCCAACGACAAACTTGTCGACGAGGGACATATTCTCGTCTTCTAGTTTCTGACGCAACTTCATAAACTCCTTCACTTGGGGCAGCATCGCCTTCACGTCTTCGAAGGTCCACTTGTGGTATTTTTCTACCATGAAGATCTTGGACCGGTTCTCGTCATCTTCATAAAGCTTTGAGATTGTTGGTGCCGAGGCACAATTTTCGATGAAAAATTCTGAAACTGAAACAATTATACACACAACGTTTCAAATGCAGCACCTTCAAGAAGATATGCAACAGAGACCCTGGAGGATTCTGAATTACGAGGATCTAAAAATATTCTACGTAATACACAAAAAATCTAAAGAGACTTTGTACAAGCAACTATCGGCAGTAGAGCTTCTAAAAAGAAGTTACTGTAAAAGGCAACAGCAGCGATGACAGGCGAGAATGAGATCTGGGGTGAATGAACCACCGTTGCTCAAAGCTTTATTCGCCCCACACGAGCACGAACAGCTTCCAGGAACCAGCAAGTTCACGAAGAACTTCTGGAACGCTCGTAAGTCAATATTTGAGACTTGAACGGGCTTCCTGGACTTAACAGACTCCCTCAACTCTCTTCTTGGTACATCTTTCAAAGGAGGCCAAGGGGCTCTATTTATAGAGTGGAGTTGAGACTTCACCTCTTCTCCTATCCGATGTGGGACTAAAATACCAATACTCAAAAATAGAGTTTGATATTTTAGATCATCCCACAATCAGCATAGAAGTGTGCCAGTCCACGCCTACCCCCCGAACACTCCCGTGCATGCACGAGACATCCTGGAGTCCGCGTCCGAGTCCGAGTCCGCACAACAAAAATCAACTTGCATCCTTGTTGGATTTAATCCTTTTTCCTTCTAGGAAAATACTCCTACATGGCACAAACTTGTGCCCCACTACACCTCATGTGCACACCTCAACACAAGCAATGCATTATATTGAGATACTCACCATTTGGTGTAGCCGATGTGGGACTATCTTTTCTAGTCCAAAGGCAAAAAACACCAACATATGACACACCCTAAGCTGAAGCAGCATTTTAAATAGTAAACTAGAGGTGGAGGAGAGCAGATTTTTACAAGAAAGAATATTATAACAAGCAAGAAACGGGGGAAAGGATTGATACAAGAAGTATATATATTAGGTCTATCTTTCGAAGCCGTGGAAGGGATGGTTCAAGATGTGACAGATCCATTTAACCATGAACTGCTACCAAGTGAGGTACTGACCTAATAAGACCAACTTTTCGAATAATATTATCCTAGAAATATTTTAAAGTTATATTTACAACGTTGTCTATATATTGTAAAAAACACATAGTTTACAACATTTTATAAAAGTTGTTAAATATAACCCTTTTATAATGTTTCATAAACATTGCAAAATGATATTACATATACAATGTTTACATAACGTGGTAAAATAAAATTAATTTTACAACATCAAACAAACATTGTGCAATATGAAAAATGTACAACTATTGTTAAACGTTGTTGAACATGACATTTTTACAATATTTTAAGTACATTGTTAAAATTAGTAACTTTGGCAACAATAAATAACCGTTGTCAAAATTAATAAATGTTCAATGTTAATAAAACATTGTTAAAAATAATAATACACAACTTTTGTGAATGACCATTGTAGAAGCCTTAACGTTTGAATGTAAAATGTTGTTTGCACATGTATTTTACAACATTTTTACAATAAAGGTTGTAGAAGACCCCCATTTTTTACAATATTTTTAGGAAGTGTTGTAGATGGAACGTTGTAAAAGGAGATTTTTCTTGTAATGAAATGATTTAATTCATTGGAAAAACAAAGGTTACAAAGATCATTCATATGAGACAACTTTGGTCAATGAGGTTGATGATAATAATTGTGATGTTAGTAGGACAATAATCCGTTCTCTATCTCAAGAAAAAGAAAAAAAAGGTTATTAGGGAGTACAAAACAGAAGTTGATTAGTATTTGATGGAATCACCTGAAGCGGACAAACATGGCTTTGATATCTTTGAATATTGGAAAAAAAAATCAGATAAATACACGATTTTATCTTATGTTGCTAAAGATATGTTGGCTATACATGTTTCTATTGTAGCTTTTGAGTCGACTTTTAGTACTGTTGGTCGCGTCCTTGATCCATATCGGAGTTCTTTATGTCCAACGACGGTATATGCCCTCATTTGCACTCAAAATTGGTTACGCTCAAAAGTGAAATCTTCGAAGTTTAGTGGACAATATGAAGACGTTGAAGCATGTAACTTTAATAACTTATTTTGTTGGTTTATTGATAATTTATTATTCTTGATTCCTTTAAATCTTTAATGGTTTGTTGTTTTCCTCTCTTATAAATGTTTTAGGTGGTGCTTCGGAGAACGCCTATGATGAGAACCGATTGGTGCAACTTGCACAATCTTATGGATTTTTTAGTGTTGCTGGACTATTGATGCAAGGCTGCAAGCTGGATGTGTTTGGAGTCTAGATTTTAAAAACAATTATAAAGAAATATTTGTCCTTAATATTCCTTGTGAGAGCTGGAGGTGTTTGGAGTCTTTGATACTATGTTATATGTCCTCATTGTTAGGATTTTGTAGTCTCTGATACTATTTAACTATGTTTCTCTGTCCTCACAGTTGGCTTTATCTTCTCTGTCCTTATGTTATTGCTGTTGGCTTTATATTCTATGTTTGAAGTCGCAATAAGACTAAAATCTAAGTGCAACTTTTATACACTGAGTCTTTACTAAATTATATACTTTTGCATAGTTACATAATTGAATGCAATTTGGACTTTGGACTTTGGACTTTGGAGTCTCTGATGATACACAACGACTATTAGCGTATTATTGGTGCTGGCTTTTTGTGAAACACTTTTATATGCACACCGGTTATTATTTGTGCTAGCTTTTTGTGAAACACTTTTATATACACGACGACTTGACTATTATTGTTGTTGGTTTTTTATGAAACACTTTTATATACTTGAAATTTTTTGTCTGATCAAAATTGATCAATCGAACCGATCCAAATCGAATCAAGTCAGTCGGTTTGCCAACCAATTGGTTGGTTTGGTTCCGCTGTGAATTATTTTCAAACTAATTAACTTCGCTTCGACTTCGGTTGTGATCAAATGGTCGACCACCGATCGATGCACATCCTTACTAAAAGGTTTTAATGAGATATCTACATCGAAATATTCATACCTCTATATAGTTCTACACTTCTACGTCTTGAAGGTGACATCGACTTAGTCATTGGCTATCATAAACATATACTTATAGAAAAACTTTAAATAATAATCTTTCCATAAATTAGACTACAACAAGTATCTCCATTATTTCATTTCATGAGCCCAATCACTAAAGAATCATTCCAACCACATGAAATATATTTTCTTTTTCAAAGCTTAAAAAAGCAAAGAATAAAAATTTATGACTCCTCAAGTGGCCCCCACACTCATACTGCTCGAAAGAGCCGGAGCAAACTTCACTTCCGTACCGCGATCCTCCTAAAACAGCAAAAATACCAATTGCACCCTTTCCACCGCCCAGAAAAAAAATAAAAACATGAACCGGTAAATAACTCGAACTACAACGCCTGAACTCGTAATTTAGTCATTCACGAGCCATTCGAAAACCTTCTTCTTCTTCTACTCTCGTCTTTCCCTTATTCTTTGGTTCCCCATTTACATTCCATTTCACTTCCAGAAACCCTAACCCCAACCCTGACCCTAACCCAAGAAATCCATGGAGGAGGATCCCGTCAACGCCTCCCCGTCTCCGGCGACCCCTGCGCCGTCGTCGGCGGCGCCGGTATCGATCGGCCAGTCGGTGATCCCGATCCTCAACAAGCTCCAGGACATCTTCGCCCAGCTCGGGAGCCAGTCCACCATCGACCTCCCGCAGGTGGCGGTCGTCGGGAGCCAGAGCAGCGGCAAGTCGAGCGTCCTCGAGGCCCTCGTCGGCCGGGACTTCCTCCCTAGAGGGTCCGATATATGCACGAGGAGGCCGCTCGTTCTGCAGCTCGTCCACCGTCCGAAGTCTTCTGCGGAGTCGGTGGCGGCGGAGGGAGGGGGGGAGTGGGGGGAGTTCCTGCACTTGCCACGGAAAAAGTTCTTCGATTTTGCGGAGATCCGGCGAGAGATCCAGGTTTTACTTGAGTTTCTTGATTTATCTTTTGAGTTTCAACTGATTTATATCTATAGCCATTGTTTCAATTTTTATGTGATTATTCGATTGATTTCATCAGAAGTGCAAATCCAGGAAGTGCACTTTATTGACAAGGTTATTTGGTTGTAGCCAAAGCATGTTTCGTGTTTGGTTAGCAAATTTGCATAATTTTGGTGAATGGTCTCTGTAGAGAAGTAGGAATTGTTGGGTTTTGGCCTTTATACATTGGAACTTTAGTCCCACATCGGCTAGGCCAAAAGAGTTGTATCTCTATATATTAGCTATGTTTTTTTTAGAGACGCGTGGTGTGGAGGTGCACATGGGTGTGCCTTTCTAATGGGAAAAAGGCTAAATAAACAATTGAAAGCATTCATGCTTTTTGCTCATGGGAAATTTATTTTCATTGGAGCTAAGCTCAGCTTAGCGACTCGGACTCGGGCTCATGAGGCGTAATGTGGCGTTTTGTTGGCGCACTTTGCACTTAGCACAAGTGGCGCAGTGCGCGTTCAGCGCGTGGTGTACAAGGTGCGCGGGGTGCGCGAGGTGCGCAACTTGCTTCAGATCGTGCATGTGCATGATCTGAACGGTTACTGCACGTTCGGAGTGGTTTTTACCACGTCTCAAATGTTGTGCTAACCGGACAGTTGCTACTCGGGCCTATAAAAGGTCTCTTCTCTCTCACATGCAAAGACACAGGCATATATAGAGAGTTACAAAAGTTTACAAGTGTTTCTTAACACAAGTAAACATAGGCTGTGAGAGAGAAGAGAAGCTTTGCACCAGCGTGCTTTTGCACGGAAGTCCGTGTACAATCCGAGGAGTCAGAAGAGCAGGAGTGTTCCAAAGTTCTCCGACGAACTTGCTGGTTTCTGGAAGCTATTCGTGTGGGGCGAATATAGCTTTGAGCAACGGTGATCATTCACCCCAGCAGGATATTCATCCATCATTCGCTTGTCATCTTCTTCGCTGCTGTGGATTACGAAATCTTTTTAGATTCTCGTAATATCGTATGCTGCTGTAACGAGATCTTTTTAGATCTTCGTTAAACTTGCGCAACCTTCCTTGAAGTGTTGCGTTGGAACGTTGTTTTTACAATTGTTTCATCTTCTCAGTTTTTCATCGAAAAATTGTCCCGAAACTAACAATCTCAAAGCTATATTGCTACGATGGAAAACTTTAATGCTTCACTCCTCAATACTGACTTTTGTAAGTTAGAAAAGTTTGATGGAGAGCATTATCAAGTCTGGAAGAGGAAGGTTTATCTCACTCTTCAACTCAGAGACGTTGATCACGTGCTTCTTGAAGAGGAACCTACTGTTCCAAATACTGGGTCTGCTGTCGCAATCACTGCGGCTACTAAACTTCAGGCCAAGTGGAGAAGGGAGAATAACATTTGCAGGCTGCTTATCCTGAATGCTATGGAGGATTTCCTAGCAGAATCCTACAGTAAGAAGACTATTGCCAGAGACATATGAGAGTCTCTGGAGAAACTGTACGAAGAAGACAAAAATAGGAGCAAGATATTTGTGGTTGAAAAATATCACAAATGGCTCTTTGAGGACGAGAAGTCCATGCTGTCGCTGGTGAAGGAATTCCTGAAGCTGCGACAGAAGCTGGAAGACGAGACGATGCCTCTTCCCGACAAGTTTGTTGTTGGAGGGATTGTCTCGAAGCTCCCCGCTGGGTGGAGTAAGTTCTATGCAAACATGCATAGGAAGAAGCTTGAGATCAGCCTAGAAGATCTCTTGCAGGAAATCTATGTTGAGGACCAGATGCGGGCTCAACTGAAGGTGGACGCACTGTCCAAGCAATTGGCTAACGCTAATATGGTTCATACCAAGGAACCAAGGGGAAAGCAGACAGCTTCCCACAGCAAGAAGAAGGACCCTGACAGTCTGAAAGTCAAGGGGACTTCCTTCAAACAAAAGAAACCAAAGTCCCATTTGGCTTGCTTCAAGTGTGGCAAGAAGGGCCACTTCAAGAGTGAATGCAAAGCAAAGACCAAGCAATCAGAGCAAGGAGAGCCTAGCAAGGTATCTATGATCACTGACGTTGTTGCTATGATTGCGCAGGTTGATGCGGTAGGGACTGACTCTGACTGGTGGGTAAATATTGGAGCCACCTGTCATGTCTGCTCCAGCAAGGAGTGGTTCACCACCTACACACCTACTTCTGAAGTGGTTATGGTGGCAACCCAGGCACAAGCTGAAGTGCTCGGGATTGGGACGGTGGTATTGAAGCCTGGCAAGTCTTTGACGCTTCAAGACGTGAAGCACGTACCTGCTATCGCCAAGAACCTGATCTCAGGAGGCCTACTCTGCAACGTAGGCCTCAGGATGAACGTCAATGCTGGCCAGATGGTGATGTCTATCAAGGGAACATATTTCGGGAAAGCTTTTTATACCGAATGAATGTTCACAATTCAGCTTGTAAATCAGTCCAATGTAATTAATGCAATCACTCCTTCTGCTTATACTTTTGAGTTGTGGCATAGTAGACTAGGACATGTTCATTGTAAACGAATAAACAGAATGTCTATTTTAGGGCTTATCTCCAAGTGTGGGGGTAAGATAGAGAAATGTGACGTTTGTGCTCAAACAAAGATCACAAGAAAACCTTTTCCTCGGGTTAATCGAAGTACAGATCTTCTGGAGTTGGTACACTCCGATATCTGTGACTTCAAACAATTCTCTACAAACGCCGGGATGAAGTATTTCATAACTTTCATCGATGACTTCTCAAAGTATGCGTTCGTCTACTTGCTGAAGGCTAAAGACGAAGCATTCGAGAAGTTCAAGGAGTTCAGGGCCGAAGTGAGCGACAAACTGGACAACAACTAAAAAAAATAAGAAGTGATCGAGGTGGGGAGTACAGGTCTCATGAATTCGCATCGTTCTGCAAAGAACATGGAATTGTCAATGAGACTACGGCTTCATACTCTCCTCAATCAAACGGAGTAGCAGAGAGGAAGAACAGAACGTTAACAGAAATGATTAACTCAATGCTGTTGACTGTGGGTCTTCCTAAGTGCTACTGGGAAGAAGCTGTATTGACGACCACTTTTATTTTAAATAGAGTGCCTCATGCAACTTCAGACGTTACTCCTCATGAACTCTGGTTCAAGGTCAGACCTAACTTGAATGTCATTCGAGTGTGGGGGTGTCTGGTATATGTCAAGCTTCCAGATCTGAAGATTCAGAAGCTTGGGACAAGAACTACTAAGACGATCTTCTTGGGGTATGCCGAGAAGAGTGATGCTCAGAAATTTCTTGATATTGCGCCAAATCATATCATTGAATCTCGCGACGCAGAATATTTTGAAGACAAATTTGCAAGGCACAAGAATATTATTCTTGCGGATATACCGGAGAACAATGAGGGTGCGCAGGAAACTGAAGTCTTCAATGAAGATGTGGTCCAAGAAGATGTTGTTGTTGAAACAACGATTGAACCAGAACAAGCTGAGCCGCCAGCTAAGCGTGTGAGGAGGCCGAAGGACTTCGAAAGTGACTTTGTCACCTATCATGTGGAAGCAGATCCGCTTACCTATGATGAGGCGATGAAGACCAGAGACGCAATTTTCTGGAAGGAGGTGATTGACAACGAAATTGATTCCATCACCTCAAATAACACTTGGGTGTTGGTTGATTTCCTGAAGGAGCGAAATCCATCGGATGCAAATGGATCTTCAAGAAGAAGATGAAAGCAGACGAAACTATTGACAAGTTCAAGGCTAGGTTGGTAGCCAAAGGGTTTTCTCAGAAGCAGGGGATTGACTACTTTGACACGTATTCTCTAGTAGCCCGGATGACCACCATCCGAATGTTGATTGCTCTCGCAGCAATACATAAGATGGCGATACATCAGATTGATGTGAAAACAGCTTTCCTAAATGGCGAGCTGACCGAAGAGATTTACATGCAACAGTCAGAGGGATTTGTCGTCAAAAATCTTGAAGACAAAGTCTGCAAGTTGGTGAAATCTTTGTACGGTCTTAAACAGGCTCCCAATATGTGGCATGAGAAATTTGACAAAGTTATAAGGTTAAATAGCTACATGGTCAGCGAGACGGACAAGTGTGTTTACACGAAGTTCGTTGATGAAAGAGGTGTGATCGTTTGTCTGTACGTGGACGACATGCTTATCCTAGGTATGGATATATGGGTTGTGTCACGGAGACAAAGAAATTCATCTCGAGCAAGTTCACTATGAAGGACTTAGGGGAAGCTGATGTGATCTTAGGGATCAAGATCATCCGGACAGACACTGGACTAGCGCTGTCACAGTCTCATTATATTAAGAAAATGATCACTCGTTATGGGTATCGGGATCTTCCAGGGATCGATACGCCGTACATGTGTGATATGAAGCTGAAGCCTAATTCAGAGGAAAGCGTCAGGCAGCTGGAGTATGCAAGCGTAATCGAAAGTTTGATATATGCTACTACTGCCACAAGGCCTGACATAGCTTTCGCCGTAGGAATGCTGAGTCGTTTCGTGAGCAACCCAGATGTTGAACACTGGAAAGCTGTGAAACGGGTTATGAGATATCTCAAGAAGACTCAGACATATGCACTGTACTACAACGGAGATCCGCCGGTAGTGGAAGGCTTCAGTGATGCCAGCTGGTGCTCAGAGGTGGAGAGCGAGAGGTCTACAGGTGGATTCATTTTCACAATAGGTGGAGCTGCTATATCGTGGAAGTTGAAGAAGCAGACTATGCTCTCGCGGTCATCCATGAAATCTGATTTCTTTGCACTTGATACCGCAGCCGAGGAAGCAGAATGGCTTCGGGAGCTCATGTATGATCTTTCAGTGGTTGGGGCGCAAATACCGGCGATTCCGATATACTGCGACAACCAGGCGACTGCGGCGGTGGCATCAAATGACCTCTTCAACGGAAAGAAGAGGACTGCGGTTGAAGCACATGGTAGTACACGATCTTATCAAGAGAGGTGTTATTGCAGTGATTGATGTTCGGAGTTAGGAGAACCTGACGGATCCGTTCACCAAGGGCCTCAAGCGCCAGCTGGTTGACGACACAACTTGTAAAATGGGCTTGAAAGCATTCTGATATTGTATTATTGTATTCCTACCATAATGTTTTATGCTATTAGTTCAAAGAAAAATCTACTCGGCATATAGCTTTTGGTTCAAGGGAGGACCACTAATCGGAAGAATATCAGGAACAATGGGTACATGTTCTATTGGGCATGGAGAGGTTACGGACCTACAACTACTGTTGTCTACTGTTGTTTTCTGCGAAAAACGGATCATGTGGAAAGGTTGGCTTAAATGCCTTAATGAGTTCTCAGTAGTATGACACTACGATGAGGTTCCCGGTACGGGATAAGGCCTCGGCTTTAAGCCATGTCATAGCGGCGTAGCACCGCAAGGGAAGCACAAAGCGCTTCATGCCATGTCTCTTTATAATGAACTCACCTATAGTGTATGGACAAAGAGATCTTAGGCCGTCTCTTGAGGGTAAACTTGTAGATGCCCAAAAATTATACACTGAAACCAGGCTGGCATAAGGCCTTTAATGTGCAAGCCAGAAGCACATGTAACTACATTATGTGAGTGGAAAGAAATTCAGCTACGATGCAGAATTCAAGGCTTAGTCCATTCTTGTATTATAGTCTGTTGTTTGACCCATGCGGGAAGATTCAAGTCATCAGCGACATCTCTCCTAATGCATGATGGACAGTTACTGTGGGGAACACTTATACCCATATATAGAGATATGTGGAAGATTGTTGAATTTTGGCCTTTATACATTGGAACTTTAGTCCCACATCGACTAGGCCAAAAGAGTTGTATCTCTATATATTAGCTATACTTTTTTAGAGATGCACATGTGGTGTGGAGGTGCATATGGGTGTGCCATGTGGGATTATTTTTCTAATGTAAAAAATGCTAAATAAACAATTGAAAACATTCATGCTTTTGGCTCTTGGAAAATTTATTTCCATTGGAGCTAAGTCCCATAGGGGCTTAGCGACTCGGACTCGGACTCGGGCTCATGGGCTCATGAGGCGTAATATAGCGTTTTGTTGGCGCACTTTGCAGCGGTTACTGCACGTTCGGAGTGGTTTTTACCACGTCCTGAATGTTGTGCTAACCGGACAATTGCTACTCGGGCCTATAAAAGGTCTCTTCTTTCTCACAGGCAAAGACACATGCATATACAAAGAGTTACGAAAGTTTATAAGTGTTTCTTAACACAAGTAAACAGAGGCTGTGAAAGAGAAGAGAAGCTTTGCACCAGCGTTGCTTTTGCATGGAAGTCCGTGTACGATCCGAGGAGTCAGAAGAGCAGGAGTGTTCCAAAGTTCTCCGACGAACTTGCTGGTTCCTGGAAGCTATTCGTGTGAGGCGAATATAGCTTTGAGCAACGGTGATCATTCACCCCAGCAGGATATTCATCCATCATTCGCCTGTCATCTTCTTCGCTGCTGTGGATTACGAAATCTTTTTAGATTCTCGTAATATCGTATGCTGCTGTAACGAGATCTTTTTAGATCTTCGTTAAACTTGCGCAACCTTCCTTGAAGTGTTGCGTTGGAATGTTGTTTTTACAATTGTTTCATCTTCTCAGTTTTCCATCGAAAAATTGTGCCCCGGAACTAACAGGAATATGGATAGGAATTTTGATCAACATAATCATCCAAGCCTTCTTCCACAACAGCGGGTCGGCTATAGAGCAAAAGGAGCTCACTTCTCAGACTTATCATCCACTTCCTCTTCCTCTCCTGGCAAGAACATGAATAGGAGGCCACAGTACTTCAATGAAGAGAACCTTACTTGTTAAGGATGAATGAGAAGTCTAGCATATACGAGTTATATGAGCACTGCATGGTGTTCAAACTACTGGTTCAGAGTCTAGCCCATTACACTAATGCAATCTTTTTAGCCAACACATGACTTTAATCTTATTGGACATACTGAAGCTGAAGGAGGGGCAAGAGCCTTATTTAAGCTTGATTAGGGCCACTTGTTGGTGGTCTTAGTCATGTCATTAGTGTGTTAGATCAGTCTATTGGTGGCTGGTGTAGGGGTCCTTCCAGTTTCTTTGTCCTTTTCTTTGACATGTTGAGAATGGCTAGATATATGCATTACCGTTTCCAGTCTTCATGATAGGATTCTATATAAGCAAATTCCATCGAGTACAAAGGCTGAAAGGGCTTGTGCCTTGTTGAAATGCTCAAGTTCTTAGCCTTCATGTGTGGCAATTGCATATAAGTTGCCATTTCCCATTCAGGTTTAGGATTCAAAATGCTTTGAAATTTCCAGCTTAATATAAAAGGGAAGGAGACAACTCATCTGAGTTGATGTTCCAAACTGGAACTATTTAAACTAACCTGAAGCTTATTTTAAACAAACTTCTATTCATTGAAAGTCTTAAAACTTTTCATCACAGCTTATAAAGATGAAAGCATTGTATACCCCCTCCTTGCATAAATGCTATAATTTTGTGTGTATTTTAGAAAATTCTTTATATTAACCTTTTGTAGTGCAATCCCCTGACAAACACCCCCTAAACCAGCAAGTGTTTAGTATGTTATAATAGTCGGCGTCTTGTCCTTTTTTCATCTAAGACTCTAAATGCCAACTTGGTCAGATTGATGAAGGGACTAGGTAGTTGCTAAAATTCTTTAAATAAAAGGGTACTGCACTTGAGTTCTCTAGCAAGCAAGATCAACTTCAAGTGACACCCACAGTTGGGATTTTCTTATGCTTCCATTTCATGCTATATGTTTTATATCTTTGCACAAGCCTATTTAACTATATTCTGCTGTCTCACTTTATAGATTAACTTTATATTGTAAAAAAAGGATCATTTATGTAGTAGCGGATTATATATTTTGTACTATTTCCGTAACTGCAGGCTGAAACTGATAGGGAGGTTGGACGGAACAAGGGGGTTTCAGAGAAACAGATCCGTTTGAAGATATTTTCTCCAAATGTTTTGAACATCACCTTGGTTGATTTACCTGGAATAACAAAAGTGCCAGTTGGTGACCAACCAAGCGACATTGAAGCAAAGATAAGAACAATGATCTTAACATACATCAAGCACGAAACATGCATTATTTTAGCTGTATCTCCAGCAAATGCTGATCTAGCGAACTCTGATGCACTTCAAATGGCAAGGATTGCTGATCCAGATGGTATTCATACTAAAACAACTATAACTTCTGTTTGGACATCTTTTTGTTGGTTCTGATAGACAAGTACTTTATTCTAAGTTATTTGTTATGTCAACAGGTTCTCGAACAATTGGTGTCATCACGAAGGTCTCAATTTTCTTGTATTTATATCTGCCTGAATATCAGGAGTGATTTTTTTTATTTGTTGACGAGCTTTGCTGAGTACCATTTTTATGGGTTTCAGTTGGATATCATGGACAAAGGTACCGATGCTCGTAATTTCTTACTGGGAAAAGTAATCCCCCTTAGGCTTGGTTATATCGGTGTAGTGAATCGTAGCCAAGAGGTATCTGCTTTATTATCTTATCT
The DNA here is from genome assembly GCA_029216955.1 of Iris pallida. Taxonomy (NCBI): domain Eukaryota; kingdom Viridiplantae; phylum Streptophyta; class Magnoliopsida; order Asparagales; family Iridaceae; genus Iris; species Iris pallida. The sequence goes on along the minus strand of JANAVB010022634.1, from coordinate 265,738 downwards.
CCCTTATTTAGCTCCAGGGATCTATATCATTTTCTTCTGCTAATGGTTTTCTCCTTGTTTTGCCCCTTGAAATAATTTGTATTATTTTCAGTCTTCGACAGTATCTTCATCTTGTGTCTTGTCAAGAACAATATCTTCTATTTTAGATCAGTTTCAAGACCTGGTCTGTTTGGAGTTCACAAAGATTATAGTAATCAAATTAAGTTAAAATTGGCTGGTTAACAGGGTTAATATAGAGTTTTTCCTGCTACAATATAATTTTCAAAAGGGCAAACAATGTTATGAATTGATGTTCTCTTTATATTTCTTGTAGCATCATGCTATTACAGTTTAGTTGGTTATTGCAATTTGGTTATAGAGTTGTATGATGTAAGCTCGTAAGCCACCAGTAAAATTTATTGAAGAAACCAGAAAGCTATCCGTGAGTTGGTTATTTGCAATTTCTTTAGTGTTGTATGATCTAAAGCTTGTAGGCTACCAGTAGAAGTCTATTATAGTACTTTCTACTGTCATTTTTTTTGGCATGCCTGTATCATAGTTTACTCTTGTATGCTAACAAATCTTTTACAATGTCTTCATTTTCTTACCACTGCCTGAAGATTATATTCATGAGAGGAATTTAATTTTTTGTTACCGAATTTAATTAACCATTGGTACAAGGGGAAACTTTTCTGAAAAATAGGATATCTGAGTTTAGATCGTTGAGTCAATTGGGTGTGGATGGTTAGCACGGAAGTTGAGAAACTGAAAATGACACCTGAACATTTTGGGAGAAATATAAAAAATGGAACTATTTATACTGATGCAAGCATATTCCATCTATCATCAGTGTGCTAGTTATATACACTTAATGCACCGTATATATATGTCTCAAACTCACTCAGATAGTTGATAGAGAACTAAAAAAGGCAATCTGCATAATAGGTACTATTATCTCAGAGCGATGCTCCTTTCTTTACCTTAAATAACCTTTTGGCTGCTTTTGAACTCTTGCTTGGTGATGTATGAGTGGGTCTCGACTTATCTGTGGATTTTATCTTTTCATATTGATTCAAGACCTTGTCGTTTGTACAAACTCTAATTTTGTTTGCTTGCTTATGTGTTGGCAGGATATTAATAAGAACCTCAGTATCAAAGATGCCCTTGCCCGTGAAGAGAATTTTTTCCGTAATCAGCCTGTATAATATTTACGATGACTTGTGCCTAATGCTTTAATAGCCTCCACTTGTGTTTACTATCTTGAAACAATCTTCTTCTGATCGTAGGTATACCATGGTCTCTCTAATTGTTGTGGAATACCTCACTTGGCCAAAAAACTCAATCAGGTACAAGAAAATTGAGTGTACTTTTGGTTGTTATTTTCAAACTGTCACCTGTAATTCAAATTCACTATATTCCCTCTTTTATTTTTATTTTTTTTCAGAATGTTATTATGTTTCTTCAAATCTTCATAGTGATATTAGGAACCATCGAGTTATCTATTTATGACTTTACTATCCCAGCTATGTTCTCTTAATGAATGTAAATTATTGCATACAGATTCTTGTGCTCCATATCAGGACAGTTCTTCCAGGATTGAAGTCCAGAATAAATTCTCAATTAGTGGCTGTAGCAAAGGCTGCTGCAGCTTACGGTGACATTGCAGAATCAAAGGTACTCCTGTTATTCTTCAGTTATGCTGGATTTTGATTGTATAATTGGCTCTCATAGGATACCTGACAAATTGATGATATCTTAATGAGAAAATTGAACCTGGCTTCATGGTGTACTTGAGATGCTATTTATAGCTCCCTTCTAAGAAGCTGCTGTTACGAAACAATGACACCTCCTACTTGGCTTACCATTCACCTTTTCTCCAGTATACACATCTTGAACAAATCAAAATTAATTTAGTGAATTTCTTTCTTTTTCTTGACAGCTATAGTTAGTCTTTTCAGTGTGAATTTCTTAAACTCTATGATTTCGTTGGTTTACATTGTTTAGTGTGCTTTAATAATCGGTATCAATCTTCTTAAGCAAGCCAACAATTTCAATATTTCTATTGTTCATCGATCAGCATCAAAGACAAAAATAGCTGAACATAACCAAGGGGACTCATTGCTGCTGCCTATGAGGCACAACTGTAAAACTAAATGTTGACTCTGTTTTCCAATTTTTCTTATACTGTTTGTTATTAGATGGGGTAGAAGATGGCTTTATACAGTGCAATAAAAGCCAGCATTGCCTTGATATATTCCAAGCAACACCTCAGCAGAAGCATGAACACTCCAAAATCAGGGTGGTGTCCATGTTAGACACCACACTCTTAAAAAAAATATACACCTGGACACTCCAAAATAGGTGCCATGTCTATATTGACATTTGCTTCTGTCATGTCGTATTTGTGTCCATGTAACATAGTACACTATTGGCGAGGCCAATGTATTTTGTGGTGTTAAGGTTTTTCTCTAATTACAGACATACATGTTCTACCATGCGAAACCTGATGGCCCAGCAGAGTGAAAAAGAAGTATTTGATTGTAAAGAGGTCTATATTTCAGTTAATTTTTTTTTACTTTAAAGTTCTATTTTACAGTTTTGAAAATTTTGAACTGTATTTTCAGTGAGAATTTCGTGCAGCTTTTGTTTCATGATTGAGCTTGAAGGCTCATCTCCTAGTTCTCTAGCTGTTCTATCCGTTAATACAATTTCCTCCACTAGATACTCCTATTTTGAAAGCTCTCTTGTTTTTAGTTCCAGCTCTCTGTTGGGGCTTCCTTAAATAGTTATTTTCTTAATGTTATGATCGCCAATGTAAATTAAACTGGCTAATTTTCTCAACTACAGGCTGGCCAGGGAGTCAAGCTACTTAACATTCTCACAAAATATTGTGAAGGTAATCAGGTGTTCAGGAATTTTTTATCATTATTTCTCGACGGATGCTATATTGTTTCTTTTTAACGGATCTTAATCCTTTCTTCATGATGTAGCTTGCCTATGGAATGCATGACCTATTTCTTATGTAAAAATCTTCATCTTTCTTTCCATGATATTGCATGCATGAAATGATATTGGTGCGTGACAAAATGCGCGGAAGAAATAATATAGCACCAGCCAGTTATTACATATCTTATATGTTTTTATATTTAGAATAATTTGAGACACAAATGAGCTGGAACTCCCATGTATTAGCTTGTCACGCCCCAGTACCGGAATACGGGAACGGACGTAGGCCAGCTACACCGTATAAGGTACGAAGACGTCATACGGCGATCGTGGCTGTCAATCTTGTTGGGTATCCTAGCATGCAAGCAGTCTATGGCCTAAATTTGATCTCATATCCACAGACAATAACAATGAAATAACAGCAAGAAGAATAATCATATGAAAAGCAGGAAATAGTCATATGATAATCAGAAGGTTTACAATAAGAATTAATGTAGACAAGAATATCTTCCCACACAGTTCCCACATGGTCAGGAACTGAAGCACGTCCTCCAAGTCAAGTCTGGAAGATCCATAGGATCGGTCACTGGCAATCTGGAAATAATTCAGGGTTGGTCAGGCCAACCGCATAAGTACCAGAAAGGAAGGCTCAAGGACGGGCGAAGAAAACCAACATGATATAATATATGACAGGAATAACATATATGAACAGCAGTAATGAGGGTAAAGGATCGTGCGGTACCAACTCACGATTACAGAATATAAGGAAACAATCCAACAACTAATACGTAAGTAACCAACAATCATCACAGTCATCCTAACATCCACTAATGCTTGCATCGCCAACTGGAACTCGTAGTCTGTCATCGGAACAGTAACCCACCCCTAAATCAAACAAGAACGAGGGAATGAATTACCGTGCCGGGACATCGTTACGTGCCAGCCAGCTTAGCAAGCAACAAACTATACAATTTAGGTGAATAAGTGGCCACTTAAATGTCTACGACTATCTATGTGGAGGTTGGGTTACCCCAACAATGCAATATAAGAATCCTCAGATCGTGCTATGTCCAGCAGGACTAACGAGGCCAAATAATAACGCATAGCACATGGATAAGCACTGATCCCTCAAAGGCAACCGTGCGAAACAGATCAATCACATGGTAGTACATATAGTAGTCGGATACTGCTATCCGCTATTGTAGACGATAACAATATCCGGGACGGTCAGCCTTGCGCTAGACAGGTAATCATAACACCTGTGGCGGCTGGCATGCACGATCTCGAGATTCTGCTCCCTCCCAATGCTTCTACCATCTTTAGTTGCCTAGATTAACCCTACATTTATCTGGAATCACATGCCGTGGTCACATGCTCATCCTCCTAGATGCAGTACCTCAGTACGGGTACACTAAGTACGAATCCACCTCGACACCCAAAGTCTCAAATCTGGATTCATTCTTAGTGTAATGCAGCAAGCAGTCAATCAGTCCTAACTGCGCTAAAACTACAGGCCAACTACCATGTCCGTGCTGGAAGATGAAAGCACTGTCATATAACACATAGAATCATGTAGCACCTTAATGCACACATAGAATAGCACCTCAGTGCACACGTAGGATAGCACCTCAGTGCACACATAGAGTGATACCAGCACAGGTACAAGCAGTCAAGTCAGGAACATGGTCAATCGCATTAAATCCTCTGTCCATCTCGTGGCAGGGGTATCAGGTCAAGTACACAGTCGAGATCTTTACTATAATAGCATCTCAAATACACTGGGGGTCTACAACTCTAATCATCAAGTCGGTCTACCCATCGGATTAATATATCAATAGTCTTCCCATCCCCGATGGAATAAATATCATATCAGGAAAATACGATCACTTGGTACTAGGCTAATCACTATAGACAATGCTAGGCCCTCTGGCTCACAAGAATCCTCCGAGTCAAATAATCACAGGCTATCAGCAACTAAGTCTCCCAACTACCGGAATACAACAATGCTATCAGGTTTTGGGCGCTTGGGAAGTCGAGTAAAAATCATATATCGATATCCTCATTATCTTCCTCGTTTCGCGAAACATTTGCACGATCATCAAAATTCAGGAATCCACATAAGTCTACCAAATTACTATCTCAAGATCATATTCGAAATACTACACAATCCTCAAATACATTCCAAGATGATGCATAATGACAACAACTGTTTAAATCTGGCTAAACTAGAATATCAACTAGAAGGGGTAGTCAGGGGACAAGAGTCTGATAATTAATGCCGTCGAAAAATGGCAAGGATTGCATGAACCACTCTGGAGCAGATCCACAACCCTTAAACCAAACAAGGACCAGGGTTGCAGACCGTCTCCCGAGCAGAACCGCGTTCCTTACGCCATCCGACGGACAAGACAGGTCAAGGGCTAGGCGACTAATCTAGTCATGAATCTACCCAACAGGTACTGGGATCAGACATATTATATTACGATAAATTCGCATGAGGCTAGTTCAACAAACCAAAGGAGCGGTTCTGCCCAACTCTTCGAACCAAATTTCTGACCGGGAATTCTGGAAAAATTCGGCAGTCTCCTTTGTATTTCTGAATGGAAGCTCCTTGCGAATTGGGGCTAAATCCACTCAGCGCAACCCGTCGCAGAATCGCGAAACGAGAACTAAGTCTTGGCCTCCAGTAGCACTACAATGCGTATTAGGCACCAACACTAGCCGAGAACACTAAGTCTCGGCCTCCAGCAGCACTACGATGCGTACTGGACGCCAAACCAACACAACCAATAACAAGATAGCCACGCAGGGCGCATCACAACATATGTCCACAGTCCTATCCAGTCCACAAGCATAGTCACATAAATAGTTAGCCAAAGTCGTTATCCGACTGCGAGTCGGACACGGGACATATGGGGACAATCCATATAAGTGAGTCGTGCTCGTGTCCTCGGAGGTGTGGATGACCCGTCCGAGTTGTCCGATACGGCTTGACCCGGTATCGAACTAACATATATCATAGGTTCTAATCATGGCAGCTCTACTACTATGCTACACTACTCACATTTACATTTACAATTGCAAAAATTAATTAAATACAATTAAATCCAAGGGAGGGCAAGAGCCATCGATGAGCAAGAGATACTTGCCTAGAGGACTCGGCTAGGTAAGCAAGTCTTCGATGTTCGGAATCCAAACTTGCACGCCAATCGAGGTCCTTGGAACACAAAATAAACAATCATTAGCATTAATGATAAAATAATAACAGAAATCACGGAGGATGGTAGGAGGCTGTACCGCGTAGGTCCCGCAAGCAGTGCAAGGATCTGGCACGGGAAACCGAGGTACACGGATCGACACGGACATGCAAACCGAGACGTGCACGTAAATCGAGACGCGCACGAGATTCAAGACGACGCGAATATCAATATAAATGGTAAATCGAGACGCGCATATAGATCGAGGAACTATGAATATCGGGATGGCGCACGGATCAATGCGACACACAAATCGAGGCGTACACGCAAATTGAAGCGACACGGGTTACGAGGTAGACACAAAGGCCAAGACACGAAAATCAAGACAAGACACACATCGAGGTAGCACGTTGCCCGAGGCAGTACGGGGCTCGAGGCGTCCCACTGTCCAAGACAGCGTGTGGTTCGAGATGGCACAAAAAACGAGACGGCACACAAATTGAGGTGCACGCGTCCCGAGAAGCACGGAGGACGGGGGGGCACACGAATCTAGAGTGCGATGCTCGAGGCATCACACTATTCGAGGGTGTACGCACACCGAGGCACGCGGCCCGAGGACGGGGCAAAGCTTGAGGCTGCATGCTGCCCGAGCGCGCGGGGCCCAAGGGTGTCCTGCTGCTTGAGGCTGGCGTACAGCGCTCGCGGCGAAGCCACGGCGGTGGCCGCGACGGAGGAGAAGAGGGAGGCGGAGAAGCTGCAGGGGAGCCGTTGGCCAAGTCGGGGCGGGCTCCCGGCGGTGGAGAACGAACGGCAGCAGCGACAGCGCTGCACCCGGCGGAGGTAGCAGAGGGAGGAGGCGGCTGTGCGACTCCGGGAAGGGGCGGAGGCAGCTGGGCGACTCCGGGAAGGGACGGAAGCGGAGGAGATGGTGGAGACGACAACGACACGGCGCCAGGAAGAGGGGGCGGAGGAGATGAATTCGACGACGATGGTGGTGGCTGGAAGTGGTGGCTATGGCGGGAGTGGAGATGGTAGTGGTCGATGGTGGTGGCCGCGACGGAGCTGGCCGAGCCGGAGGTCGAGGAGAGGCCGAGGGGAGAGTGAGAGAGAGAGAGGGGAGAGGAGAGAGAGAGAGAGAGAGTGAGGGGGAGAGCTCGGGGAGAGAGGGGGTTATCGGGGGGGAGAGATGAGCGGGAGAGGGGGGTGGCGGCTGGTGAGTGTAGGGGAGAGGGAGAGAGAGAGAGAGAGAGAGATAGGTTAGGGTTTGTGTTAGGTTTTATTAGAAAATAATAATAATAATAATAATAATAATAATAATAATAATAATAATAATAATAATAATAATGGGAAGCTAATCAAATGAACTCCAATAATAATAATAAAATAATATTAATAGCAATTCAATTGAGACAATAATCAAATGTCAGGCCTAAACAACTAAGGCCAACCAAAGTCCATAAAATAAATAAAATTTGAAACAAATAGAAAATTTAAAAATTACCAAATGTCAAGTACGGTCATATACCTATTTTCAAAATAGGGATGTGACATCCTACCCACCTTACAAAAATTTCGTCCTCGAAATTTCGAAATCATTTAAAATAAGATTTTCAAAACTAGTATATTTGTATATCTTGAAAACTCTACCCACCTTACAGAAATTATGTTATACAATTAGAAATGAACAAAATCTCAATATGAAAACAACAATATCTAGCTACACAAATCAACTCGTAAAGTAAATCCAAACAACGAAGGAATCTCGAAAATCAAAGTATCACATGCACGTAATAACTCCATAAATCAAAACGTGTACAAAATGTCGAAAACAATATCAGAAAATCTGAAATTCCAACTGCATGAAAATCCACAGAAAATTATAAAATCCAGGATATTCGTCCCAACCCGACGACAGTAGTTTCCTTATATCCGATCATAATGTGTGTCACGGTCATTCTTTGCCACGTCATCCGGAATAGTTCCTAGCGCTTTTCACAACCTTGGTTGAACTTGTTAATTTCAAATCATTTAGACATTTCTATTCAAGTATGGTTCTCTTGATATGAATCTGTAATTTAAGAGAGAAATGTCATCGTGGATAACAATTCTTTTGAAATGTCAATTTCAAAATGCAAAGTGGTGTCTGACAGAACATTTACATGCTAAAAAACACTTCAATTCCTTTTGCAGTCCGTTGGCTAAGCACTCAAATGACAAAAGTTGTCTTTGTGCTAAAATCATTGATAAATTAGTTGTTAATTTTATAACATTGACGATATGAATTGTGTAATCTAAACTTCTGAATTTTGCTGGAGCTCTCATCATTATTGGACTACTAGCCATAAGTATTCCAGAATCACTCTCAGTTTTTTTGTATGTAGTCATTCCATGCGAATTATGTTGCAAGCTAGTAGGATAAACTGACTTTCTATGCAAGCATATGGTCCTGTAAAAAAAGAAACTGAAAAAAATATGGAAAATAGAACTAAACCAGAAAATAAATTAAAATGAAACAAAAAAACAGAACAAAAAAAAGATGGAACAAAAAGAAAAACAGAACAAAAAAAAAAGATGGAACAAAAAATAGAAAACAAGGAAAAGAATTAGAACATAAAACAAAGTGGTAGAGAAAGGCAGAAAACAGAAATGAGAAAAAAAAGTAAAATAGTTACATATATCACCACAATTTTGAAAAACCAAAAAATATTGAAACTTACCCGCATCGGTCGGATAGTCGGGTGGGGTCGAGTGGTTGCTGCTAGGTCGGACGAGGGGTAGGCCGGTCAGAGTGCAAAGAGAGAGAGAGAGAGAGAGAGAGAGAGAGAGAGAGAGAGAGAGAGGACTATGTTAGGTTACTTGAAAGTTATGTTGGGTAGTAATAAATAAAGTGCAGGCCTCGTGTCTCTTGACATGCCTCTTGGGCCTAAGGTGCACCAGAGGAAAAGGGCTGCACCTCTCGGCTTTTGTGGTACAACATTTTACCTTTGGGCTCAACCATGTTCCCGTAGTGCTTTTTAAAATATTGACCACTTGCACAGTTGCACTTGCAACAACAACATAGCCTGCCACAGAATTTTGAGATCAGCTATTTGAATCCAGAGATTTTGCATTTATTAACCAAAACTTTTATGTTAATGAATCACCACATGTAGTTAACAACAACAGAGACTTTGTACCAAAATTCCTAGTCGGTTATTTGAATCCTTTTGTTCCATTCAGCTCTGTTAAGAGCCATGTCCCCTATAACACTAACAAAAACCATATCCTTTTCTACAGCTTCATTCCATTTCATTTAGGCCTACCACTAGTCCTATCCTCCTTAACTAATATTTTATTGCTCCTCCTAATCTGTGCATCGATTGGTCCATGTTTCACATGTCAAAACCACCAAAAAGTTCTCATCTTGTCCTTAATTGACTCTTGTCCTCAATCAACACCACCTCCAATTTCTTCCACCACCTCCAACTTCCTATGAACATATTCATTTCTTATTCTATCTTTTAGTTTGATGTATATCTATCTTATCTTTTTCATTCAGCTATGTTCATTTTCTGGTTAGTTGCCCAACACTTAATAAAACATGGTTAGTCTTTAGCTGTCTTATAGAATTTTCTTTTAAACTTTAGCATATCCTGCAATCACAATATACTCGAGAAGCACTCATCTATGTCATCCTATTTCAATTCTTTGAACAACATCCTTCTCGATCTCTTCATCATGATAGATGATTGAATCTAAGTACCGGAAACTATTATTCCTAGTTGGAGTTGCTGACACCGATATACAACTCTAAGGAAAACATACCAGTCTACTATATTCATTTGTAGCCATTGGTTGTAAAACAAATCCATCCTATAATTACCACAATGTTTTCTTTGTTAGAATTTATAATCCAAAGTGTTTCAATATATACTTAGAATCAATTTATAATACAGAAAGTCCTTATGTAAGCGAGCATGATTCCATTTTGCAAACTGGACTTCTTGTTTGTTATTCCTTTTGCCACTGGGAATTGCGAATTGATGTTGGAATATGCTTCATTCAGACCAAGAGTGGATAATTAGGCCATTGGTTGTAAAACAATTAAACAAATCCATCCTATTTTTGAGGTTTTAATTACCACAATGTTTTCTTTGTTAGAACTTATAATCCAAAATGTTTCAATATATACTTAGAATCAATTTATAATACAGAAAGTCCTTATGTAAGCGAGCATGATTCCATTATGCAAACTGGACTTCTTGTTGGTTATTACTTTTGCCACTGGGAATTGCGGATTGATGTTGGAATATGCTTCATTCAGATCAAGAGTGGATAGTTACGCCCCAAACAGCACATCAAGATCTACCAACTTCATTAATTTGATTAAACCTTTAAATACTGTTAGGTGGATCCATTCTGCCTTATACCATCTAGAAACCACTCCAACCTGAATTTGGTGGTATCTAGTGGCAAATTCCATCTATTAGACAACTAAAGTGGCGAGTACGTCTGTGAATGGTTCAGCTCAGGTGGGTTTTGGTGTGAACTCTGCTTGATACTTGCACCCCAAGCCCCAACTCCAATTGACTTTGCTGGGTCTACTGTGGGGTTAAGGCTAACCCAAACCCAGTTTGTTGCTTTTGGGTTGGGATTTTCTTTCAGATTTTAGGCAAAATTTGCTTATTTGATCTTAAATTCCATGGAATTTAACCCTAAAACTGAAAACACTTCTGTGCTTTTTGTTGAACGAATATACTTGCTTTACCAAAACTATAAAATGAATTAAACTCACTGGGTTCCTGTATGGCTATGGCTACCTCAAACTCAGCTCATTGGTTTTGGGTTGGGTTTTCAATTAGTTCTACTGATTTTTTGTTGTTGCTTAATTTGAACTTTAGTTTGCCATACAATTCAATCATATAACCTAAAATACCTTCATGGTCGTTTTTCATGATCAGGCAAGGCCATCCGGCCTTGCATAGGAGGCTTAGCTCTGGATCCCTCCTGATGGATCAGAAGGGAGCTAGGTCTATTTCTGGCCCGGGTGCGGAAGGTGAAGGCCATAAGAAGAAAAGTACACCATTACTTGCGGGAACAAATTATTCTAAGAACCAAGCAAATTAAGTTTTAAAATCCTGAGTTGCATTATAATAGCAAGTGTTTCCATTGGGATTCGTGTCAAGTTACCCTTGGGTTGGGTTTGGGCAACCCAAGAGACAAACTATGCTCAGCCTGAAAGTAATTCTGGTAAAAATTATGGCCAGATTGTGTTTGGGCTCTAATGACCAAAACACACAAGGGCAACTTGATAAAATCAAATTACGCAAAATAATCTTTTTTTTGGGTGGGTTTGTGTTGGAGTCAGTTAAACCCTACCTTGTCCACTTCTAGTATCAAGGCACCTAAGCAGGTCACCATAACCCTAGGCGATGTACTGATGTGTAGCAACCTTGGATGAGTTTCTAAAAGACATTTTTGCATAAGTGAACAGATATCAATGGTGCCTTGAAGTTGTTCGATAGTAAATTATGGATAGGTTCTAGAAAAATAATGGCTCATGGTTGTATTATCCGATTACTTGTTGCACTAGAGTCCTAGACGAGTGAGCTACCTAGTGGCCTCAGGATCACAAGGAGAGACAATAATTACCTGTATTCCTAGGTGATAAACTGATGTGGCCACTTTGTGTAGGCCACTTTTGAGAACATAAGAGTTCCATAGTTGATCATAATACATGTTAGCAGTGTCTAGATATTATGTTAGCAGTGTCTATATATTGTTCTGAGTGTTGCTTGGCGTGATGTTAAGGCCTGTTGCTTGCATCCATGAGGATGCCGGTTCCAGCCACGGAAACAGCTTCTCCTTATAAAAGTGGGGATGAAAAAAGGGTTTTTTTTGGGGGGGGGGGGTAGGCTGCCTAGATCCAGGCCCTCTTTTAGACCCTGCATAAGCCTCGTGGCGCAGGGACGCCTTTTGGTGTCTGTGTTGTTTTGCAATAATTTTCGTCCTGTTCTGGAGATAAATGACTGCTCATGGTAGTCGTACTATGTTACAATGTTCATTTGTTGCTTGAACTTATAGTTAATTTTCTAACTGAAGTTTGGTTGGAATTTTTGGTACTAAAAAGTTGACAAAAGACGATCATTATGTCCATGGTTAGTAATTAATGCATGGTGTTCTTACTAAACTTTGTCAACTTGCCAATGGCCTGTTAATTGCAGCTTTTACCTCAATGGTTGAGGGGAAAAATAATGAGATGTCAACAGCTGAGCTTTCTGGCGGGGCAAGGATACATTATATATTCCAGTCAATCTTTGTGAAGAGCTTAGAGGTTTGCATAATTACTTCTAAAATCAAATATTAGTATTGGATCGATTCTCATATGCTTTCAATAGCTATATGTTTATAGCTAATCTGATGTCTTCTTTTTGATCTTCATCAAAAAGTTAATATTCTTACAATTTAATTTCATTATATATTTTTTCAATAATAGGTATCTTTTTAACTGTTTTATAAGTTACCACCTTTCCTTCTTATGCTTTCAAAATACTTATCTTAATCATTATTCTTTTGCAGGAAGTTGATCCGTGTGACGAAGTAACTGATGAAGATATCCGCATGGCAATCCAAAATGCTACTGGTCCTAGAAGTGCTTTGTTTGTACCAGAGGTGAGCTTAAATGGATGTTAGTAATTTGGAATCTTAAAAGCTTTCCCTTTTATGCCTGAAGGGTTTTTTTAGACCAGCAATGGTTTCTTTGTATGAGTAGTATTTACGAAACATTTGTGGAATGAATATGTAGGTGCCTTTTGAAGTTCTTGTCCGGAGGCAGATTAGTCGTTTGTTAGATCCCAGCCTTCAGTGTGCAAAATTCATCTATGATGAATTAATCAAGGTAAGGCTCTTGAATCCGAATTGCTATGTTGAAAATATGTAAACATGTTCCAGAAGCACCATAATCATTCTCTACTTAAAGGTGTTTCCTTTGATATTGTAGATGAGTCATCGCTGCTTAGCTGGTGAGCTGCAGCGATTCCCTGTTCTTAGGAAGTGTATGGATGATGTAATTGGAAAGTTCTTGCGGGATGCTCTTCAGCCTGCAGAGACAATAATAATTAATCTCATTGAAATGGAGGTATGGATAAGTCAAACCTCATTAAGCACATGATTATTGTCCTCTTGTTTAATATCTTCTTTATTTAGGCTCTGTTTGGTGTCACTTTCATTTTTGTTTTTATAATTTTTTTTATGTTTTAAAAAATTTTGTTTTCAGTTTTTATAAACAATAAACATGTTTGGCATATCTGGTTGTTAGTTGTTTATAAAAACAAAAACAAAACATGTTTGGTAAGTAACAAAAGTACAAATTTATTTATTTGTGTTATGAGAACAATCCAATATCCTTAAATATAATCAAGGTAGTTCATGCTAGAAACTCACAGAAATCCCAATGTCAGATTCAACTTGAATTTTCATATTTGGGTTGTTTGACTCTCTTTGACTTACCCTTTTCTCTTTCCTGCTCCATACAGATCAGGTTCTGAGGGCTGTATAGTTCAAAATGCGATTAGTATCACCAAACGACAACGATTAGTATGAGCCAAAATATGGTATGTTATAGACGTTAGTCGGTTAAGAATATTACCCTGCCTAAGCGGTCCCACTCCCCTTCAGTTGCGGTCACTAACCCGGTAGTTGTATTGTATCCAATTCAAGTCTCTTTCACCAAAGTTTTAAAGTTACTTTGTGTTTTGTCAAGGATGTTGAATTTATTCCTTATTTGAACATCATCATAAGTCCTCTTAGTTTTAGCATTAAGACTAGCACAAATACGATGCCACACTGCCTTGTCAAAAGTGGTGGTGCTCTTTTCCCCTTAACTACCTCTGCTTCCATAAAGCGTGATGAAAATGTTCTCATTTTTTAGTTGATCACAAAGTATTGCATCTTTACCAACTTCAAGAACCTCATTTCATTCTCATCACTAGTATCAACCATCTAAACAACAAAAAAGTTGACAATTTACATAAGAAATTCAATTTTAGTTCTTCTGATCAAACCCACCAAACCAAAACCAACAATTGATGAGCGAAATAATAATTCAACAAATAACATAAACATACAGATTGAATATGTACACAATGATTGTCATACCAATTGACATAATATATAGAATATATTGCAAAATACTATTTACTGAACATCTTAGAGAGAGAGCAACTATCTACCATAAGCACATACACGGACTAAAAATCAATAATGATGCACGGAAAGGTGGTTGGGGTGGGGGGAGGAGATATGGAAGTGAGATCACTGAAATACATTCCGGCTTAGTCGACAGCGGCGGAATTCCCTCTAGAATTGACGATGGCTGTTATCTCTTCGGTCAATAATTGCCCCTCCGGTCGGTGATCTTCCCATGGCTTCTATATATGGTGGTTAGGTTTTAGAACTAGAACATGGAAGCAAAAATTTGTGGCGGATCTCTTGTGCGGATTATGAAAATTTGGTATTTTCCTTTCCTGTTTTTTGTTTATGAAAACATGGTAAATAATTTTTTTTGTTTCCATTATTAAAAAAAATTATTAGTTTTTAAAAACAAAAAACATAAATACGCTTACCAAATATAAATGCACTTTTTTTGTTTCCACTATTTTAAAATTTTTATTGTTAGTTTCCAGAAACAAAAAACGTAAATATACTTACCAAACATGTTCTTGTGAAAATTGGATTATTTTAAACAAAAAAAAAATGATACCAAACATGGCCTTAGTTGTTCCACATTCTCTCCTTTCTGTGTAATTTTTTTTTCTATTTTACTCCTTTGAGTCTCTCATTTCTGTGTAATTTTGGTATTTTACTCCTTTGTCTGGATAGAAGATATATGTGAAATGCCAAACTATATTACTAAGTCAAGCAGAATACTGTCCATTCATTTGCATAGCAAGTAGCTCAGTTGAAATAATGAAGGGGCAAGATAGAAATGTATACATGGCAACTGGAAACTTATTTCTGTTGTGAGGAGAAGGGATGGGTGGCACCCACACACAAATTGATCCTTCAAAAGTAATCTCAATTCAGGACTGAATTGATAGTTTCTACTTTCTAGATCAGCGTTTATGACTGCGAAAGAAGTTAAAAGCTTGGGTTTGTGGAAAGATGAAAAAAATTGAATGTAAGTGATGTTTTCAAGGGTTCTTAGCGGAAGAAGGGGATGATGGACACTATCGTGCAATCGGGTTTCAGTGATATGGAAACAAGGTAGTCAACGGCGCAAGGCGCACTCGAGGCGCAACACATACTTAAGACGCGCGCCTGAGCGAAACGAGGCACAAAAATAAAAAATATACATAAATAAATAACTAAATTAAAAATATAAGAAATAAAACAAATGTGTTAAAAGTTTAACATAACCAAGTGTACTAGGAATAGTAGCAGTCAACAAAACTAACAATGATTTATGTTCTTTAATACAAAATTACAAAATAAAAGGAACACAACTTGTAAAATAAAAACAAGATCAATAGAGCAATCATTCATCTTC
Source organism: Iris pallida (assembly GCA_029216955.1). Taxonomy (NCBI): domain Eukaryota; kingdom Viridiplantae; phylum Streptophyta; class Magnoliopsida; order Asparagales; family Iridaceae; genus Iris; species Iris pallida. Next base: position 250,090 of record JANAVB010022634.1, on the reverse strand, counting down.
ATCAAACTCGTCCATTAAATCATCATCACCATCATTACCCCCATCATTATCATCCAAGTTGAAACCCTCAATATCCTTGTCCGTATCTTCATCGTAATTAAACTCAATCCTCTTCAACTTGCAGATTTAATGTTGCATAAACTCTAGTGCTTGAAGTTGTAGCAGTAAATTTTGATGTCGCTTGTCTTGTGTTTGCTAGAGGCTCTTCAACCCCCATTAGGCTCTTCAACCCCCATTTCTTGACCCACATCCCTCCATGAGAGTTGTTCATCATAAAAAAAACTAGCTAATCTTCATCATTTGGATCCCCCCTCTTCTTAATCAACCAATCGTTGCTATTACCAATATCTTCTGAGTATATGTGATCAATTCACTCCTCATATCATAGCGAGCTTTGAGCTTTTGATTATACTTGATGTATACCAAGTCTTGTAGTTTCTGGTGGTCTCCAATTTGTTTCGTCTCTTTGAATGAATCTTTTCCAAGAGAAAAAAATTAATGAATATATTTATAAAAAAAGAACTGCATATTGTATTAGTATAATAAAAATACTTGTTCAAATATACTTCAATTTCTTTCAGAACATGAATCATGATGCACTACGTGCTAGACAAAGAACTTTGATTGCGAACTCTCGTAATTTAGGAGCTTCACCACTATATAAATTCCACAACACAGTTGTAAGGTAATTGTATAATTAGAAATGAAAATTGCAATTAGTTGTAGTACTAGTAAGTAATATGCAAAATAAAATATTATTAACGGACGATTTGCTGTTCCTTGATCTTTTGGTAAAGTTGGAACCAAAGGGACCTACTTTCTTGTACAACGACAACTCATCCATAATTTAATCATTCATCTCTAATCATTCATCTCCTGAGTTGGATCTAGTCTTTCTATGCATGCGTACAATCCGGTGACAAATTTTTTATCAGCCTTTAGAAATTAGGGTTCGAAAACTGACCCACAACATGAAATGGATGATGAAGCTGTGATTCCCATCTCTTATCGCAATTTAGGGCTCCACCACTATATAAATCCCACAACAGAGTTGTGAGGTAACTGATTAACTGTATTATTAGAAATGAAAATTGCAATTAGTTGTAGTACTACTAAGTAATAAGCAAAATAAAATATTATTACCGGACGATTTGCTGCTCCTTGATCTTTTGGCAAAGTTGGAACCAAAGGGACCTACAACTTTCTTGTACAATGACAACTCATCTATAATTTAATCATTCATCTCCTGAGTTGGGTCTAGTCTTTCTATGCATGCGTACAATTCGTTGACAATTTTTTTATCAGCCTTTAGAAATTAGGGTGCGTAAACTGACCCGTAACATGCAATGGATGATGAAGCTGTGATTCCCATCTTTTGTCGTAATTTAGGAGCTTCACCACTATATAAATCCCACAATACAGTTGTAAGGTAATTGTATTATTAGAAATGAAAATTGCAATTAGTTTAGTACTAGTAAGTAATAAGCAAAATAAAATACTATTACCGGGAGATTTGCTGCTCCTTGATCTTTTGACAAAGTTGGAACCAAAGAGACCTACAACTTTCTTGTACAATGACAACTCATCCATAATTTAATTATCCATCTCCTAAGTTGAATCTAGTCTTTCTATGCATGCGTACATTCTAGTAACAATTTTTTTATTAGCTTTTAGAAATTAGGGTTCGAAAACTGACCCGCAATATGCAATGGATGATGAAGCTGTGATTCCCTTCTCTTATCAATTATTTCACATGTCGTCTTATACTTCTCTTCGTTACCATTAAAAGATTTTTCAATGGTCTCCTTATCCTAATCCAGTGCATGTTTCTTTTCATTATTAACAAGAGAAAGGACATTGATAAGAGGACCCATTATCTGTAAAATAAAAGAGACTGTACTCCAAAAAGAAGGCATAAAAATGACCTATAATGCTTTCTTACTTTTTTCTTCCTTTGTCCATCTACTTTCCTTCCCCTTCTTCAACATGAAAATGTTTCTCAAACAACTCTTTTGCTGATAAATACTTTGCAATAAGGAACGATGTCGCAAAGCGTGTGACTCCACATCTCACTAACTCCTTGTTGGTGAACTCTCTCATTATGTTCAATACAAACGTGTGATTGTAGATAAACCCAACAAGATTGTTTGCTCTACCAATGGTCCTCTTGATATTATCAATCTTTTCAATATCCTCCAACATAATATCTATGCACTGCGCCACACAAGGTGTCCAAAACAAATGCTTCCTCTTTGCCTCCAAAAGTTTGTCTATTAATTAAAAAAATCAAAACAAATCATTAAGCAATTAGGATAGATGGTTACAATAAAATAAATTAAATATGTCATAACTCCTAAGTGAACTAACTTACTGGCCAAGAAAGTTAATTTCATTATCTAAAATTACTTGAACGATATTCTTTTCACCAATGCTTTCCATAAACTTGTCAAGAAATTCAAACATCTTTTTTTCGGTCCTCACAAAAGACGACTCCATAAACATGGTTCCTTTTGTACCATTGATCAGAAAATTGATTAATATCCTTTGCTTTTTATCCGTCCATGCATCGTACATAATGGTACAATCATATTTCTCTCAATCTTTCCTATGACCCGTCATCAAATCTTCTGTGTAAGTTTACTCTTTTTTAGTGAGTTGTAAACTCATGATAACTTGAAGGCTTCAAATTTGAACCATAATTTTCAATTGTATTAATTATAGTCTTAAGCTTTCTAGATGTGTAACATTGAAAGCTTTCCCATTTGATAAAAGAAACAAGATATATGTTGAATTTTTCTACCTCTCAGCTCTTTGTCACAAGTTTCATTTATGCTAATTTGCTTAGCTTTTTCTCTATTTTCCGCACTTTGGGTTCTACTCGTATAAAGATATATTGGACCCTTCAAGTTATATGCTTTTGGCTTCATCTTATTGCTACTATCCGCTTCACCTCCGATTTTTAGAGTTGTCCATCCTCGTTTGTTTCTACCACCTCCACACAACTCTTGAACTTCAACCTCTCCATCAACATCATCATCACCCAAGTCAAAATTGGCTTACAAGTTTGGGCCCTTTGTGTTTTCCTTTTGGGTTATGTTGTTCTCGAATTTTTCCTTAACATCTGGAGGACAATTACTACATGTCTTGGCATTTCTAAACTTTCCCATTTTATGTTGATTTGCTCGATGTATACCACCTTTTGTAACCTTGTCACAAAATAAACAAGTTACTGAACTGAAAATTTTAGGATCTGCCAAAATATTGTACTTCCCAACCTGGATGTTTTCGACTTGTTCGAAGAGTTTGATGATTCCATTCCTTTCCTCTTCGTCTGCCATTCTCTGTGGAAATAAAAGAAACATATAGTGAGAAAAATCAGTAAAAACAGTAATCAGTAAAAAAATCCGTAATCTGTAAAAGAAAATAGTAATCAGTAGAAAAAACAGTAATCAATCGACAAATCAGTAAAAAACAAATAGTAAAATTTATGTGAAAAAATCAGTTTAAAAAAACTAAGTCAGTAAGAAAAGAAGGCAAAAACACTCAAAGAAAGAGTGCAAAATCAATAAAAAGATCAGTCCCCAAATATTCAGTAAAATGCAGATATTGAAATTTCTGTGAAAAAATCAGTAAAAAACTCGAGTCAGTAAAAAAGAGTAAAAACTCGAAAGAAAAGTCCCAAAAAAATCAGTAAACATAATCAGTCCCCAAAAATTCAGTTAAAAAAACAGATATTGACATTTCTGTGAGAAAATCAGTAAAAATGCTCAAATCAGTAAAAAAGAGTAAATTTTTTTTTTAAAAAAACATTCTAAAAAAATCAGTCCCCAAAAAATCAGTAAAAAAAAGCCTCAAAATAAGTTCTCAAAATCCTCCACATAATCCGTGCTCTATACAAAAAATCAGTAAAGAAAAAACTAAAAATTACTCTATAAACAAAAAAAACTCAAAATCCGCCCATAAAACACAAGAGAGCGAGAGACTTACCGGAGGGAGACTTGCCGCCGTTGGCTCGCCGGAAGGAGATGCCGCTGCTGGATGCTCCTAGGACTCCCCCCCCCCCCCCCCCCCCCACCTCCTTCTTTTCCTGCCGCTCGATGCATCTCTTTTTTTCCTTTCTCTTTTCCAAATCATGGTTTAAGTACAGAGAACATGATATGCATATGTTTGGGCCTGTTTAGGAGAGAAGTTACCTGTTTAAGAAGAGGATCTGTAGCCCATGAAGATTTATTTCCTGGAATACACTAGACGTGCCTTTTCTAATGAAAAATGCCTCGTGAAAGGCGTGCCTTAGAAAATACGCCTCGCCTAGCTAACTGCAGGGTGCTGCTCATGCGCCTTGATGTGCGCGCCTTTGACTATCTTGACTGGAAATGGTGGTCTCATAATCAAGAACTGGGTTTTCATGCGAGTTAAGGTAGACGAGACTTGGGCCTGATTTGGCATTTCTTCGCTTTTCAAAGAGCATAAGTAGAAGCTACTTTTGAAAGCAGTCTCACTGAACTCAAAAGCCATCCCAAGAATGTACTAGCTTATCGAAAAATAAGCAGAAGCTATTGTTACCAAACGGATTTTGCTGCTGCTTTTCAAAAAAGAAAAAACTAGTAGTAGTAATAGGCAAAATAAGCAAATTCGAAACCGAGCCTTATTAGTTTGGAGGTTTTGAAAGGTTTTTTCTTATTCTTGTGATGATCAGTTGTTGTGCCGGGACAACTATATGATTAGACTTCAAGGAATGGAAGAATCACTCTAGTATCACAGATGATGGTGGGAAGATCAAAGAGTTGAAGTTATGACTGATGTAGGGAAAGAGAGGGAATGAGTTTAGAGCTGTCAGGTTGGAGCTTGAAGGGTAATTTTTGGTCAGCTTAAGATATGGATGACACCAACAAATACTCAAATAATAGGTATTGATTTGGATTTTTCTGGAGTAAAATAAGAAAAGAGAAGAAGAATATAAGAGGCTTCACTCTTGTAGCTTCATGATTCCTCTAAAAGCAGTGCCAATTGACTTCCATCCCAAGCACCAAAGGGATCTGCCACATGCGCATCAATAAAAAGCCCAAGCTCTATTGTGTGTTTGTGTGTATTTGTTCTCCCAACGGGTGCATTATCTTCTACGGAAGGCTTTCAAAATAGTGATAACATCTGAGCTAAATCCATGTTCTTCATAGTGATAAAGAAAAAAGAGAGAGATACTTTTGAAAACAACGAAAAGCTATCGTGTGTTTGTGTGTATTTGTTCTCCCAACAGGTGCATTATCTTCTACGGAAGGCTTTCAAAATAGTGATAACATCTGAGCTAAATCCATGTTCTTCATAGTGATAAAGAAAAAAGAGAGAAATACTTTTGAAATAAACAACGAAAAGCTAATATGCCTGAATTCTAGTAGTTGTTCTAGGATTGTTGCTGCTAGTGAGGTATGATATGTTGAAAGAAATCTGAGGCGGCAATAAGATTGGTAAGCGAGGACAACATGATCATCTGAGGAGGCAATAAAATTGTGGAGTTACAAGTTACTCAGGATTTGAGTTGGGGTGATAATAGTTAGACATATCTGTTGCATGGTCTATGTGAGTAACATGAAGATTTTGAGGTGTAAAAGATCCTTTTTTGTAGCCTATTGTATGGATAGAGGTAATGTCCAGTGAACTGCGATAATAATATCAAGAAGCAATATTTGGTAAACTGAAGTATGCAAGTATCTCTAAATGAATGCAGCAAAAACATTGTGAATACTAATGGAAAGAGATGAAATGCCAGTCGAGCTATGGAAGGCGTTAGGTTGGTTTGATTATTAACTTGGACTTTATAAGATTTGTTGTACTAGTGTCTTTTTTTTTTAAAGTCATGATGCTGTCATATTCAAGAATTTGTAATAGGCTATTTATTTTGTCATAAATATCGTAATTGAACCGGAAAATATGACATTGTACCTCTACATGTCCATATATTGATAGTGTCCGCTATATTGTTGGACTATGATAACCCCAACCCTGGTCCCTACATGGTCATGATCCACCATATGAAATCTTGTATGCAAGAGAGTTGTTGAACAACATATTAGTCACTTGGGTTTTTACTTTTAGTGCATGGCTAGGTTGTCAACTCGCGTATCGTATTGTATATCGATTTGCTTGTGTATCATATCGTGTATCGTGTTATTCAGTAACTGCAGGACTTTTAAGTTTATATTTGTAAACCCATATAGGAACACAAGTTAATATAATTTTCTCATGAGTTTTTATTTATTTCATCTTTACAAGTCTATTTAGTTGCGCATCCATATTCTTAAGTATACATTACGTAACTAAGTAAAAAAATCGATACTACCTATTACCTATGTATGCATCGTATCGCATCAACTGAAAAGTTATGAAATGGTAGTATATTGTATCGTATCATAAGTACATATCATGTATCGGAAGATATTAACAACATAGGTGCCCAAATAGCATGATAAAGATAATGGGTCTACTCTTTGAATCATTCTTAGATTGGTTTTAGGCACAAATAATCCAACATGTGTATGGTCTGCTACAACTCCTGCTGACAGTGTCTCCTGGCACATGTCAAGGCATTAACAACATAATAGTCACTTATTTTTATTTCTTCTAACAATGAGTATTTTGGATATAGACTATTATGGTCGGTATACCGGCCAATATATCACTTTTGAGAAGAAATCAATGCAATTTGGGTGTCAGAGAGAAAAAAAGGATCATGAGTATATCGACTGGTTTGACCAGCATACCAACTGATATTTGACATGTATACCAACAGGTTTAACTAGTATACCAGCATGTATATGTTATAATTTCTTCACACTTCGTTTAAAAATCTGCAAACAAAATAAAATATGTAAATGTTACCGGCCTCCGGGGAAGTCGTGCACGTAGCACTGCCCTAAGAGTTAGTCCGGGTCTATGTGTAGATGCTATCCGAGCGCTCCTAGTGGTAAAATTTTCGCTCCACCGGAATCTCGTTGCCGCACACGACGTAGAGAGAGTGACCCACGACTTAGCTCTGCTCAGAGCAAAAAAGGAGGACGAACAGAATGATTCGGGAAGACGGGAATTTGGAAGAGAGTTTTTGTATATGAGAGTTTCTATGTAAAGGGAGGTATGAAATGGCCTCAATATATAGGCTGTTTTTCCAACGTATGGGAATAAAAACCAATTAATCAGCCCATTAAAATTCGAACGTTACACAGGAATTGAAATGTGTAACATGTGGTTCATTGAACCTGGACAAAAATTTGAATAGTAAACGTTACAAAATTAAATGATTTGTAACGGTCAAAAAATTGAAGGAGCAAAAAGATTTTTAGGGTCTCAGTCCGAACCCGAAGAGGAAATCAAATCGGCATTCGGCGTCCGTAGATGTAGGCACGTACCCGCACCCGTTACGCGCGCCGAACCGAGCTGGGCCGGGCGGCGGCGACGACGCGCGCGTGTGGCCTATAGGGCTCCCACACAACCCTTTAATGAACCAAAAGGGAAGAAGGCAATATATGCTAGACAAAAGAGGCTTGTCCAGCCGATGTGGGACTAAATATATGGGAGAGTTGAGCTTTTGCACGCTCATGTGTGAACACACATACAACTAACAATCCCCCCCCCCAAAAGGTCAACTTCCAAAGTAATAGAAGGAAAGAATGTAAGACAAGAATAAGAGAATTTCTGGGCAGTTGTATACTATGCATAAATGAGATGGACTACAGTCCTTAGTCTCACATAGTGACTATTGTCTTAGTCTAAAGAAGAGTTTGATGGACTACGCCTTGAATCAGTCTTCTTGAACCAGACTCAGAAAATAGCAAACATAGTACGCTAAAGGTACTTGAGTCTATCGGATGGCGCGTTTGGTTGGCCATGCGCACTATTATATATTCATGAGAGTTGTCTAGGGTCGCTCTGTCCTATAGTCGCGACATTCACGACCTCTTATATAGGTAAGTCCTTAAGGGTTGGTGGTAGGAATCAACCCTGTATATCATGCTTAGACTTATTAAGAGTTTAAACTCACCCTATCCATATCACACAAGGAACACTGTCACCATAGGGATGAGGTATCAATGTACACATGTACAGCCTCTTGAGCTTTTATTTTAAGAGAATTTAATCTCAGGGTCAGTGTTCCATAATAGTCACCTAGTCCAGCTTGTTCCTACCTATTGAACCGGCTTCTTGGGATCTCTAGTCAGACTCGGTTGGGTTGCCACTGCTGGTGACTAAACTATGGGCTTTATCCCATCCCCCTTGATGATTCTAGGATCAATGTCCTAGACAGACCCTTCGTCAAGTGGTCTGCAAGGTTCTTTTCTGACTTTATATAGTCAAGAACCACATATTTGGCTAATAGGCTCTTTATTGACTTGAAGCGCAGATGCAGGTGCCTGTTAATCTTAGCATTCACAGAATCATGCTTTAGTAGTTCTATAACAGATTTATTATCACAATTTATAGAAATTACAGGAACATGATGAACAGAAACAAGTATATGCATAATAAGATTTTTAAGCCATTCGGCTTCTGTACAGGTAGTGTCCAAAGCTATCATTTCAGAGTCCATTGTACTTCTGGCTATGATAGTTTGTTTATATGATCCCCAGGAAATTGCAGCTCCTGCTAGAGTAAAAATATATCCAGTAGTGGATTTCACATCATGTGAATCAGTTACCCAATTTGCATCTGAGTAACCTCCTATGATATCAGGGTGTCTAGTATAATGAAGTTTATAATCTAGTGTACCCTTAAGATATCTAAATACTCTGTCCAATGCAGTCCAATGTGATTGGTTTGGGTTACTAGTATATCTACTTAGTCTTCCAATAGCAAATGTAATATCATGTCTGGTCCTATTTGTTATGTACATAAGGGACCCTATCATCTGTGAATATCTATGTTGTTTTATAGGAGATCCTTCATTCTTCTTGAGAACAACATTACTGTCATAAGGAGTAAGGGCAGGTTTTTTGTCAAAATACTCAAACTTCCTTAGCATTTTCTCAATTGAATGTGCTAAGGATAGAGTATATCTCTCTTTGCATTTGGTCACTTGCATTCCTAGGATCAGGTTTGCTTTACCTAAGTCTTTCATATCAAACTGGTTAGATAAATAATTTTTAGTATTATTTATCAATTCCATTGAAGATCCTAGAATAAGGATATCATCAACATACAAGCATAAGATAACACAACTTCCATTGGTATTTTTGGAATACAAACATTTGTCATATTCATTTGGCACAAAGTCAAATTCTATAATGACTTTGTCAAATTTGTTGTGCCATTACTTGGGAGCTTGTTTTAGACCATAAAGAGATTTTACTAATCTACAAACCTTCTTTTCTTGGCCTTTAGCAATAAAACCTTCGGGTTGATCCATATATATTTCTTCTTCTAAATCTCCATTTAGAAATGTTGTCTTTACATCCGTTTGATGGATCAACATATCATGAATGGAAGCTAAGGCTAGAAGGGCTCTAATAGAAGTGATTCTAGCTACAGGTGAGTAGGTTTCAAAATAATCTAATCCTTTTTTTTGAGTAAAATCTTTGGCTACTAATCTACCCTTGTATTTCTCTATGGTACCATCGGCTCTAAGTTTCTTTTTGAAGATCCACTTACAACCTATGGGTTTACTACCTTAAGGTAGGTCTGCTAAAAACCAAGTATTATTCTCCATAATGGAGTTGTACTCATTGTTAATAGCTTCTTTCCAGAAAGGGGCATCAGGAGAGGATATGGCTTCTTCATAAGTTGAGAGATCACCTCTATCAGAAATATAAAGAATCCTTCTCCTAAATTCTTTTCAATCCTTTCTTTTTTTACTCATTCTAGGTTCTGTGACTTGTTCAGATTGTGAATTTGATATTTGAACATGAGAACTAGTAGATGGAGTAAGAGAAAGGGTTGGAGGAAGATGATGAGATTCTATCCTTAAAAGAAAAAATATTCTTAAAGTAAAACTGCATCTCTAGCTTCTATAATTGTGTTATTAGATATTTCATTTACTTCAGAATGGGTTACAAGAAATCTATTGGCATTGCTATCTAGGGCATATCCTATGAACACAATATCTACAGTCTTAGGACCTATCTTCCCCTTTTTGGGTTCAGAAATTCCTACCTTAGTTAGACATCCCCAAACTTTGAGGTAATTGATCTTCGGAGTTCGACCTTTCCATAACTCATATGGTGTTTTATCGTTAGTCTTACTGGGTATCCTATTAAGGATATAACAGGCTGACAATAAAGCTTCTCCCCAAAGATTATCAGGGGCACCTGAGCTGAGAAGCATGGCATTTACCATGTCTAACAGAGTGCGATTCTTCCTTTCAGCAATTCCGTTGGACTGCGGTGAATAAGGAGCAGTTACCTTGTGAATAATTCAATGTTCTTCACAGAAGTTAGTCATTTCATTTGAGGTATACTCTCCACCACGATCAGATCTAAGAATCTTAATCTTTCTATCTAATTGGTTCTCAGCTTCAGACTTATAGACCTTAAATCTGTCTAGAACTTCATCTTTAGTCTTAAGAAGGTAGGTGTAACAATACTTTGAGTGGTCATCTATAAAAGTGACAGTATTTTCTACCGCCTCGGGTCAAAATCCAATTGGAATCACAAACATCACTATGGATAAGTTCTAGAAGTAGATTTGAAAGGTAATCTAGTGTGTTTGGCTTGAACACAGATCTTACATTTGTGTTCATCGTCTATAGGAGTCTTAGGGATAAGATTTAAGTTCATCGTCCTTTTAATAGATCCTAAATTCACATGACCTAGTTTGCCATGCCGAACATTTGATGATTATACATTTGCAACAAAAGAAGGATTTGAAAATTTATTCATAGTTCTCAAAATAAAGAGTCATCTTTTACAAATCTTTTCCCCACAAAAAATGCTTTCTTAGAAAAAATTACTTTATTGGCCTCCATTATAATTTTGTATCCTGAGGCTACAAGTAGGGATCCACTAACTAGGTTTCTCCTAACTGACGACACATGAAGCACATCATGGAGAGGTAGAATTTTTCCTGATGTCATCTTCAGATCTATTCTTCCTCTTCCTACGATCTGTGTCGTTGAGCCATCTCCTAGAGTCACGCCTCCTCTACATGATTCCTGATAGGTTGAAAAATATGAGCGATCAAACGAAACGTGAACATTAGCTCCAAAATCTAACCACCAATCATCGGAATGGTAAGAGATATTGACTACTGCAGGTTGATAGCTTACAGACCTGAATGAGCTAGAAGATCCATTCAAAATCATGTTAGCCTCTGGCTTGCCTTTTCCTTTGAAGGAGTTCTTGACAGGTTCTTTCTTCCTTTGGAAGTAGTTGATGGCCGTATGGTTTGTTCTACCACACACAACAATTTTTTTTTTCTGATCCTGAATCTGACCAAAGTTTCTAGGTTTATGAGGTTGGTGGTGTTGAGGGTTTTGGTGATGAGAATTTTGGTAATGAGGGTTCTGGTGATTTGGTTGAAAACTTTGCTTCTTTTTGAAGGAATTTTTTTTGGGTTTGAGATGGTTGTTAGCCTTGGGTTTATCATGTCTTTCTACAAGGTTTAACTCTTAGCTGTGGCATTAGACCTAGCTTTGGACTTTAACCTATACTCTTCTTCTGTTCTGAGTCTCTTTAGAGCTTGAGGGTGTGCAATTGTTCCTTGTAGATTGAGAAGATCCTTTGCCACATTAGACCATGAAAGAGGGAGTTTGTCTATCAAACATCCTATTTTATGCTCGGTGGAAAAGAATGTACCTTTGGACTGAACATGTCTAAGGTGTTCTTGGAATTCATGAATTTGTTCATTGATAGGTTGATTATCTACCATGACATATCTGTTGAATGTGGAGGAATTAAATCTTTCAATTCCAGCATCATCACAACCATATTCATCTTCCAAAGCTTTCCAGAGTTCTTTAGCGCTTTTATATTTAAAAAATATGTCATAGAGACTCAGATATAGCGTTTAAGATTCTGTGAAAACAATGGTAGTCTATTTCCTTAGGGATCTTGGGTTTGGAGGAAGAGGAGGACTTGGTTACCCCTATGTCAGACTCAGTATCCTCAGAATCATTTGTTATAGGTGTGGACCCATCGATGGCAGAATTCAATCCTAAAGTGGTAAGCCAAAACTTCATTTGGCTTTGCCACCTCTTGAAGTAGGTACCATTGAATTTAGAGGGCTTTGCGGTGTAGGTCTCTTCCTTGACAGACATGTTTTCTAAAGTCTGTAAAAATTATATTTACTCAATAAGATGGCTTAAGCTAAAATTAACAATTCAAATGATTTTAGTAATAGACCTTTAAAATTTTAGTTTTTCAAGTTTTTGATAAGGTTGGGTTAACTGTAGGGGCCGGATCCCAGCAAGCGGAGGTTCAATAGGAATACTTGAGTACCGGTCGCTTAGACGATTTTTCGCCTTGTTGACAGAAGGACTCTTTCGGCTTGTTCCCAAACAAATCTCTACTTTAGAACTTTTAAAATTAAATAAATTTTACTAAATCAATTAATTGTTTGATTTAGCCTAAATTGAAATATTGAGTAAAATAAACTAGTATTGACAAATAGATGCTACTACAATATTGTTTATCTAAGATGTCAATTTATAGAATGACAATTGATAATAGCAGTCTTGGTTTACTGAAATAACAAATGTTTATTTAACCAATAATAACAATTTGTTACTAATATGACAAATATTCTAAAGGTAACAAATAAGTTGTTGGTAGTGAGTAACAAATATTAAATAGGTAACAAATGTTTGGTAGGGAAAAATGTTAACAGTAACATATGAACAAATTTAATGTCAATATGAAAATGAATGGCAGTATTGTGTGAATAGTAAGGAACCAAATTTCCGACAAAGAGATACTTTTGTAAATGGTAACAATAGCTTTCCTAAATGAAAATTTGTTAACAAATATTTTAGTAATAGTTGTGACAGTAGCTTTACCATAGCAAATATTCTAGTGAGCAATAGTTGTGAATAGTAAGGAACCAATTTACCAGTAGCTTTACCAGTAGCAAATTTGTTAACCAATTATTTTGCAAATATTTAGTGCTAACTTTTGAACAGAACTAAATGAGCAAATATTTATATTGTTAAAATTGTGTTCGTCAACAGTATATAGTGCTTACTAAATGTACTAAACGTTAACAGTAGAAATATTTAATGTTGTTAACAGAAGAAATTTTTATTTGTTAACAGAAGAGAAAAAGTTCTTAACAAAATAGAAAAATATCTTTAAATTGAATAGACAATTTGGATAACTCTTAGATTGTTGTAATTTCTTCACACTTCGTTTAAAAATCTGCAAACAAAATAAAATATGTAAATGTTACCGGCCTCCGGGAAAGTCGCGCACGTAGCACTGCCCTAAGAGTTAGTCCGGTTCTATGTGCATACTGTATCCGAACGCTCCTAGTGGTAAAATTTTCGCTCCACCGGAATCTCGTTGCCGCACACGACGTAGAGAGAGTGATCCACGACTTAGCTCTGCCCAGAGCAAAAAAGGAGGACGAACAGAATGATTCGGAAAGACGGAAATTTGGAAGAGAGTTTTTGTATACGAGAGTTTCTGTGTAAAGGGAGGTATGAGATGGCCTCAATATATAGGTTGTTTTTCCAACGTATGGGAATAAAAGCTAATTAATCAGTCTATTAAAATCCGAACATTACACAGGAATTGGAATGTGTAACATGTGGTTCATTGAATCTGGACAAAAATTTGAATAGTAAACGTTACGAAATTAAATAATTTGTAACGGTCAAAAAATTGAAGGAGCAAAAAGATTTTTAGGGTCTCAGCCCGAACCCGAAGAGGAAATCGAATCGGCATTTGGCGCCCGCAGATGTGGGCACGTACGCGCACCTCTTACGCGCGCCGAACCGAACCGAGCCGAGCTGGACCGGGCGGCGGCGACGACGCGTGTGTGTGGCCTATAAGGCTCCCACACAACCCTTTAATGAACCAAAAGGGAAGAAGACAATATATGCTAGACAAAAGAGGCTTGTCCAGCCGATGTGGGACTAAATATATGGGAGAGTTGAGCTTTTGCAAGCTCATGTGTGAACACACATACAGCTAACAGTATACAGGTTTGACCTATATACTAGCTGGTTTGACCGATATATTGATTAAGTTTACGTGTTTAAGTTTGTGGGTTCAAACCCAATAATATGGTATCCATTTTTTTTGCGGGTTTAAGACTTTAAACTTCAAAATCCGATAAGATTTCTTTTTCTCAGCCCTAAAATCGATCATATTAACCCCCCTCTTTCTCTTTCTCGAACCCGATCGAAAATAATAGAGAATAAGGAAAGAAGAGGAAAAGAAGAAAAAGAGTTGAAGGAAGAAGAATACTTACCTCTTGGAGCGAAAAAGAATAAACTTAGCTTTGGAGAATAAGGATATATATAAATGCTAGGCTTATTAGCTTACTAGATTATATTTTGTGATTTTCTTTTGGAGATGGCTTTTAAATATTGTGTCTAGTGAATTTTATAGAGAAGAGTTTTGCTTAATAATTAGTTTGAAGGGTGATTTTGAGTTTTTTTTATTAGAATTATTTAAGGATACTTATTAGCAAGGGTTTAAACAACGGTAGGCGCGTGCGCGGCGGAGAGAGTCCGCCTACCACCTAGGCACCGCCTAGGCGTTCGATACATTTTGAACATTTTTTTTACTATTTTACCACTGTTTCTTGCATAATATGCATATTTTAAGGTTGTTCCATGCATAACTAAGTTGTAGAACGAAAATTTATAAAGTTTTAGTTTTGTAAAAGTGAACCATAGGCCCATAATGCTTACAAAACTTTTTTGCCCAAAAATATCTTGTTAGGTATTGCTCCGCCTAGGTGCTCGCCTACGCCGCCTCACCTCTGCCTATGCCGCCAACCTCCGTTGGCCACCTACTCCACCGCCTACCGAAAAACGGTGCGGAGAGAAACCGCCTACCGCCTAGGCGTCGCTTAGGCGGGCTAGGCGGCCATCATTTAGAACATTGCTTATTACATTTATATTAATGCTCTAATCGTGTTATCCATGCCATATATGAAGTGGATTATTGTTTTAGATACTATGGGTCCATCACCCGATATGTCTAGTATATCGTCCGATTTTTTCAATTTTGGTATGACAAACCTCCAATAGGTACACGACTGATAACCGATATCTAGAACCTTGCTAACAAATAGTTATCATATCAAAATGACGATCCATCTACAATGGTAGGCTATTTTTCTTCTCTCGATCATATCTAAACCTCTTCTCCCATGCTTTGTCCACACTTATTTTTAGATTCTTTTAATAAAATGTTTTTCTCATATTTGAATGATATTCTATCTTATAGTGGCCTTTTATTTCTCTGTATTATGTCCAGACTTTTATTTCTCTATATTATGCCCATAACTCCCTTTTCATGAGTTTTGCACAATTATGCTATTTATGTTTATATGAAGTAAATAATATTAGAGAAATTTTGAGTCGCACCCCACTTGTTTTACCCAAATTCAAGGTGCACCCCACACAATTTTCATAATACAAGACACCCTCCACTTTTGACGATTTTCGTCCTTCGTTAACGGTTAACTCCTTTGACCCATTTTTTTTGGACAAAAATATCTTCTTCCTCGCGACCCCTCGTTCCAAGACACCTCGCTGCGCGCATGCCCCCGCCGGCTGCCGTTCCCCCTCCCCTCTGCCCCACCCCCGCGCCCCCCTCCACCTCCCCCCGCTGCCTGCCGCGCGCTCCCGCTGGCGGCTGCCGCCGATGTTGTTGTTGTTGCTGCTGCTGCTGAGCGGGAGCGGGAGCGGGGGAGGGGGGCAGAGCGAGGCGGGGGCGGAGCAGGAGCGGGGGCGGGGCTGGAGCGCGGGGGCGGCGGAGCTGGGGAGCGGTGGTGGTGTTGTTGTTGGTGAAGGTGGTAGTGATGGTGATGGTGAAGGTGAAGGTGGTGGCAGTGGTGGTGGTGGTGGTGATGGTGAAGGTGGTGGTGATGGTGGTGGTGGTGGTGATGGTGATGGACGCGGAAACGGCGGGACGGATTTGAGTTTGTGAGTGAGAAGATGAGGGTATTTTCGTCAAAAATTATCGGTCAAAGGGTTTGACCGTCAGTTATGGACAGTTTCCGTCAAAAGTTGGGGGATTCACACATTATTGTAAAGCAGTGGGGTGCACCTTGAATTTGTGTAAAGCAAGTGGGGTGCGACTCAAAATTTCTCATAATATTAAAGAGCTATACATGAAGATGTAATTTGGGCCGTATATCCCGTGAACCTGGACCAGCTTGTCGGTCAAAACTGGCTCGGTTTTACCTGGTCTGTACCGGGCCCAAGTATAACCCATCCCAAAGAATCTGGTCGGGCTGTGGGTTCCCTTAGGAGCAACTGACCCAACCTGTGCTAATAAGGTCATGGATTGGATTTCACCATTAAACTCATTACCCGCCCTTGTCCTGGCCCACTTCATATCCCAAACCCAGCCGCGGGTTGGGTTTACCGCTGGGCTTTCAGTTAATTTTGGCCTGCTTTGAAGCCCACTCCCTTCCTGCGTAAGCTGAAACTCTAATTTGTTCTGGTAGTTCAACTGGTGCACCAGCCTGTACGAACCCGTGTCTGAACGGACGAGAGTAAGATTATTCTGTTATGAATAATAAGATTAACAAGCAAATCACAAAAAAAAAACTGAAGAGAAATTATAATGAGAACATCTACACCTACTCATCTCCAAAGGTATACCTTCCTAAGATCTGGAATCTAATTGTTCCAGTACTTCACTGGGTGCACCGGGCTATATGTGAGGTAGTATACAACTCAAGTAAAATTATTCTAATACTTCAACGATTACACTCGCATGGAGTGTCGGGTGTCCACTAGGGTAGTTTGTTAAGGATTTTTCAAACTTTTATTGTGGGTAGTTTGTTAAGGATTTTTCAAACTTTTATTGTGTCATATATTAGGTTGAGTTTACATAGGCCGTAGGATTTTAATCTGACCTAATCAATAAACGGGTCAAGTCGGATCAAATAGGTCACCACCCTTGACCCACTATGACACGAGTTAGACATATTGACCTGTTTATGCCTGAACCAGTTTAGGGTCAACCTGAACCTGTCTAATAATGCTGGTTGGTAGGCCGAACCCAAGTTGCCACCCTTAGTATCCCCTCAGATCTCTGTAGCTGTTGTGTGCGAATGGGATGGTTGTGTTAAGTATTAGTATGTGTCAAGTATTAGTATTGGGCTTTAGTCCCACATTGGCTAGAATAATAGTGAGAGGGGTTAGCCTCTCCTATATATATGTAACTCCCCCTTTAATAATATATCATTCCATTATTCTACTCTACATGGTATCAGGGCCATAACCCATCCACCTCTCTCTCTCCAAAAAAAATTCCTAATCCATCCCCTCCCTTCAGCCGCCCCCTCCCCACTCCCCCTGCCACTGTTGCTGCAACAGTCCCTGCCAGCGCCCTGCCACCCCCCAGCCACCTGCCAGCTCCCCTACCAGCTCCCGCCACTCCCCCCTGCCGCACCCTCCCACTTGCGACACTTACGACGAAAGAGATGTCTGGCCGACTCATAACTGCCAAGTAGTTGAGTTTTTCTACCACTCGACGATACTGATCTAGCTTGGTCATCATGACCCCCTCATCTCGAAGTAACTTTGTCCCTGGATCCATGGGAGAGTTTGCTTCCTTAGCTTGCAGCATTCCTGCATCATTTAGTATATCCAGCACATACTTCATATGTAATATTACAATGTCCCCCGTATGACTTCAATGCCCAAGAAATAGTTCGACCCCATATCTCTGGTTTGAAATTATTCTCCCAGAAACTTTTTTAAGCCTGCTATATCCTGGCTATCGTCTCCCGTGATCACAATGTCGTCAACGTAGACACCGAGTAATATCCTTCCAGCTGATGTCTGTCGGTAGAATACCGAATGATCCTTCTTTGATTGACACATGCCAAACTGAGTAACATGTCTAAATCGACTAAACCACGCACGAGATGATTGTTTGAGAACATAGAGGGCCTTCTGTAGATGACACATTTTATCCTCCCTTGCAACAAACCCGGGAGGTTGCACCATATATACTTTTTCTTCAAGATCTTCATGGAGAAATGCATTCTTGATATCCAGCTAAAGCAATGGCTAGTCATAGTGAACAGCCAAGGCCAAGAGTACGCGCACATATGTCATTCTGCCAACTGGAGAGGTCTCAAAATAATCCTTACCATAGGTTTGAAAATATCCTTTAGCCACTAGACGAGCCTTTAGACGATCAAAAGTGCCATCCGGTTTCACCTTGATCGCAAACACCCATTTGCACCCGACTGTTTACTTACCAGTAGACAAATCTACCAAGCCCTAAGTATGGTTTTTATGAGTGCTTTCATCTCCTCTTCCATAGCAGCAGCCAACCGGGATGTTTGAGACCCTCCTTGACAGTATTGTAAATTTGAATCCCAGCTACCAAGGATTGAGTGTGGCTGGCAAGTCCTTTGTAGTTATCAACATACAATGGCTGATCACGACAGGCACGACGAGGTTGAGCTGGCAGAATAGGCGACAGAGGCGAACCAGTGGAGCTAGAGGAGGAGGATGGCTCTGTGGGCACTATCTGTGATGCTCTTTCGGGTGACATTGTACTGACGAAACTGGTGTTTGCGGACCGTTGGACTAGAATACTTGCTCAGTAGGGGAGGGCACCCTTATGGGGGTGATTGTGTTTGAATAGGAAATAACAAGAAATTCTCGTCTGGATAAATTCGTGGAACTGGATCTTTAGGATACCCAAGGAAAACACATTGGATCGCCTTAAGATCTAATTTAGAAAGTGTCGGTCGGGTATCTCGAACGTAGCACAAGCAACCAAAAATTTTGAGAGGGAGAGGAAACGGTTCTCTTCCAGAATATAACCGAGAAAATGGAGTAGTACCATTGAAAATCGACGATGACATGTGATTAATAAGATAACAAGTAGTAAGCACCGCATACGACCAAAATCTTTTGGAAGTACGTACTTCAAACATAAGAGCACACGTTGTTTCCAAGAGATGACGATTCTTGCATTCGGCTACACCATTCTGTTGTGGTATGTAGGGACATGAGGTTTGGTGGATGATGCCATTTCGTTACAGATGAGTAATGAACTCAGAAGTTAGATGTCCACGACCATTGTCACTTCGAAAACATTTAATCGGAACACCAAACTGTGTTTCGACTTCGGACCAAAATTGTACCAAATTTCAAATAATTCAGAGCGATTTTTCACTAGATAGACAAAAGTGACACGTGAGTAGTCATCGACAAAGGTAACAAAGTACTTGAAAACTATCATTGATTCAATCGGACAAGGTAACAAAGTACTTGAAAACTATCTTTCAGAATGCACCAACCCAAAAGGAGCGGATGCAATTTTATTTTGACTCATCGGATAGAAAACCCGATGATGCTTAGCTAAACGACATGACTCACAATGAATGTTGACTGGAACAACTAAAGATGGGTACATTTTCTGAAGAGTTTAGATTGGTGGATGACCTAACTGACAATAGATTGATGGATGACCTAACTGACAATGTTTCGACTTTGGCATAAAAATTGCACCACATTTCAAATAATTTAGGGAAATTTTTCACTAGATAGACAAAAGTGACACGTGAGTAGTTATCGAAAAAGGTAACAAAGTACTTGAAATCCATCATTGATTCAACCGAACAAGGTCTCCAGACATCATAATGCACCAACCCAAAAGGAGCGGATGCAATTTTATTTTGACTCACCGGATAGGAAATCCGGTGATGCTTAGCTAAACGACATGACTCACAATGAAAGTTGACTGGAACAACTAAAGATGGGTATATTTTTTGAAGAGTTTAGATTGATGGATGAGCTAACTGATAATAGATTGATGGATGATCTAACTGACAATGTAACTCGAAAGGATCGAATTTCACGCTAGCACAAGCAATAGAAGAAGGAACGTCAAGCAGGTAGAAGCCTCTAGCCACATGTCCATTACCGACAGTCTTTCCATTTTTCAGGTCCTGAAAAATACAACCATCAGTAAAAAAATGTTACCGCGCAATACAATTCGTGAGTAAGTTGACTAATAAAAGCAAATTGAATGGGTTTTTCGGTATATATAATATGGAACTAAGTGACAGTCCGGAAGAAAGATGGACATTTTCTCGTCCACGGACTGTTAGTGAACCACCATTGGCAACGGTAACATCGGAAACACGACCCACCGATACATCGTTGCATATCATACCTATGTCGCCAGTCATGTGAGCAGACACACCAGAGTCAATTATCCATTACTTTGACTTCACCACACATGCCGCTGAGTACCCGGCTATGGATCCAAATGTAGATGCTTCACTACGTCGTTGATTTTGGAAGTTGAGAAAGTCTATGTATGACTGCATCTGAACAGATCAAACACCATCATCAGGAATATCAGATGTCACATGGACAGCAGGTGCTTTTGGACATTGCTACTGAAAATGACCCCGACTGACCACAGTAAAAGCACATGCACGGTCTTCCGCCATCACGACCGCCATTGCCACGTCCCCTATCGCGACCAGCATTTTGGCCACCATGTCGTCCACCACAACCACCACGAAAGTCCGCACGAGCAGCACCAAGAGCAGATCGATCAGTAGGAGCATCACCCGCAGTGGTCTCAATGGCTTCTGCTGTCCGAAGGACACGATATTGTGCTTCCATCAGAGACGGAACATCAGATCCAACAATAATTTGAGAACGAGCAGAGTCCATATCAGGACGGAGAGACAAGATATGCCATGACATGAAGCATCTTACGTTGAGCTCTTGCTTCATTTATATTCGTTGTTAGAGGCAATATGCGATCGATCTCATCAGTCATAGCCTTAAAGGTCTTGAATTGGTCCTTTTGAGATTTGTCTTCCTGATTTGCTCGTTATATTCCAACAACCGAGTCGTAGATACGAGACAAATCGCGTTTTTCATCAAACGCCGTCGCTAGGACCTCTTATAATTCTTTCACGGAATCTGTATTCTGAAATATAGGAACAAATTGCTCAAATATGGGATCAGTCATTGCTGGAGGATTGTCAGTCAGATGTTTTGACAACCGAATTTTTCGAAGCGTTTTCTCGACCTTCTTTCGTCATGTCGAGTAACCTTTTGGTCCGTCCAATCATCGATCGACAAGACGAATCGAGAAAATTGTCACACCAGTGTCTGTTGGTCCCGTCGTTTCATTTTCGACACTAATGTTTGTAGCACCGGTATTTGCCCCAGTGCTAGTCGTCCTGTAGTATTCCTGATTCGACTGTCGATTTGTTTTTTCTAACTTGATAATCACATCAACCCTGTCAATGCGCTAAAAACGTGGCCAGAACCGGTACACTCATAGAAAGCAGAGATGAATGTGGATCACACAAGTTAGGATAGAGAGATAACCAGGTTACCCTATGTTAGATTCTGATGTAAAGATCAAGTAAGGAAAGAAACAAAGATTCATACAAAACAAGCAACTTGTCTGCTCTTTGTTAAATCTCTGGAATAAACATTGAGAGTCAGAGGTTCCAGCAAACAAACCAAATGTTTACCCTCCGAGAATTCCAAGTCAATTGTTGAGAGTCAGAGGTTCCAGCAAACAACAAAATATTTACCCTCTGAGAATTCCAACAACTTTTAAAATTTTTAATGTTTTTTTTTTCCTAGAATTAGGTTAGATTTTTGAAGGGGTGGACGGCGGCTGCGTGGAAAGATCTAGGGTTAGGGTTTGGATCTCGATCCATGGAGTTGGGGGGGTCGGGTCTGACGGGGAGATGGGGGGGGGGGGGGGGCAGCAGGGGGAGGCGGGGGGCGGGGGCTGCAGCAGGGAGCTGGTGAGGGCGCTGGCATGTGGCGGGGGGGGGGGGGGGGGGGGGGGGGGGCAGGGCGCCGGGTGGGGAGAGGGCTGCAGCAGGGGGGGCGCTGGCACGGGCTGCACCAACAGAAGTGGCGGTGCGAGGGGGGCTGTGGGCGGCTGAAGGGGGAGGGGTTAGGGGTTTTTTTTGTGGAGAGAGATATGGAAGGGTTATGGCCCTGGTACAATGTAATGGGATGGTTGCATGTTTACCTGCACAAGTGCTTTTTTGCAACATGATCCTATTTGGCCAATGGCCTCTCTCTTGAAGCTTGTGAAAGTTGATTTTTGAGGTTGGTAGGGGAAGGGGAGGCCCTGAGTTCGAACCCTAAGGGGACAGTAAACTGGCCTTTATACTAAAATAATAGAATAGCCCTAAATCTCCGAGGGGCTGTTTGGTATTGTGAAAATGAAAGAACTTGGAGAAGCCATGGAACCCATGGAAATTGGCCATTGGCAGTTCGATGGGATCTTTGCCATGTCCTCCAAGTCCATGTTTTTGTTTGGGAGTTTCATCATTTGGAAGTGGGAGGAAGAAGAATGGTGGGTTGTCCCGTTAAAGGTGGGTCCCAACTTGGAAGCAAAAGGTGAGGGAGGAAGGAATTTAATAACACATGCGGATCCCTTCAAAAGAATACTTTTTGAAGCTCTGTGACTTTTGAACCTTTGAAGGAGGAGTTTGGGTGATTGTTTTGGTTGATGTGGCTAGGGGACCAGATGCAGAAAAACCGTAATCTGGTGGTCTTGTTCCTGTTGACAAACAATGGGACGTGAATATTTTATGCCAAGTTTCTATAGGTTCCTGCTTGGTTCCAAGAGCCAAAAAGGCCCTTACATGCGTTGATTTTCCCCTTATCCTGCCTTTAGCAAACCTAACTCAAACCTCACTAACTCTCCTCAAAACAGAAGTGTATTCAATAGAGCTATTGATCTAATCTAAGTTTGTGTGAGCAACTTGGTAGGAGTGTACTTATAAAAGGAGTGAATTGATTGCTCTTGGTTGCAGTCATCAAATTTGCAGTTGTTGCTTCTCTTGGATTGTAGGAGAAGACAGATTCTCCTGGTTGTTACAGAGGGCACTAGCATCAACAAAGTTCGATTGATTGGTAGCATGATAAAGGAAGATGTTTGGATAGTCTTGCATAATGAAATCTCAAGCAAAGAAGTGCTCGGGACTAGACTATTGGGTAAACCAGGATGTACTCCTTGTGTCTGTGTTTGATTTCTCACTTTCTTTACTCTTTTTTTTTTTTATTGTTTGTGATAATTGTAGCTTTAATAGTAAATCAGTGCTTAATTGCACATCAACCCTATTTGACCCCCCCCCCCCCCCCCCCCCCCCTCCTTTTTTCTAGGGTTGTTTGGTGATTTCAGTTTACCTACAGTAGCATCCTAAATTCGTAGAAGTCTTTTGGTGCTCTCAAATGCTAGAAGATATTGAGAACCCTGGGCTTTCCACTTGCTTACACCATAATAGAAGTGCTTTACTGAAACATCCAATTCAGACGTGCTTGAATGAACCATCCAATACTGTTTAGGTTGGTGAAATTGAAATGTTTTAGTAGGTGTACCCTCATGTGAGTTTTGTACAAGTTGAAGGCTACTATGTATAGGATGTATTAATGTATTATGCTTCGGTACTTTAATTCTGGTTGATGCTCCACCTGTTATTTAGCTTTCTTCATCAGTGCTACTTCGAGAAAGAACTGCCTTCAATTCTGGAAGAAAGAACTGCCTTCAATTCTTGCCAGCCAAGCATTTCTACTGCTTATGAAACTATTTAGTAGAACTCTCTCTTCTCTTATGATGACAAACATAATACATTTTCATGCTTTATTTATTGTATTGGTTTTGAATGATTAATTCTGCAGATGGACTACATAAACACTTCACACCCAAATTTTATTGGTGGAAGTAAGGCTGTTGAGATTGCTCAACAGCAAGTTAAGGCATCAAGGTTGTCAGCAGCAGCAGCAGCAGCAGCAGCTCACAGACCGAAGGTAACTTTTTTTATTTGCTGTTGGTGTTTATTGAATAACCTTTTAAAATGTGTAAGAGCTATAATAAAAGAATAAAAGCATCTCAGGTATCCGCTGGTAGAGTGTATATGCCGATGCAATGCCTGCTCATTTTATTGTGAAACCTTTTGCTGTTTAAGTATTGTAGATCTCCTTAATGTCGCCTTTACGCTGCCCCTTTTCTTACTTTATAGTCATGACAAATTATGCTGCTCCATGTATGATAATATACTCATTGGATGAACATATCTATATCGGCAAGGAGAGACAGAAGGTTTTGCAATGTTCGGTGTGCTAGAAAAATCCTACTTATGCCAGTTTTAGTGGTGGATATTCTTGACAAAGAGGTTCCTTCTGCTATGATATTCAACTTGTTAGGAATATGAGGAACTATAATAATTATTTTTGGTGAAAAAAGAGTGAACACAGTTGAGGACAGATTATACAGACCCTAGCAAGTTGTGTAACACCAATTACAATCAGTTAGATGTTGCTGCGATCCAATTGCAGGTTCCTATCTTTCATGGAGACAAATGTAACATGACAAACTATGGGCATGGCGCTGATATGAGAATGTCTTAGTGCATTTGTGGATATTAATTTTAGAGTGTCTATATATCCTAGGAAGAATTAAACATATGTAGCATGGGAAGTAGAACCGCAAATTGATGTCTGTCTGTGTCATGCGTGACAATTCTTGGCAACATGTATACTTTTCAAATGCATCCAATAGTTATACAGTGTCTCAGCTTGAAGTAATTTAGGGTCTGTTTGGATATGTTTCTGAAATTTTGTTCTGAAAACAGTTTTCATAGAAGATGTTATAAAGTTGTTTTCTAAGTGTACAAATTCTGACTTTGCGTTTGGTTACTTTTATCTGAAGAACAATTTTTATTTTTAGAAACAAGAGTTAAAAATTTCTGTTTGGTAAAATATTTTTGGAAAATAATTTCCGTGTCCCTCCACCGTATTTCCAATACGAATCCAGTCCCATATATGCGTGGGAGAGACCAATCATGCTTCGGCCATTGCCTCCTCTATCGCCACAGGGCTAACCCTAACGCCCCCTCCTCGGGATACCTCCAGCAACTCCTCCTCCACCAGCCACAACCCTCACTCGAACCCAACACCACCACCGATCAACACAGAGAGCTTGACCCCCACTCCTCCGTCGGTAGATCCAGCTCCTCCGACTGGCGCCCTCGCGACTGCCCTTTCGGATCCAAGAACAAGTCGAAGCCCCCTGTCTTCGTCATCTGCAACAGCCCCAACGCCCTCCATTCCCACGTTCTCGAGGTCTCCACTGGCTCCGACGTAGTCGAGGCCCTCCACAACTACACTCGCCGACGCGGCAGGGGACTCTTGGTTCTCTCCGAAGATGGAGCAGTCGTCAATGTCCGTCCTCCGCCAGCCCGATGCCTCCCCTCCGGACAGCGTCGTTGCCATCCTCTAAGTTCGACAACTGGTAGGGAAGTAGAAGAGGGTAAGGGTGGTGGGGACGACCACTGGGCGGTGAGGGAGAGGGGGGAGCGGGTGAGGGAGAGGGAAGCAGTGTCTTTGAGGAAGAGGAGAGGACCGCTGTGAGAGAGAGAGAGAGAGAGAGAGAGAGAGAGAGAGAGAGAGAGCTAAGAGAAACCGTGTGAGAGATAGGGGTGAGGGGCCCGCCAAACTTTCCAAGAGAACGCTCAGAAAAGTGTTTTTTTAACTCTCCGAAACTGTGTTTAAAAGCTGATTTTGGAGGATTTTTTTGAATTTTTTTTCACAAAGCTGCCACCAAACACACTTTTTTTTTATACTTTACTGTAGCTTTATAATCCGGAAACCGCGCTTAAAGTTGCAACCAAACAGACCCTTATTCTTTTCATTTTCTGTTTCATCTTCAATGCCTTTCCTCTCAGTTAGTCCTTTTATACATTCCTCTGAGATACCAGTTTATCTCATTTTGGAAATCAGGTCTATAATTCTACTGGACAAGACATCGATAATTTTCTCCAGATATGTGTCGACTTAGGTTGTATTTGATTATGGAAATTAGGTTATCTTTAGGATATAAAAGGCAACATAAGTATAGATATCTATGTTTACGGACATGGGAAGTGGTGCCCGTATCGTGTCCGTACCCATATCCATGTCGCTATTTCTGTAAGATAAGTGATCATATGGTATATATCTGAAAATGTCCGTATCTCGTATCTCGTATATGTATCATGTCCTTATCCGTGTCCGTGCCTGTACTAGTGCAATATAGATACTGTATTGAAAGGTGAAGAGCTAATCCTTGTTTCCCATAAGCTTTTACCTGTGCTACCATGATCTCTAGTTTGTCATTACATAGATTATTTCTTTTACTGATTTTTGTGCCCTTGCAGGTTGTTTATTCTTTTCCATGTGCTAGCCATGTCGACATGTTCATGTATCATCATGCTTATCTTCATTCTTTACAGATTAAAACTCTTGCAAACAAAACTTGGTACCTACAATGGCAATATTTCTTGTTTTGACAGTATCATAGTGCCTGGATTCCTTTTTTGCAGCCATAGCTCTTGGCTACATATCATCCCAGAATTAAATCAGTTATGTTCTATTGTATGAATAACTGTTAGTCATGCTTGTGCATCTTGCATGAACTGTCCCAACAAATTGTAGTTCCTATTACTATAGTTACTACTGGGCTTAAACGGACTTTACATAGAAGCATATGTACGGAGTCTTTTACTAATATAATATAAAATAACCATAAACCATTATTATGGAGCTCCTTCCTTCCCAACCAGGGGTGGACCTACACTAAGACGACCGGGGGGGTTGGGGGTGCAGTTTCCTCCTATATAGTACTGTTTGTCCTATGATTTACTTAATTTTCTTTAAAATCTTAATAACTAAATGGTACTTCGGTTGGTAAATGATGGGATTTTAATTTGGAGGTCTTGAGTTCGGTTCTTCTGCATCTGCCCCTGTTCCCAACAATATGGTGTCACCTTGAGGATCCTTCTATAAGTGCAATGCCTTGCATCTTGAAGGTTCTCAAATCTGTATTTGTTCTCTTCAATGTAATCTTAAACATCTTCATTCCTGCCATTTAATACCAATTTAAACATCTTTTCTAATTGAGATGTCTTCTATTCTTCATGATACACTTCTAAACAGTCTCATTCGGTTGTCTGTCTTCTCATTGATTTGTGCTGCACCACATCCCTGTAATATGCAGATTCATTAACATGTATATACTGCATTTATCTTATATCTAGCATATCATTCTTTATTCCTGCTGCATTCCTCGTCTCCGAGGATTAAGTTTCTTAGGTGGGTTCTCTGATTTGTTAATTTATGCTGTCAGCAAACAAGATGCACAATAATCCTTTTTTTTTATTAATGTTCTGCTCTGGGAAAAACTTCTTTGACTAAAATTCAATTTCTATACAACTAAATGCAGTGTTGAAAAAAAAAAATACAAGAAGAGCTTTAATCATCATGATCTATGTGCTTAAAAGTAACGAATTTATCAATCTCTTGCCAGAAGTGCCCCTTTATTTTCTACTAGCTTGGCCTGTTTTCTGGCTAAGGGGTTGCAGTAACTTTAAAAGTTTACAATCATATACGATGGAGATGAAAACAAAAGCAGCAGTTACAGAACACCCAGTTTATACTGAATCTTTTATTAACGGAGTATATATTTATTTTGTTTTATCTTCGAGCCTACAGTTTCTTTTCTTGGACTTCCTTTGTATATTTGTATATAATTTTTCTTTGAGCCTACAGTTTCTTTTGGTGGAAATCCTTTGTTCATTTAGAAAATGGAAGTTTGAAAAGTGCTAACCCCGAGATTTGATGTATAACCTTAGAAAACGGAAGCCTGAAAACTGAAGAAGGCTTGCTCTCCACTGCACTACCTTGGGTCAAGTTCAATTTCTTTGGATAAAGTACTTGCTATTCTCAAGTTCAGTTCATTGTGACTCTGAAGTATAGGGAAACACCATCTTCAAATCTTAGAGGATTATGGCTACTAAATGTACAACAAGGATCTCTCTCTCTCTCTGGTCACCAATCTGTTGTCTTTTAAGTTCTGCCTTTCCCTTGCATGATTGTCTACCGAACTATTCCATCTCATACAGACAGTTGAGCCTTCTTTCTTCCGGGAAATTACATATATGATTATTATTCCACATTATCCATCAGAAACTCCAGAAACTCAAGCTTATTCTTGATATAGTTTATCAACACAGAAACCAGTGGAGTAATTTTATTGCAGATATGTTTGCCTTTTTGAGGTGGAATTGCTGATAGGTGTTTTTTTTTCAATTCTAGTTGGGCTGGTTCGGCTTAATGGTATAGAAATACGATATGTCATAGTTAACATTGTCCACGGAAGGCTGTAACTTCACTTTATTTCCCTTGATTCCTTTTCTAAACCTGGAAGTACTGCACTTCTTACTCCCTTTACTTGTATTCTCTTATTGCTTCATCTGCTTTTCTGACCATGATAAGGATGTTTTATGCTGTGATTCCAGGATGGTGTTGATTCTGATAAGCTTCAATCATCTGAAAGAATTGTTAAATCTAGATCTATTTTTGGCCGGACAGGTGCAAATGGGATAGCTTCCGACCAGGTTCAGCGCATGCATTTGTGTATTTCATTTTTTTTTTTTTTTTTTTTTTTTTTTTTTTTTTTTACATTAGGTTGGCATGACAATTGGACATTCGTTCTGTCTTTGGCTCTCTTTATGATATGCTCTTCTTTTATTTCTAAGCATCTGGATGTTGAACAGGGAGTTCGGCCTATTGCAGATTCTGAAAGACCAGCGTCTGCGGGTAAGTTGTACTAGCAAGTTAATGCTCCCTGAATGTGAAATGGAGATTTATGTGTTCTAGTTCCTAGAACAATTTTTTAACAAAATCATCTAGATAGCCTATGCTAGTCTTTCAACTGATTCACGAGGTCCCTTGTATACCTTTTTGAGCTACCCTAGGTTCATAAATATAAACTGTACTTGTTCCAGAACATATTTCTCAAAGATATCTGATCCTACTTTTTTCAGGAAGCGCAAGTGGATCAAGTTGGGTTTCTTCAATATTTGGCGTCATTGAAAATCGTGCACCAACTAGAGAGACATTCATGAATAAGTCTGATATGGCTCTTGTAAATGACATGGATAACTCGAACTCTATTATCCAACTTAGAGAGGTAAGCTCATGTAACTTCTAAAGAATATGACTTGAAACCTTAGCCTTTCCTTTTTTTCCTTGCTGTTATCAACATAGTATATAACTGCTATTCACTATGGCTCTCAGCCACCCATGGTGTTGAAGCCTTCAGATAATCAGACAGAACAAGAAGCTTTGGAGATAGCAATCACTAAATTGTTGCTGAAATCATATTATGACATTGTCAGAAAAAATGTCGAGGACTCTGTACCTAAGGCAATTATGCACTTCCTGGTAAGTATACCATTTTTTCTTCGTGAAGAGGGTAGAGATTAGACCATTTCTGTTGATGGTGATAATTTTTGGCCTCAAAATTAGATGATAGGTTAAATTTTGAGTAAATTGTTTCAAAGTATTTTTATCCAACGTCCATAGTAACTCACAGAATTAAGCTTTTACAAATTTATACATTGTATCACCGGTTCAAAATGATTTGATATTAGAAAAGAAGAAAGGACATAAGCTTAAGTGGTGACTATTGTCGGCTAAAATCTTATGTTCTTTAGAAACATCAAACGTTTGTACGTTGGTGTGATTAGGTTTGTTAGTAACTTTGGATATTGGAGGAAAAGATATTGTGGTTACAAGGATGGGAGATACAAAGAAATTTCTAGTCTTCTAGGGTTGGGCTGTGAGAATCACAATGAAAATTGTCTGTTGGTCAGGATTCCAAGTTATTAATCTTGATAATATGGTTGAATTATAATCAATAAACCTTGTCTAACAGGTTTTGACTTGTATCAAGGTACTCAAAACTAACATGTAAGGCGAGACTTTATATATTGTTTAAACCATCTTTTTCCTGTTCTTCTTCAATTTTCTTCAGTATGTCATAGGTAGATAAATTTGACTTAAAAAGTTATTTGCTTTGATGCCAAATTTGACTGTCCCTGCTAAAGAGATACAAAACTGGTTATAATCAGCTGGTCCTGTCTAGAATTGGTAATTATATTGTTAGAAACAGGTGTTGAAGTAATTCTCATGAAGTGTCCAGCATGAAATATTATGCCTAACTTATATTTGGTTTGAAGGCCAGTTCAAGTGGATTTGTCACAGATCTAAAGCAGCAAAGTGTCACGGACTTGGTGTTTTTGGCTACATTTCGACCCGTGCGGCGCACAAGCTTCCTACTCAAAGACTCGTGCCAGCCTTCCTCAAACGCTTAGCTAGATCGCTAAGGCGATATTGAGAACAATGTGGAGCAAAAGAGAGATTAGAAGTATGAAAATTTCACTATACTAGAAAGAGATTACAAGTTTGGGTGATGAAGAACAAATGAGGCCTTCCATTTATTTATAATGCCCATAGGGTTTACAAGAAACATCTGGAAACTGAATATTCGAGGGATTATTTTAGATGTAGATATTTACAAGGAAGCTTCTAGTCCATCCAGAAAGATCATGGACCATCTAGAAAGATCTTGGGCCTTCCACAAGATTCTGCCATCTTCTAGATAGTTCTGCCATATTCTAGAGAATTCCGTCATCTTCTAGAACATTCTGGAAGCTTTCCGCATAACCCCGGTCCGTGAAGGGTTATGCAGATTCCTCTCGTTGGGGCACAAAATCTTGGACGTGACATTCTCTCCTACCTGTTTCGTCAACGCCCTCGTCGACGGGTGCACCAAGTCTCGGAACGCTGTTCACTCTCGCAGGATGGTCGCTGCGCATTGTCCCTTCTTCGTACGTCTCGTACGACGCTTCCCAGACGTGCCAATCTTATACTCAAGATCGGAAGCAAACTGCTTCGTCACACCAACTCTGGCCTTGGTCTATGCCCTCCTCGGTACAGAAAGGGACTCGTGCGGGCTGTCGAGTCGTCGACCCAACTCATCGCGTGGCTGCACATGGTTCTCCACACCTCCCCGCATGCGAGTCCTAATGCAACTCTGTCGACCCGACTGTCCCCCACGAGCTTTGAACGACTCCTTGCGTGAGCCACTCCACATTGTTGCTTCTGCCTTTACGTAGTTTGCGACGTGCTTCTCTGCACTCATGCTCAGCCTGGGAGCACGATCCACTTTCTTTTGCGTGACTCCTCGGGACGCCTCTTTATAACACCCTTGGTCTCGCACGGAAGACCTTCCTCCTCGAAGCCATCCTTCTTCTCGAGCACCGTTAGGTATGCCGTCTCCCTTTGGCTACCCTTCTTGAGCTGAATGACAGAAATAGCTTTTTTTCTTCGATGACTTGTCTCGTGCAACTTTCGTCATGCACGGCAAGCCTTCTCCCATGAAGCTGACGACTCATAAATATGGCACCGGAACCGCCTTTGCCGCAATAAGGAAATTCATGTCCAATATCATATTGAAGTCATCCAACGACGTAGCGATAAAATCGGCAACACAGACCAATTTCCTACCGGTATGCGAACTCCCTTGACTACCCCCTACACATGGCATGCCTCCGCATTGACCTCCTTTATCTTGCTCGAATCTTCCTCCAAGGTTAGACCCAAGTGCCAAACCTCCGCGTCCGCGATGAAGTTTGAGTGGCGCATGTGTCAACCAACGTCCATGTGCTTATGCTATTGATTCTTACATCAACGTACATGAGCTCCCTGTTCGGAGTCTTCGAAACAAGTGACTTGGCCTTGACGGCGTTAAGCGCAATGCTCCCATGTGCGCTCCTACTTCGCACTCCTTATCCTCCGCCTCCTCGTTTCGGACGACATTGACGCACATGCTCCTCATCGGACAATCCCGAGCAAAGTGATTCTCTCCACATATGAAGCACGAAACTACTCACTCGAGTTGGTTCTTCTCGTGCTTCTTCTCCTCGGACGGATCCTTCTTGGAAGAGCTCTCCTGTTGTCCCCCACCATTTCCCTTGGTGTCTTTGCCATGGCCTTGGCATTGTTGTCGTCCTACATGTACTCGACGAACCTCTCGGCTGCTGCCACAGTGGTGTTCAAGTCTTGCACCCTCTGTCGCTGCAATTCTTGAACTGTTCACGGTTTGAGTCCATCGAGGAAGAAGAATAAGCGATCATCCTCGCCCATGCTAGATATCGTGAGCATCAAGCGTGTAAACTCCGCAATATACTCCTTGGTCGCCCCAGTATGCTTGAGTTGCTGCAAGCTTCGCCTCGCTGCAAACTCAACGTTCTTCGGATAGAACTGAGACTTGATCTTCTTTTTGAGATCCTCCCAAGTCTCTATCGAGCACAAATCCTTTTCGGCTTCCATGCACCTTCGACGCCAACATAGTATAGCGTCGTCGATGAAATAGATTGAAGCAACATCTACCTTTTTGGCGTCATCATTGATATGCAATGACTTGAAGTATCGCTCCACGTTCCACAAGAAGTTCTTAGCTTCTTTGGCATTCCGCTCCCCGTTGAAGGATTTTGGCTCGAGAATCTTCCTTCTCCTCGGTACCTCCCTACTCCTAGGCGGTGGTCGGACACCGCAGACTTGATTTGGCCCCTAGTCGGCCCCTAAAATCGGCAGCTCCATTAATTGTTGAAAATCTGTCGACTAGGGCAAGTCGGCCGACTAGGCGGCCATCCGACCAAAAATCCAATTAAAAATAAAATAAAAATTAACAGCCTTCTTTTTCCGGACAGAGGAGCCATGGCGTAGAAGAGGAGAAAATATTTCAAAAAAAAAATCTACCTACCGGCTGAGCAGCCGTCGACCGCCGCCGCCTTCGTCGCCGAGCCGCAGGCCGCCGCCGCCACTGAGCCGCCGGCCGGCTCCGCCGAGTCGTAGGTACTCTCCTGGTGGCTCCGCATCCGGGTTGGATTTCATTGTGAGTCTCCTTTCCACTTCCCTTTCTCTTTCTTCTTTCTATGTGAAGTGGTTTTTCATCTCTCCTGGCTAAAGAGTATAAGTAGAGAATGGGTCAAAGAGAAAGTTAATGGGCCTTAAGCCATTTGTTTTCAAATAGAGTTAATACAAAATCTTTATGGGCCAAGGAAAGGTTGGTTATCAAATAATTTAATAATGAAGTTGGGTCACAGTTTGTGGGTTTCAAAACTAAAATTGGATGATTAATTCAGGTAATAGCCTGGGCCAGGTCCATTAACAAGAGTAAGAAATTTTTAATTATGTACAAGACTTTGTCACTTTGGATACTTGAGTTAATACTTTGATGAGATATGGCATATATTGCAGATATATATATTTTTCATTTGCATATATATATATATATATATATATATATATATATATATATATATATATATATATATATATGGAGAAAGAAACTGGAGCGGCGGGCGATGTGGTTCCAATCTAGGGTTCCCTCGCGGGTTACCCCCATAGCCGTCGGACCCCTTGGCCGGCGGTGGGCGAGCCTCGGCTTCGACGGGCGGCCCCCCTCCCGGCGCTGGGGGGGGGCGGGTGCCAGTTACGGGGGGTCGGGCGGACCCCCCAGTACGCGCGCGAGTGGCGCCCCCCCCCCCAAGGCGGCCGGGGGGGGCGGGAGCACAGAAGGGGGGTCGGTGGGACCCCCTGTGGTGGTGATGTCCATCCCAGGCCGCCGGGGGAGGGGTCGGGATCTACGGGGACGGGGTTGGGTGTTCCACACACCGGTACTCCCTTGGACCCGAACTTCGAATTCGGAGTGGGGTCCGGATCTCTGGGGAGTCAAACAGAGGGAGGTGGATGGACGACGGTTACGCGCCGTCGTGTGGTGAAGTCCGTGGGAAAGACGGGAGGCGGACAGGGTCAGGTTCGGGATCGCCATCCCGAAAATCGTCTGAACAGAACTGGGTCTCGACCTAGCCGGGGTCCGGTGATGTCTGCTGGGTGATCGATGGGTTGGCGGCCTAAGACAACCGCGGCGGCTAAGGGGAAGAGTAAGGTAGTGGATCTGGATCGCCCGGTGATTGCCCCAAGACCGATTGGGACGTCCCCACGGCCTGCTGGACGGTCCTGGGCCGAGATCTGCAAACCGGTGGGGCCGAAATTCCCCTCATCGATGGAGTACGTCCCGCCGCTCAAGGTAGGAAGGGGTTTCCGGGCTGTGTTCCCTGCGGAGGAGATCCAGCAGGTGACAGCTTACTGGGAGAACACCCTCGTCCTGTTTGTCTTGGGCAACAAGCCTTTCTACGGGCAGATCCGGGACTATGCAGCGCGAGTCTGGAAGCCTAAGGGGAGTATGGAGTTCTATGCTCGTGAGAACGGCTTCTATTATGTGAAGTTCGGGCTGGCGGAGGATGTCGCTAGGATCCTCCAAGGCGGTCCCTGGACGTTCGATGGCCGACTGATCATTCTCAAGGAGTGGACTCCAGAGCTGCGTTGCGAGAGGGAAGTTCTGAATGCCATCCCTGTATGGATCCGATTTCCCGAGTTCCCGGTTGGGTTTTGGAGGATCCCTCTGTTGATGCGACTTGCAAGTCTGGTGGGCACCCCGATCAAGGCAGATGAAGCTACTACCTTTCGGACGCGGTTGATGTACGCGAGGATTTTTGTGGAGATTCGGGCAGGAGGGGAGCTCCCGAAGATGGTGGAGTATGAGCTCCCTTCTGGGGAGGTGCTTACCCAGAAGGTGGAATATGAATGGGTTCCGCCTACTTGTTCACGGTGTTCCTATTTTGGCCATCTGGCCAGTGCTTGCTTAGAGGCTGGCCCTCCGGTGGAGTCTTGTATTCCTCCTCGTGAGGTCCCCGAAGCCCCATGTGATATGGATTTCAGAGATGATAGCGGAGTGGTGGCCGTGGAGGGGGAGGTTACTAATCAGGGGAGTGATGCCGATTTGAGCCTCGTTGTTTCTACCCAACTTGCCCCAACGGGTGGGGTGGTATCCACTGGCCAGGGTCCGAGTAGTATCGTTACCAGAAGCATGGCTGTGACGGAGACTGAGGCACGAGGGGAGGGCGGTTCGTCTGGAGGGCAGGTTTACTGTAGAAAGAGACGTGCGGTCGGCCTGCTGCGGGATGGCCCCTCCATGATGGAGGGACGTACCACAGACAGAGAGGAGGCGGTGTGTGTTGACAACCCTGCCTGGGCTTTGGTGTTATCTCAGGTAGTTTCCCAACAGACGGTTCCGACTGGGATGGATAAGGATCCTTTAGCGACGGAAGCGGCACCTTCCCCAGGTGCCGTTCCGGGAGTTTCTCAGGGGGCCCTACCTCTCATTAATTAATGGCCATCATTGCCTGGAATGTGAGGGGGACGTGTTCGCTAGGGAGGTGGAGAGAGATCTGTGGGGTGCTCCACAGAGAGAGATGTGACATTTCTGTTATCTTAGAGTCCAAGATCAAAGGGGAGAAGACTGACTCGACGGACCCCTTCTCATTGGGCCCAATTGCACAACCTAGCGCTTTGTGACATGGCTAGGATTTGGGTTCGCTGGAACCTGAAGAGTTGGGATGGTGACTTGCTCCTGCTGACGGAGCAGCTGATTGTGATCTCCTTCGTGAACAAGGGTGGCTTCCAGTTCTTGCTGGGGGCTGTCTACGGCCACAATGACAGAAGGCGTCGGGAGTCCCTATGGAGCAACATCTCCCGTATTTCTTCTGTTGCTGACTCATCGTGCCTTCCTCTTCTCTTGATCGGGGACTTCAATGCTCTTTTGCACCAAGGGGAAAAGTTGGGTGGCCGTCCGGTCCCAGATTCTATTCTATATGATTTTCAGAGATGTCTTCTGCTTGCGGGGCTTCAGGGATTGTCTCGCTCAGGCTGCATTTGGACTTGGCACAACAAAGCAACTCATAATAGGGTTGCTTGTCAGCTTGATTGAACTTTGGGCAATGGGGAGTGGTTCTGTCACTTCCCCACCACTCCAGCTGAGGGTTTAGCTGCTGGGACGAGCGATCATTCACCCATCAGGGTTGGCTTTTCTGCTAGGCCTCTTGGGAAGTCCCGTCCGTTCAGGTACAACAACTGTTGGTATCTCTCGGAGGGCTACCTAGAGGCTGTCGCTGAGGGGCTCACTAGTGCTCAGGAGGGGACGGCCCAATTCCGTTTGGTTCGTCGCCTCAAGGCCACGAAGAGAGCCCTTAGGAGTTGGGTGACGGGGCTGCCCAAGACCACCTTAGAAAAGGAGGTGGAGTTGCAGACCTTACAGCAGGATATGCAGGCTGACATGCTGAATGGGGACCTGGCGGCCAGAGAGAAGGAACTGATCGGAGAAGTCAACATCCTGAGGCTGCAGAAGGAGATTAGCTCGGCCCAGCGAGCCAAATGCTCCTGGCTGAAGGATGGCGACTGGTGCTCCAAGTTCTTCTATGATGTTATCCGGACAAGACAAAATAGGAATCACATCTCTCAGCTACTTGCTGCGGATGACACTCTGGTGGGGACGCCGGCTGAGATCCAGGGCGAGGCTGTCAGGTACTACTTTGAGTTATATTTCCAGACTGACTACCTTTCCGTGTTCCCAGAGGTTGTGACGAAGAGATTGGTGACTCCATATGGAAATAGCCTTCTGCTAGCACCTGTTACTTTGGAGGAGGTGGAGTCTATTGTCAAGGGGGCGGACCCCAACAAGGCTCCTGGTCCGGATGGATTCAGCAATGGTTTCTTCAAACGCCATTGGGACATTCTAAAGCATCAGGTAGTGGATGTGGTACATGAATTCTTCACCAAAGGGAAGCTCTTGAAGGAGCTGAATCACACTTTCCTGACCTTGGTGCCAAAGAAGGAGGGAGCGACTGCACTGGCGGACTTCCGTCTTATTGCGTGTTGTAATTATCTTTATAAGATAATTACGCACCTTATGTGCCGGCGGATGGAAGGGATCATGCAGGACTTGGTATCTCCGAATCAGGCTGCATTCCTCAAGGGGAGGTCGATCGCTGAGCACAGCCTCCTGGCTCATGAGATGGTGAGGGGT
Organism: Iris pallida; assembly: GCA_029216955.1. Lineage (NCBI taxonomy): Eukaryota > Viridiplantae > Streptophyta > Magnoliopsida > Asparagales > Iridaceae > Iris > Iris pallida. The sequence continues at coordinate 213,152 of JANAVB010022634.1, read as the reverse complement.
TTTAGCAAACCCGGAGGGGAGAAGGCTTGTGTTAAACTGGATTTGCGGAAGGCGTATGACATGGTCAATCGGGACTTCCTCTGTCATCTGATGTCCGCCATGGGTTTCGCGGAGCACTGGGTCGCGTTGATTCGAGAGTGCATTACATCCCCTACTTTTTCTGTTCTCATCCAGGGGGTTCATTATGGGTACTTCCAGAGCAACCGTGGGCTTCGGCAAGGTGACCCACTGTCCCCTTACTTGTTCACGCTTGTTATGGAATACTTTACTTGCTTGATGGATCTGGCAGTGCACCGTGGGCGGTTGGTTCCTTTGTTCCGGAGGATGGTACCTCCAGTTACTATCTTATATATGCGGATGATCTGCTTGTTTTCATCCAGCCTTCGACGGAGGGGTTGCTGACGCTTGCGTCTATCATGGAAGATTTGAAGTCCGTCTCGGGTCTCCAGATGAACAGGGATAAGAGTAGGGTCTACTTCAGCTCCCTGTGTACCCGGAAGGAGGAGCGGACTGATGTGGTGGGTGTCGCGAGGAGTGATCTCCCAGTGCGCTACTTAGGAGTGCCTCTCACTGTCAACTATGCGCGGGATCAGGACTGCCATAGCCTGGTAGAGTATGTCCAGAGGAGAGTTGAAGGGTGGCAAGCAGCAGGTCTGTCATTTGGTGGTCGCATTGAGCTGGTCAGATCGGTGATATCGGCTGTGGCCCATTTTTGGCTGCAGTCCATCCTCCTACCTGTGGCCACTATTCGACGGGTGGAGCGGCTATCTGCTGATTTCATATGGAGGGGAGGGTTACATGCGATCTCCTGGGACCAGCTCTGTCGTCCCAGGAAGGAGGGAGGAGTGGGCCTTAGACCGTTGTTGGAGGTTAGAGAGGCTTCTGCGCTTAAGCTGGCCTGGAGATTCATCAGTGGGGGATCTCTCTGGGCAGACTGGATGCACAGCAGATACGTGAAGCAGGGCAATTTTTGGACGTGTCCTATTGACAACAACCATTCGGTCACGTTCAAGACTGTCTTGCGACACAGGGGGGTGCTCAAGTCTGCCATTCGGAGGGTCATGAAGGACGGGTCGGGTACGGACCTCTGGCGGGATCCTTGGATAGATCGGCGTTCGCTATTGGACATCAGAGGAGCCCCGACTCATCAGGAGGACAGGCGTGGTCTGACGTGCAGTCGCATCATTCGTCATGGGGTATGGAGGTCGGACTCCTATCGTTCACTGAGGAGCTGGGTGGGAGCATTTTGTCTACTGTCATTGATCCGTTTCTGCCTACGGATCGGTGGATTTGGGAGCCGACTGGAGCCTCTACAGGGACTGGGGAGTTCCAATTCCGTAGCTGCTACAACCTCGTCCGACGAACATTTCCGCTGAGTTCAGATTACGAGTTCGTGTGGTTCAAGGGTCTGGCCAGGAAGATGCAATTGTGTGTTTACAAACTGCTATTGGGCCGCCTTTTGACTAGAGGTCGCCTGAGTTCGTTTGGAGTGCCGGTTCCGAATCCCAAGTGTGTGCTTTGCGGTTTGGAGCCTGAATCTATAAAGCATATCTTCTTCGAGTGGCATGGCAGATTTGGGCGGAGCAGAGTCGTGTTTTGGGAGTGTGCTCCTCCGGGAAATGTATTGGAGACATCATATCGGTGATCCGAGATAGCAGGGGTAGGGAGCAGGATTCCGTACAGCCAGAGTTCGTCTGGCTGCTTCGGTTTGGTATGTATGGCGGGAGCGAAACCGTCGGATCTTTGAGGGGCTGGTCACCCCCCCAATTGGCATTCTCCATAACATCGAATTTGATGTAAATGCTATGGAGAATTGTTGAGCGATGAGTGGGAGTCCCACTCTGGTTGTATGTTGTATGATTATGGCTTTTCATTTGGAATAAAATTCACCTTTTTCCAAATATATATATATATATATATATATATATATATATATATATATATATATATAAACTCAAACCGATTAATCCGACTAGTCTCCGATTAATCCCTAGTCTTCGCGAACCGACTAGCAGCCAACTAGCGATTTTTACAACCTTGTATCAGAGCTACACTAAAAAATACGATGAATATAATCATAAAATAATAAAGTTACAAGCATTGAAAAAGAAGCATGTAAAGATTAGGAATCATGGCAAGACTATAATATGAATAAATTAAACTCAAATAATAAGTAAACTGCGAGTAGTACGTGTATTTAGAATACAAAGTTCGCCACGTATGGGCTAAGGCAAATGATAAGGCACGTAAGTAACTGACAACTAGCAGTCACGATTACGCGACGACTAGCTAACATTCACGATCTGTCCGGTAATAGGATGAACCACTTGCCAACTAAAGTATTCTTCCTCCCAATTATCTCTATATACGTAAACATGGTAAATAAACCATACACATAGCTCCTGAATCACAATATGATACAAATATGAAACTAGCCATATAATCTTACACACGTGTAACCATAGTGTCTTATGTAGTGAATATGAGGCAGACATGATACATATCATCCATAAAGTAAGTTAACTGTATAAAGTAGTTGCCTGACTAATATCTGAAGTCGACTTGTCGGACACAAACGTGTCAGACACGAAAAATAGCCCAAAATAATAAAGTGTTCCAACTGAGGTCAAACGCAGATACATATATCCCTAACATATCCGGATGATGTCAAATACACAAAATTCATATAAAAATCCAAAAACGGAGGGAGGCCAAAAATCAGTGTTTCAGGGTCAGACGGTGTCCAAAATGGATCCACAAAAAGCCAGAAAATGGAGCCAAATTAGTCCGAGTCCAAATTCGACTAATTATATATCAATGTAGGCTAAAAAGACGCCACAAATCCAATGATGATGTTGGATTCGGAATCCGGTAACCGGATTTTCAGAACGATATTTCGATTCAAGAAATTTCAATAAAATTTAAATTCGAACAACCAACTTGGGCTTCGAATTTGATCGACCAAACAACGAAATAAGTAATAAAAATAAACAGGGTTAAAGGGGGCAAAAGGCAGCAGAGAGTAAACTACATTAAATATTCTATACGTAATAACCTAACTGTCCTCATAGATAAGGACATATTTGGAAGAATTTAACGGTAAAACTAACTTTTCTTATTATATAATAGTATAACAGTATCGGTATCGGACTATTCCTATGAGTATTGGTATCGGCGATATCTGTAGTATCGGCGGTTTCGGATCGGAGTATCGGATTTTTTTGTATCGGAAAACAAATAATTATTAATAAATTATTTACATTTAAAAACATATATTTTATATATTTAGGCATAATTTTAAGTATTTTCAGTGTTATTTCTTAGTACTTTTGAAATTAAATGAAATAGTCACCTTACTGATTGGTTTGCATACAATAGAAAGATTTGCTTCTTTTACATGCTTTTACAACCTTATTATGCTTTAAACCCTTGCTGATTTGTCTTTTTCGTTTAATTTTCTTTGCCGAATTGACCGGAAAAGAGACCTCCAATGTCGATATCGGTCGGTATCGGGTATCGGTCGGTATCGGATCGGAACATGCCAAACCGGATCGGTATCAGCCGATACTTTAAACCATGAGTATAATATGTCAGGAACTCAACATAAAAGGATATATTAAAATGTTAAATTTTCTCAACAGTGATTCAGGCAATATTTTTTACAACTTGAAAGTTAGTATTCACTAGGGGCATTGGACTCCTAAATTGCATGCTGATTTGAATATAGTCATGTCATCTTCACATTTCTTTACTTGGTGGTGTTATTGCCTGTGCTTCAGAATGGTAGCATGCATAGGTAGTTTGTTAACTTGTAACATAATCTGTTGTTTTTTACTTGGTGTAAATAGTATTTATTGTTATGCATCCACTATAAAACTGATGCCTTGCACTTGTATTATCCAGGTTAATTATACAAGAAGGGAATTGCATAATGTTTTTATCAGGAAATTATACAGGTAAGATGTAAAATTATTCAATAAGGAATGTTCTTCATCATGTATAATCACTTACTAATTTGCTTTTCTATGTTCATTTTTTCAATTTCTGTTCTTTCCGATTCAAATTTAGTAAATTGCTTCTACGTGTCAGTTAAAATCTACTAAATGGGGGCAAGGAGATATGTAGGCATCAATATACTTTGCAAATCTTGAAATCCTTGACGAATGTTGTTGTCTGAACAGAGAGAACATTTTTGAGGAGATGCTGAGGGAACCAGATGATATAGCCGCCAAGAGGAAACAGATCAGAGAAACTCTCCAAGTACTGCAGCAGGCAAATAAGGTTGATCATCTTTTTGGTGTGCATGTGTGTGTTTATTCTTTTTTTTTTTTCCCTTAGAAACATTTATTTTCGTTTTTGCCAACAGACATTGGAGGAATTACCACTTGATGCTGACACCGCTGAGAAAGGCTATAGTCTGGATACAGACTCGACTGGTCTGCCAAAGGTTCATGGGTTCCCTTCATCGTTCTATGCAGCAAGCAGTGACTTCAGTCCATCATACACCTCATCACCCAGAAATCCAAGGCACAGGAAATCAGCTCATTCAGGAGAGCAGCCATCACCATTTTATTCAAGCGCAGATGTCAATGGAAGTGGATATCATTCTACATTAGGATGATATCCTGCAACTGAAGTATGAACTCTTGAGAATCTATACTTTGAAGCAGTTGTTTGGTGGCATTTGAGCATGTTGTATTCAGTTGTTTGCCCCCTCGTATACCTAATTTTGACTTAGTTATAAAAGTATGCATGCAATAAATGTATGATGTACAGTCAATGGAAAACTATCTTGTTTTTTCTTTTTCTTTTAGGGGGCAAAGAAGATCTCCAAGCAAGAGAAATCCATAGTATTTTTGGTACGAAGCTCAGCAGTGGAAATAATGGTCAGCTGCCTCCTTGCTTCATATTCGCTTGTTGATCGTCAATTCCTTTTACGAGGATTTACTGTGCAAGCAGTCATCCTTATTGATGTCAACTGATATTGGATTTTGGAGTTCAAGCTAATGTTTGTATGTATGTCTTTTCTATGCAGATACAAACTGATACAGGTCACGATTAAGTGATTGATGCAACAAACTTACCAGTACTCAATAGTCGACTATCTTTATTGCAAATAGTGTTTGCAAAATTGTGGGGGAATTGTTACCTATTACCAATGACACAGTAACTTGAAATGGATTCCGAACTTGGTTGGTGATGCCAAATGATTTGGCGTAAATGCTTACTTTGATTGTTTGTTTTGTGAGGCTTAGTGAATGCTAGGACCTTTAAACAACCAAACTGGTTCAAAATGTATATTTTTCTTCAAATAAATTGGCAATTTTTTTTATTTGTTTAGGATGGATAATAGGGACCTGTACACAATTTCCCCTAAATAAGGTGTGATACATTTTTTCCAAACCACAAACTTGATAGAGATTATGCTCATTGGCGATTGTTCAGATCAAGATAGCTTTAGAAGATGTTAACCTACATTTGCATTGAGAAACACTTGTTTTGATACTAAGAAACTTAGTTACCAAACTGTATTAATTTAGGGTACTTAAATGCGAAAGAAGGCACTCGAAGAAAGAAAATATGGTAGCAGTCTACTACAAAAAAAAAAAAAAAAAAAGAAAAAAAAGAATTTCAATTTCTTAATCCCTCTTAGGGCTGTCGTAGCCTTGTAGGTAAAGATAGTGCCGAATTTAAACTCGTGTGCATTCAAGTACTGTGGAGCTGAGCCTCACCATTATAAGGTTTTGGTTGGGTCCAATATGTGACGGTATTCTCATTATTCACCATAAAATTCGACTAAAGTCCTTATCTAGGTTGACTATTTTTTTTAATAAAAGTAAAAGTGTATTAAAAAAATGCTAACAAAAAAATTCAACAAGAGGTACCCTAATGAATGAAAGAACATCTTATAACCTACTACAAAACTTGGAGATATCAAGAGCATATTAAGACAACGAGATACATAATTACAACTCTTAATAACATATTAAACTTTAAAAGTCATGAATTTGCTAGTAAACCTCCATATAACTCGTTGAATACAACTCCATATGAGTTGCCAAAATTTTGCATATTAAGCACTATCACCTCACCGCTCGAAAAGCCAACCATGAATTCTCCTCCCAATTTTCGCATAACACTCATGAAATCCTACCTTCATACTGTCACCAACCTAGACATTATCTACACTTAATTCATAAATTGCATCACGAGGGGCTTGCCATAACATTTCAGTCACTAGAGAAGGACACAAAAGAGAGAACAACCTCTAAGAAGTTGTCAATAAGAGCTTTGCCTCATCCATTATCTTTCTTACTTTCCAACTTTTATTCCCATGCACCGTCCTGTCATTCCAAATAAACCACACAATAACAAAAAAAAGAAGCATGCTCCCTTGGAGTAATTGACTCAATATAATTTTGAAATCAAGAAAAAATGTGTTGCCTATGATGATCTTTGATCATTTAGTAAATGCACATGATTAAATTCATAAGGTGTTACTTACTTACGTATTCTGACAAATTTTTTTTGAAATCCATTTCATGCACCGATGTCGTTTACTTACACCCAACCATGATTTGGAAGAACACTAGAAGACCCAAAACTTGACCCTAGCCTACATGTCTATTTACTTGAAATATCACAGTTGGGGAAAACAAAGACCCAACGGGAATTTTGTTCGAAAGTCCATTTCACCCAAGATTGCCAATTCTTGTACTTGTTGATCGTTCTGTTAGGAGGGTATTCTGCTGCCATTTGCTGGCTGAGATCCACATGAGGAACACATGGCATGGACATATGATTCATAAAAGGGATACAACCCTACTCACAACGAGAAGGATGTCTAGCCACCAACATTCTCTTCTTATCTCCTCAAGTATTCTCACCATTTGGGAGTTGCCGAAGAGGGAGGTACAATGTATGGAGAGGGGATTATTAGCGTGAATTTTGGTCTAACTTAGGCTTTTGAGAAATGACTTCCATTAAGAAAAATACTACTTATTCTACCAAAATCATGAGATCTAGATTATAATAACGAACCCAATGCCAATTAATGTGTGATATTTTTTTTTATTTTTATTTCGATTCCATCCTTATAGTCATATGGATAAATAATTCATAATATATTATCCTTGCTCTTTCTCTCTTTCTAGGATAATATGTCACAAACAAACACACACATACACACATACACACATACGTAGATCTATATGTATATTATCTTAAACTATGCTAAATAGTGATTTCATGCTCTAGGGGTCTTGATTGTGTTTCACCGTGTATCTTACTATTCTACCACTCTCAAGATTGATACCGATAAGGATACATATTGGTCTTTGCATTGCACTTTAGCCATTCTTGTTCTTATGGTTTAATTGGGATCTTGGGGATATAATGAGGTGTAAATGCTGGAGCATATAATAAATATGATTTGATCCTTGATCTTGGTTTTTGTAGACATCATGTTGTTATCCTCAGTGAAAATAAAGTAGCGTGTCTTGGCAAGTGTGGATGAATGAACACATGTTTTCATGAGTATCATTCCCCGTAATCGATATCCATATTTATAAGTGTATTTGTTCCTGTATTTCGTATTTCGTATTAGGGGTGAGCATGGGTTCAGTTCGAACCATTTTTATTAAAACCGACTAAGAACCGAACCCTTTTTTTAAAAACCGAAAACCGAACCGTTCCAAAAAAAACTCGAACAAAACCAAACTGAACTAAATCGGTTCGATTCTTGGTCGGTTCGGCTATGTGGGTCGGTATAATTGGCCAGCAGTGAACCAGTCTGCAAAAATTCTTTTTTGATGAGCTTTAAATAGATTTGATGGGCCGGCCATTGGCAATCCTGCACTTAAATAACTTTAAAACAGGCTGACGCAGTTATATGGGCCTGCTCTGCAATAAAATAATAACATTTTAATGGATCCAGACTATCATTACAATTTACAAGCCATTACAAGACTAGTTTTTTCATTACAAATACTAACAATATTTTCTTTCCTTCTCATTACAAATACTAACAATATTTTCTTTCCTTCTCATTACAAATACAAAGGAGCTACAGAGTTACTATACAAGTCCAGATACAATAACTATAATTCAGACTTTTGAGCTATACAAGTCCATCAAAATTTGCAAAAAATACATCAACTATACTAGTCCACTCAAAATTAAAACAACAATCCAAATTAATACAGCAGCTACAATCTAGACGTTTGCAAAAATTCAAAGTCTAAAATATATTACTGCACATGGAGATCAACCTAGTTGTCCAAGTATCAAATACCACCCAACTTTGGCACCATCAAGCCTCAAATCTACATTATATACAATCACAAACGAATGACAAGAAAGACACATAATGTCTCTTTATGCATCATTAAAGATGCGGTGTATGACTCGCTAATGGCTCTCGCCATTGGCTGCACTGTATGTATGCCAAATCATCATCGCCAATTCGTAGAAATTTTTTTAGCAACCTTTCAAAATATTAAAAGAAATATAAAATCAGATTGACTACAACGAATGCCTCACCACTGGCTGCAATGAATGCCTTGCCACTGGCTGCATCGGATACCTTGCCAATCACTAACTGCAATAACAAGAAAATAGCCAAAAATAAGTCCAACTATCCAAGCATATCATGCAATAAATCCAACACAACAAATCCAGCACCAACAAATCCAGAACCATGATCAGCAGTGTATATATCAACTTTCAACAAAGTGGCAGTAATCAGTAATGAACCCAAAATATAGTCTCACAAATATAGTCGCCCAAATAATATCTACTTAAACCATATTTGCTTTTAATATCTACTTTCAACCAAAACTAGTAATCAAAATTGGACAAATGTACCTAGAGTCACACCTGCTATTAATTTCCAGTATGTAGATATCAATCCTTCTTATTCTTGCATATGAGAAAGCATAAATAACAACATTCAAACCACAACTTTTAGTGATAAGTACAAATGAGTTTGTATAGATTCACCACGAGAGTTGTTGCTTCTTGTGCCGACCTATCATAATATCATTCTCATGCTTATGTGCACTTCCATACTACACATAACACATATGCTAGAAATATTGAAATGGCTGAGAAAAAAAGGGGATAAATTTACAAACCCTAATCCACATTAAATTAATATGAATAAGAAGAAGAATATTAGATGACCTTAGCAAAATACTGACATAACAAGCACATTTGCACAAGACACCGACAAAATTAGTTACAAAAAGCAAAATTAAATAAATAAACATTTGCAAAAAAAGGATCAAGTAAAACATTTAGGTTAGATCTTACCAGAGTAGAGGATTCTGAGTGCACCAGTGCCTACTTCGAGAGTAGATCTCGAGAAAGAAAGGGGAGAAGAGAGGGAAATGAGCGGCTACGCTCCAGAAAATAATAGAAGAGGAGAGAGAAAAACATATGGTTAGGTTAGGGTTTTGCCTAGAGAGGAAAAGGGGAGCATCGGGAGGTAGGGCGCTTAGTTAGGGTTTCCACCAGAGAGAGAAAGGGGGGCATGTTTCCAAGAGAGAGAAAGGGGAGAAGAGAGGAAAGGAGCGGCTGATCTAGAAAATAATTGAGAGGAGAGAGAAACATATGGTCAAGGTTAAAGTTTTTGGCATATATATATATATATATATATATATATATATATATATATATATATATATATATATATATATATATATATATATATATATATATATATGGGACGAAGGGTAATAATGTAAATATACATATCGGTTTTCGGTTCTGGCCGGAAACCGAATTGCAAACCCATAACCCGAACCGAAAACCATTTTATATATATATATATATATATAATATATATATGGGACGAAGGGTAATAATGTAAATATACATATCGGTTTTCGGTTCTGGTCGGAAACCGAATTGCAAACCCGTAACCCGAACCGAAAACCATTTTTTTAAGAAGTGAAAACCGAATTTCGACCCGTTAGTTTAAAAATCGACCCGAACCGCTATTTCGGGTCGGATCGGGTCGATTTCGGTTGAAAAATCGATTTCTGCTCACCCCTATTTCGTATTCCTGTACACCGCATTGATACAGTATCATGTACGTGTTGCTAGTACCATATTTATTGTGGACTCATGTATCCTGTTGTTGGCTCTTTTGAGATAGTTTCTAGAGCCATGCGGGCTAGTCTTCCGTAAGGTGATCAACTGGTTTAAATCGATTAACTGACTAGTGCAACAATATTTGGATTTCTGGTTTTATACAAGATAATTATGCATGAGACTACCCTATTCTGGTGCATTAGTAGATAATTTGTGTCATTAGTCATATTTCACCAACAATGCCAGTAATGGAAATGAATAATACGTCTTCTAACTTAAACAAGAGAAAAGAACCTTCTTGTATGAACCAAACATATCTTTGGCACTTGCGATTAGGCCATATTAACCTAAAAAGTATTCAAAGACTGGTTACAGATGGACCTTTGAGTTCATTGGAAGTGGAGGCACTTCCAATCTGTGAATCCAACTTGGAAGGTAAAATGACCAAAAGGCCTTTAAGGCAAAGGGGTATAGGGCGAAAGATGTGTTGGAATTGGTTTATTCTGATTTGTGTTGGCCCATAACTATCCAGGCTAGAGGTGGATTTGAATATTTTGTCACATTCATTGACGATTACTCAAGGTATGGATACAATTATTTGATCCACCGTAAGTCTGAGTGCTTTCAGAAATTTAAAGAGTACCAGGCTGAGATGGAGAAACATCATAGAAAATGTATCAAGTCATTACGTCTAGATCATGGAGGTGAGAGGGTTTACTTATCAGAAGCTGAGATTATGTCCCAATTGACTGCACCTGGATCACCCCAACAGAATGGTGTAACAGAAAGAAGAAATATGACTCTTGTGGAGATGGTTAGATCAATGATGAGTTATTCAGATTTGCCAGATTCATTTTGGGGATATGAATGCAGCTTGTATTCTGAACTTGGTATCTTCTAAGTAAGTTCCTACTACTCCCATAGAGCTGTGGACCGGACGGAAGCCTAGTCTAAAATATGTTCAGATTTGGGGTAGTCCAGCACATGTGCTGAATGTGAAAGCAGATAAGTTAAAATCTCGTACAGAAGTACACTTGTTTATAAGCTATCCAAGAGGAACGAAGGGAGGTCTATTTTATAGTCCTAAGTATCAGAAGGTCATTATTAGCACCAATGCCCGATTCTTAGAGGAATACTATGTGATGAACCATAAACCCATGAGTAGAGTTGTTCTAGAAGAATTTAGAAGAGAGGCACCTAATACTTCAATACCAACATTACAAGAGGAGGAACTACAAATAACTACACAACGTGTCACAAATGTTACACCACAACCTATAGTGCCTCGTCGTAGTGGGAGGGTTGTGATACAACCTGATAGATTTATGTTCTTGGGAGAGTCATCAGACTTCATCCCTAAGGAACAAAATTATGATCCTTGCACCTATAATGAAGCATTCCAAGATAAATATGTAGAATCTTTTTCTTGAAAAGCAATGATATCAAAAATAGAATCAATAGATTCTAATAGCGTATAGAAGCTCGTAGAATGGCCCAATGGTGTATAAGCCATTGGATACAAGTGGGTAATGATATCGAAAATAAAATTAATAAATTCTAATAACGTCTGGAAGCTCGTAGAATGATCCAATGGTGTAAAAGCCATTAGATACAAGTGGGTCTATAAAGGAAAAAGAGGAACATACGGTAAGGTTGAAACCTTTAAAGCACGACTTGTTGCAAAAGGTTTTACTCAGAAAGAGGGTATTAATTATGAGGAAACCATTTTTCCAGTAGCCATGCTTAAGTCTATTCAGATTCTTTTATCTATTGCAGCTCATCTCAATTATGAGATTTGGCAAATGGATGTCAAGACAGCTTTCCTTAATGGAAGTCTTGAGAAAAATATCTATATGAAGCAACCAGACGGGTTCATTGAAAAGGGTCAGGAGCATCTTGTTTGTAAGCTCAAGAAGTCCATTTAAGGACTTAAGAAATCTTTCAGATATTGGAACATCCATTTTGATCAGGTGATAAAATTCTATAGATTTGATCAATGTCTGGATGAATCATGTGTATACAAAAAATATGACGGAAACGTGGAGGTATTCCTAGTACTTTACGTGGATGACACCTTGTTCATTGGAAACAATATGAAGGTGTTATCTAATGTAAGGGTATATCTATCAAAACAGTTCATGAAGGACTTGGGAGAGGCAGGTGACATCCTTAGGATCAAAGTTCTACGAGATCGCAAGAAAAGGATGTTGGGCTTATCTCAAGCTACCTTTATCGATAATATACCGACTCGTTTTAACATGTAGAATTCCAAGAAAGGTTTTTTTTTTTACCTTTTAGGCATGGAATAACTCTATCAAAGGAGTAGTGTCCGAGGACACCTAAAGAGATAGAGAACATGAAAGTGGTTCCATATGCTTCGGCGGTAGGAAGCTTAATGTATGCAATGCTATGTACGAGATCAAATATCTGTTTTGTCGTTGGCATAGTTAGCAGATATTAGTCTAACCCAGGATAAGATCACTGGACACGATAAAGCATATTCTGAAGTACCTGAAAAGGACTAAAGATTATATGTTATTTTACCAGATAGATAGTTTAGTGCCCTTTGGGTATACAGACTCATATTTTCAGTCAGATAGGGATGCTAGAAAATCTAAGGTTATGTATTTACCTTGGGAGGTGGAGCCATATTATAGAGGAACATCAAGCAAAAATGCATTGCTGATTCCACCATGGAAGCCGAGTATGTGGCAGCCTCTAAGGCAGCCAAAGAAGCGGTTTGGCTCAGAAACTTCCTATTGTACTTGGATGTGGTACCTAGTTTGCATATGACTATTATGCTTTATTGTGATAATAATGGTACAGTTGCAAACTCTAAGGAGCCACGAGCCCATAAGACAGGTAAACACATTGAGCGTCCACTTGATACGAGATATCATAAAAAGAGGAGATGTTGCTGTGACTAAGATATCATAAGCAGACAACTTAGTTGATCTCTTTACAAAGAGCTTACTGGCTAAGGCTTTTAATAGTCATGTTGAGGGAATGGAAGTCATATGCATGGCCACATGGCTTTAAGTATAAATGGGATATTGGTAATAGTATACTAAAAAGCAATATTTTGAGTATAAGTGGGAGATTATGAGGGTTATATACTAAAAGCATCACTTTTGTATTAACTATATTTTTCCTATTATTTTTTAATGAGAATTATATAGACAAATGTTGGCATTTTATATTTGTTATATGTTAACACAAGTGTCTGATATTCTACATTGTAGATAATATGGTGTGTGGTGACACACAAAAGATTATATTATCAGTTCCATGTAGAATATATAAATGGTTCACAACGTAGATGGATTTGGACAAACCCTTGGTAAGGTTGTAGTATAATCTGGCATTAGTCTATATTAACTATAGGTTTATAATAGTGCACTTTGTGTCTATTGAACAGGACCACTTATGGTTGTTCTCTTTGTACTGACTACATAAGAGAATAAATACCTTTGTTATTATGGATGCTTGTGCTCTTAAACCGGATATAATTACCGATATGTATATATAGTGTGCATTACTTTGATTCTTAAAAGAATAAAATTCATAATGAGTCAATAACCTATATTAATTGGATAATGGCATTATGTATATGATGGATTGTTGATTATAAAAAGAATCTATGTCCCGATGTATCAGGTTGATGATGTCCCTTTAAGGAACTCATATGGATTGTCATGTAAAGCCTGCAAGCAAATTATATCCGACATGACAAATAAAGTTGAATGGTACTACTTAAGGATAAAAGATGTCGATCAATGTAGTTGTCAATAACATATTTTGTTTGGCAGACATTCCATATCTTAACATGGGAAGACAAACAAGTATATAATAAGGAGCCCATAAATATAATTTAGGATTAGAAAGATAGTGCAACAATAGCGCTTGAGTGGACCGAGCTATTGTTGACATGTCTGGGTTGTGTGTTCGGACTGAACACGGGATACCTAGGCCCGTTTGGAGACCTAAACCTAATTGTTTTCTTACGGTCACTATCATAGCCTATATATACCCTCTATTCTCTGGCCGTCAGATGTAGCGTCAGAAGAGCATCTTTCTCTAATTCGTTCATCATGAAAGGAGAACAAGGGAGGACAACCAAGAAGAAGAAAAGGTTAGGAGACCATCGTCCACACGACGTCCAACTCGAGTAAGGAATACAATAGAGGATCTCGAGGTTGTTGATCGATCAAGATTGCTGAAAAATGTCATCAACTCCTCGCCGCTTCAGGTATAATTCATGAAACCTGGTTTCCGCCATTGAAGGGTTAGATCACAAAATTAAACTTGTTTATACTTCATCAATTGATATGCACACCAATTCGTCATCTTAGAATTTTTCATATTAGAGGATTAGCATTGATACATGAGTAGATTAACTTTGCAGTCATGCCGCATGGTTTCGTCGTGCCACATAGATGAGGAATCGCCATGCGCAAGATGACTTGGTCGTATTGTAACACCCATATTCGGAATACGTATTTTATCAGTCATATACATATTTCGGACCTATATTTTATTTTCTCGGATTTTGGCATGTACTTGTAATTGACTTGACTTACGGATTTTGGATTTCTCGTAATTGGGTTTTTACCTGACTTGGTTTTATGTTGTGGAGAATGTTGGTTTGGTTTGGTTTGGTTTATTTTGCATTGGAGCACCTTAGTTAACCTCCACCCTACACTCAACTTATCCTCCACCATTAAAATCCCCACCTAACACTCTCTCTTCATTATTTTCTCCCATTAATTCTTCTTCTTCTTCCTCTACACAACACCATCACCCATAGGCAAGTGCACCTTGCCACCACATGAGAACCATATTTTATTTGTTCATTAGCTAGATTAGGCCATGGTGATCAACATTAATGTTTGACATTTTGTGATTTGGAGTCTCCATTGTTCTAGATCTAGGTTTTAACTATTTTTGGATTTACATGGTTTTGATCTATTTTGGTTGGATTTTTGTGGGTTTTGATGCTTCCATGTGGAAGAGAATTCAATTTTACTCAAGTTAGACCTTTGAAAATCTAGATTTGGTTTTGATTTGACCAAGATATGAAGATTTGAACTTTGGTGCTCTTGAAGAGTTCCTCTCGGCCTGGAGTAGCAGACTGCAGCCTGCGCTCTTTAGCGCAGTGCTGGGCTGCGCATCCTCCTCTCGGCCTGCGCTCTTTAGCGCAGCGCCGACCGCGCAGCTTGCCCCATGTTGAACTGCGCTCAACCCCAGCACGCAGGGACTCTTGCGCAGTCTGCTCTTGTGCAGTCTGCTCATGCACAGTCCGCTCATGTGTAATCTGACCCATGTGCCATCCCTCCCGCGCACATCACTCATGCGCAATCTGACCCCTGCGCCAACCAGCTCAGCGCAAGCCGACTTTTGCGCAGCTCACTCCTGCGCAGTTGGCCCCTGGCGCACTTGACTCTTGCGTAACCCGACCCCAGGGACCCTTGCACAATCTGTCCAATCATGGAGATTTGGTTTTATTTTTCCTTAAGCTTGGCTCTTCTATAGCCCTGTATATTGATATTTTATTAGATATTTTGTCATAAGCTTGATTTTACTTAATATGTTTGGAATGACTATTGTACATGGCACGGTATGACAAGGAACTAGCATAACACGACAGTGACCCATAGTGGTGCACTCCTGACATGACCAACCTGACATGATAGTGGCCCGTCGTGGCGCACTCCTGACAAGTACCCTGACATGATTTATCTTGATGCTGTTGCGACGGCTAATTTGACTCGTATAATCAACTTGACACCGTAGGTGTTCCTGCTTGTGCAATCCACTTGTCTTGTCTTGCATCATGTCTAGGACGTGACTCCCTGGTTCCCACAGTCAGGGATTCATACTGAATATGGATTAGGCTAATGACTAGATCAAACTATAGTTCATGGAGAATTTCCAGTCACAGGCAATCTCGTTATCTGGGCGCTCTTAATTGGACTTGTAGCTTGCCGACGAATAGAGCACATTTCCAGCGCACTGTCATGTGTTGCACCCTCTAAGTCACCTAAGGGTATATCGTCTCCGGGGCGATGTACCAAACCATACTCTCAACCCGCGGAAGGATAACTGGATGGTCTGCAGGGCTTGGGACTGGGAATTTCTCACTTGCATCTTGTTAGTAATTAAGGCTTGTGATAATCCTAGTTAGTTAAGTAGTAAGCCGTAGTACTTGCTTGGCCGCTTGTGAATGGATGGAGTCCAGCCTTGTCTAAGTCTTGTCTAGCCCCTGAACCTGGAACTCTTGTACATGCTTGTTTTACTTATCTAACAATAAATGGGTAGAGACAGAGTGCTGTTCAGGCGAATGGTTACAACCTCGGTCCTTGTCTGGTTTAAGGGTTGTAACCTGGCTCCCGGAATGGTCCCACGTCACTAGTCGTTTATTGTCCTGTTGCACTCTTTATTACTTGTACCTTCTTTCATTTTTTTTCTTATGTTCTGATATGCTGACTTTTGTTCTTATTTCGTGGCCTCCTTTGTGGCACTTGCTCTTTCTGGGGTTTGACCCAGCTAGTTTTGTGTGGCCAGATTTCAGAGTAGCTCCCGAGGATCTTCCGAACCTCCAGCCCGATGGTGGCGACTAGAAGGAACCCGGGCTACGAGTGGGTTTTCTATTTTATTTCGCTCACTCTATTGTAAAGTTATTCTTTTGAGGCGTTTAGCCGACGAGCACATGTTAGCTCGATGCACTTTACTTACTGTCTGCCTACGGGCTGTAAACATGATTAACAAATCCTAGGGTTGATCATGTATGACTTAACTCTTGCTAGTCCTAGCATTTTGTACGACTAGCTTCATGATCAGCTGATATGTAATATTTGGGACGCCTTTTATTGTATATTTGGTGGTCAAACATCTTGTGATCATATTACTTGCTTGAGATTGAGACAATAGGCTTGACCATAAGAGACCGTTGGCTTGTAGTAAACCCTCATATCTAGACAGCCATGACCGTATAGTTGAGATGTATTCGATTTCAATATACGTAGCTGGCTATGTACGCCCCCGCTCTCCAGTATTCTGGTTCTGGGGCGTGACACGCATGGTCATAGTTATGTCGCATAGATCAAAATGCGGTCTCGGGGATACCAGTTCCATCATAGATCTATATATCTAGGGTGTGATTTCTGAATCCCCTTGGTGGAGTAAAATATTAGTCTTGGATCTTGACTTAGGTAAGTACATCTTGCCATGTGTGAAAACCATGTTTTATTATATTTTTATTTTCTATGTATTGGATTACTTAGTTTTATCCAGAACCTGTTTATTTAAATGGTTTCTTCATGATTTGTATAAACATATTTTGTTTTAGCTTGGGTTTGATCTAGGTATTGATTTCCTAGGTTATAGATACCATAGTGTAAACTAGCTATCAATTGTCATACCTAGGTTTTCATCATCAAACCTAGTACTAAATGCTGTACGAGACCCATCCCTAGCATCTAGACTTGATAAAATCAAAATGGATAAAATTGGGATATGATTTTAGTCCCAAAAAACCTATTATCGAGCTATGTATGCACACTGTCTGTGCAGGTGGTATACCGCCGATACACCGATCTATAGATTTTATTGGATATTGAGCGGTTGTCATGATATAGTAATTTTTGGCATACCTCCGATATACCACGCAAGTATCCCAACGGTATACAACTATGATACCCAGATATGGATTTTCCTATATGTTTTAGCGTAGCGATGTTTCGTGCGAGTGTCTATTTATCCTTTAGTCTTACCCTAGTGAATTGCTACCGTATTTTATTGCTTGTATCTAATTTACTGCTAGTCTGGTATAGGTGATACATATTATCTTGTCTAGAGTGCTAGATGATTTAGTGATTATCAGCCTGTGATTATTGTTCGATGGATTCTTGTGAGCTAGTAGGCTCTAGCTTGGTTACTTGTGATTAGCATAATATATCGTGATCATGTCCCTGAGTTGATATACATGAGAGTTAGCCAATCGAGGAGGTAGTAAACTGATTTGATTGATTGATTGTCTTATTGTCCCAACTTTTGGATATAACTACATGTACCTGTGCTATGATTACCGACTTACCATTTGTAACGCCCCAGTCCCAAAATACGTAGGACCAAGTACGTGAACATGCCAACTGCACATATACGAAGAACACTCCAATATATGGAATCCTCATATATGCACATAAGATGTAAATAAAATAACCACAGGCAAGAATAACATATCTAATCTCATCACAGCTCAACACAGAAGATAATAAAGTCCAAATGAATAAAGCAGAGTATCAAAAGATAGCCGGGTGAACATACTCACTCCAAACAGCTATGAAAAATAGTCTCACAAGATCGGAGTCCAACCTCCACAAAAATAGAAAGAAAAGAGATGTAAAATAATGTCTGCAACTGTCTCAGATACGAAATAGACTAGAAATCGGTAGTGACTGCCTCGTCGTCAATGTAGGATAGCTCCAATGCCGCTCCGTACTCCTGTGGAAAATCGTCTAAACCTGAAGAGATAACCAGGTCCTCAGGGGACATAGCAAGATACAAAAAAATACCATGTCATATAAATGTGATAATATAATAAGAGAAAAAGGTATGCATACAATTTGGGTTCCTGACCATTCTACTGTGAATATGCAGTTGAGATACAATCCTTCGATGCATGAGCCCTGGCTGTAAATGGGATCGGCATAGTTCCCATAAAGGGTACCAGGGGTCCACATCTATAACGCTCGGGAAGCGTCAGAGGACACCATGTGCAAGGGGCTACGTCGATAACGCTCTGGGAAACGTCAGAGGGCGCCTGGAGCCTGCGTCTCCGGAGGAGCGCACAGGTAATCAGGGAAGTGTAAAGAAGCCCATACGTCAGGTATTGTTCTCCCCACCCAATGCCTAGTATCATCATCTCCATGACTGATATGAACCTCTAGTAACCGCCAAGTCTTCTAACATGCAATACTATTGGCAGTTACTCCTATCCGTCGCACGCTCCATACGTATCGGTGGCCAGTCGACTACGCGAAAACGTATCCTACATGTGACTCACATCACGTGATACAACAAGTGTTAAGGCCGTATGAGATATACCAATACCTCAACATCAATGGGTGGTCACTAGACTAAGTCAATGTAAGAGAAATAAATAAGACGAGTTAAACGACCGATAGAGTCGATTGCACCCAAGTGTGACTTGGACGCACAGTTTAAATATCACGAAACAAATACTGAAAATAACAACTAAAAATAAGAATATAATAATCACAGAGTAAAGTGGCAAGGTATCTTGCCTGCGGTGCGAGAAGGGCAAATCCAAGAGTAGCAAGTGTCAGCACCAAAACTCACAAATCACAGATGACTCCAAACGCTGAAACAAACATCAAAAATGATCTCGGTGAAGAAGATATACCTAGGAAGCGCCTGTCCAAAAGTCAAATTCTGGAATAGGGATAAAATCATAATTTTGGGTCAAAACGATGTCCGCCGTTGGACTCGCTTTGCACCGAAACGCGTGCCAAAGTCTACGGTCTCTAAAGTCGTCAAACTACATGTCTACGGTTTCAGTTTGAGGAGAGGAACTCAATGGTATGTCCAGTTTTGGATTCCGAGTAGCCGTGTACAAAATCGCCCGTTTGAGTGAGTCGCGGACCCGCCAAAAATGGGTTCCAATTCGACCTTCTCAGAATCGAACCAAACTTGGCATGCAGGACCAAAATTTTGATCCGGACCTGTTGGTGCAAGTTTCATCTCGATTCGATGACTGTACACGAAGTTATGGGCAAGTTTACAAAATGCCGATACGGGATATCTCGACGGATACCCGTTGATTTCGTCGCGCACACGCGACAAAACTGAGTTCCGTCAGTTCCCATAGGTCCGCAACGTCCATACGCACCTTTCGATGCGTATAGCGCGCGACCACGTCGTCCGGTTTGTCGGGGCGTACGTCGTATCAGAGAAAATTTTAGAATTTTACTATTTTGAAAACAGTTTTTTGCACAACTTTAACATGGGTTTAATTCTTGTACAGTAATTGAAACGTCGATCTACCAGTTGCGTTTTAGTCATGGTTAGGTTGTCTTCACCTATGTTCAGTTAGTATATCCAAAACCTTAATATACAGATCGAGACTCGGCTTCCAAGTAGGGTTCCTAGGTTATTCAATACTCTGTTTTCGAGACAGAGTTTTACTCGACTTTGCATCGAGTTACTTGTCAAACCAGGGGGTTATAGCTGATTCCCTTTGAAGGGACTCAAAGAGGGTTACATTGCCTACATGTAGCATCTTTCGGATCGCCAAACGATCAAACGTACGAAAAGTAATCAAGGCCAAAAATAAGTACCTTGTTGTCGAGTTCCTGAACAAGGGTTGGTTGGGGGCGGCGCTCCGACGATCCTAGCGGTCGCGCGATGGTTGTCCGACGACGGCGACTAGTCGGAGGCGAGCGCGTGAAGGCGGGGAAGGCTCAGGAGTAGGTGGAAGTCGATTGGGATGAGTTAGGGTTTCGGTTTTTGGCGGAGCAGCATATATATAATGCCTCCGCTGCTTATTCCTATTTCTACTCGTATAGGAACAATGGTGGGCTCGGGTTGGAAGCCTAGCAGCTGGTGCTGCTCTCCGCCTAGGGTTGTGGGTCGGGCCTCAAAGCAACAGCAGTTGCTTATTGAGTTTGGCATTAGGGGGGGTCGGCCCCACCGCAGCTTGCTGCTGCTGTTGGTGGGGTTCGGCCACCAACCACTTATCCTTTTTTTTATATAACTAATTATTATCAACAAATAATATATATATTGGGCTACTAAAAATTCCTAGAAATATACAAATAATTTCCTAAAAATCCTAGAATTTATATTATTCCTAATTTAATAAGAATACTAACAACACCCATATAATTTTATACACACATGCATTTATATTGACGTATACATACCAAATAGATTCTAAATAATATAAAAGTAATTTTTTAAGGCACTAAAATAATTAGGAAATATTGGGGGTTTACATCCTACCCAACTTAAAGAAAATTTTGTCCTCGAAATTAAACTAAGGTCGAAGAATCAAATGCAATGCAAGAAAATATTAGCAAATTAAAATTCAAGACATGCCTCCGTTTTCGAAGAAATGTGGGTAGAGATTTCGGATGTCGTCCTCGCGCTCCCAAGTAGACTCCCCTGGCGAGTGATGCTTCCATGCCACATGAACCAATGGAATAGATTGATTCTGTAACACCTTCACTCGGCGATCGAGGATACCTACTGGTTGCTCTTCATACGACAAACTCGGCCCAATGGTGATCTCGGAGTGATCAAGCACATGATTGTTGTCTGCCACGTACCTCCTCAGCTGAGATACATAGAATACGTCATGCACTCCCTCTAGCGACGGTGGCAATGCCAATCTTTAGGCAACCTCTCCAACACGTTCCAAGACATCGAAAGGCCCGATGTACCTTGGACTCAACTTTCCTCGTCCTCCGAATCGAATCGTGCCCCTAGTGGGGGATATCTTCAAGAACACATGGTCACCCTCTTTGAACTCCAAGGGTCGACGACGATTATCTGCCCACTGCTTCTGACGATCCTGCGCTGCTCGCAGGTGGTCCTAAATCTTCTTCACTGTCTCCACTGTGCTCAAGACCAACTCGGGACCCAATAGCTGTCGCTCTCCTATGTCGCTCCAACAAACAGGAGACCGACACTTCCTACCATACAATGCTTCAAATGGAGCTATCTGAATGCTCGCTTGATAGCTATTGTTGTAGGAAAACTCAACAAGATGAAGATGGTCCTCCTACGAACCACCAAAGTCAAGCATACAAGCTCTCAACATATCCTCTAGCGTCTGAATGGTACGCTCCGACTGGTCGTCTGTCTGCGGATGATACGATGTGCTAAACTTCAATCGGGTGTCCAAACTCTCTTGCATGCTCCTCCAAAAGTGTGAGGTGAATCTCGAGTCACGGTCCGACACAATACTAACTGGCACACCGTGTAATCTCACAATCTGCTCCATATACATCTCTGCCAATACCTCGGTCGACTGGCCCACTCTAAAAGGTAAGAAATGGGCTGACTTGGTAAGTCTATCAACAATCACCCATACTGTGTCATGTCCCCTAAGACTCCGAGGAAAACCCGTGACGAAATCCATAGTAATGTGCTCCCACTTCCACTCGGGAATAGGTAGCGGCTGCAATAATTCGGCCGTCCTCTGGTGCTCCGTCTTAACTTGCTAACATACCAAGCACTTGGCAACGAAACGAGCTATCTCTTGCTTCATTCCATGCCACCAATAATACTGTCGTAAGTCACGATACATCTTGGTCCCTCCGGGATGAATAGAGTAAGTCGAACTGTGAGCCTCTGCCATAAGCTCCTGACGTAGC
Organism: Iris pallida; assembly: GCA_029216955.1. Lineage (NCBI taxonomy): Eukaryota > Viridiplantae > Streptophyta > Magnoliopsida > Asparagales > Iridaceae > Iris > Iris pallida. The sequence goes on along the minus strand of JANAVB010022634.1, from coordinate 190,659 downwards.
TCTCCATTGGGTACATAAATGCGATCACCACATCGCAATGTCCCATCTGAGTGGATCCTCAAACCTGTCTGCTCTCATGCTTCAGTCCCCTCTTTCAGCCGTCAAAATCTAGCATCGTTAGGTAATGCTGCCTTGATGCAATCTACCAATGATGATTGCACTTGAAGGTTGGCTAATACTCCGTCTGCTCCAGGCAATACTACCTCAATACCAAGCTGCTCCAAGTCTCTAATCAATTCCTTCTGTGTAGTCAAAAAGTGTGCCATGGGCTTACGGCTTAATGCGTCTGCCATGACATTAGCCTTGCCCGGATGATAATGAAGCTCTATCTCATAATCCTGCATCAACTCCAACCAACATCGTTGTTGCATATTCAACTCATTTTATGTGAACACGTACTTGAGGCTCTTATGATTAGTGTATATATCAACCTTCTCGCCGTACAAGTAGTATCTCTATAGCTTCAAAGCAAAGATAACCGCTGCGAGCTCTAAATCGTGGGTCGGATAATTCCTCTCGTGCACTCTCAACTGCCGCGATGCATAAGCTACTACACGACCGTGCTGCATCAATACACATCCTAATCCCTTCCCGGATGCGTCGCTGTAGATCACAAATCCTCCTTGGCCCGATGATAGTGTCAAGATCGGTGCTATGGTCAATCGCTTTTTCAACTCGTCAAAAGCGGCTTGACACTCGTCTGTCCATACAAACTCCTGATCCTTGCAAGTTAATCGTGTCATAGGTCCCGCAATTCAAGAGAAATCTTCTACGAACCGTCGGTAGTAACCCGCAAGTCCGAGGAAACTTCTCACTTCAGAAGCTGATGTGGGAGCGGGCCATGATTTGACTGCTGTGATCTTCTCTGGGTCTACCGATATACCATCGCCCGTAACAATATGACCAAGGAATGATACCTCCTTGAGAAAGAAATCTCACTTGCTAAGCTTCGCAAAGAGTCTCTCGTTCCTCAATGTTCCCAAAACTATTCGTAGATGCTGCTCATGCTCCTTTTGACTCTTGGAGTAAATCAAGATATCGTATATAAAGACTACTAAAAATTTGTCCAAGTATTGGTGAAAGATCTTGTTCATCAAATTTATGAAAACTGCGGGAGCGTTGGTCAAATCGAAAGGCATGACCAAGAACTCGTAGTGTCCATACCTCGATCGAAAAGCCGTCTTGGTAATATCTTCCTTCCAAACCTTCAATTGGTGATAGCCCGATCGTAAGTCAATCTTGGAGAATACTTTTGCTCCACTCAGTTGATCGAATAAGTCGTCTATACGCGGCAAGGGATACTTGTTCTTCACCGTCACCATATTCAATGCTCTGTAGTCAATGCACATGCGCACTGTCACGTCTTTCTTAGGCACAAAAAGAGCAGGTGTTCCCCATGGTGACGCACTGGCACGAATAAATCCCTTCTCTAATAAGTCATCAATCTGCGTCTTCATCTCCACCAACTCCTTGGGTGCCAGACGAGATACTCGAGATGAAATAGGCTCGGCTCCGGGAATAAGCTCAATAAAAAACTCGATATCTCGGTCAGGTGGTAGTCCTGGCAACTCCTCGGGGAATACATCCTCGAACTCGGTGATAATAGGGTGCTGGGGGGTGTCATGCATCATCATGTGAGTTCCCGATGTGGGTGCATCACAACTCTCTCCGTCTTCTTTGGTGAACTCAAACTCTGCAGCATTCGGTGGTCTAAAGATAATACTGCTCCTATGGCAGTCGATGAGAGCGAAATGCTGGCTCAACCAGTCCATTCCAAGAACCACATCAAATGTCGGCATAGGGAATACAAGAAGTCGTGCCATCATCTCTCTACCATTTATCGCTACAGGACAAAGTCTACAAACACCATTAACAGGTACAACTCTTCCTCCAGTGAGGATTTTAACATTCTTAGCTAAAGGGGTGATAGGAATGCTCTGTCTAGTGGCAAAACTGGTGGCTATAAATGAATGTGTGGCTCCAGTATCAAATAATGTAATAGCAGGAAAAGATGCAACTAGAACCATACCTGCTATAACCTCCGCCTCTGTCTCTATATCCTCAATAGCAAGTGAGAATGCCTGCCCATAATTCTGTCCCGGGCCCTGAGCTCTGGCCTTGTTGTACTGTACGCCTTGGGGAGGCAATGGTGGACGAGGTGCTCCTGCTACGGGTCATGGTGCTGGGAGAGCTGGGGCTGTGGGTCTCGGGTTCTGCCGAGCATGTACTATTGCATGTTGCTTCGGACAATCCTTGAGAATGTGCTGATTGGATCCACATCTCAAGCATAATCCGAGGCGAGTCCTGCAGTCATTCTGGAGATGTCCTTGTTTTCCGCAGTAATGGCAAACGGGCTTCTGATAAGGTGAGGGCCTCTGCTGGAACTGTCCTGTGGCCCTCCTAATAGGTCCACTCTGAGTAGTTCGGGCTGGTGTAGCTGCTGGGTATGGCGCCTCGATGTTTGCTGCTGTTCCTTGCGAAGAATCTCCTGAGCACGAGCTTCTTCCAAGACAGCTGAATAGGAGACTCGAGACTGGGTTGTCGTATAAGACTTGAGCTCCGGTGCAAGCCCCTGGTGAAATCTCCTCGTCTTCTCTAACTCTGTCAGAATCAATCCTGTACCAAATTGACTCAGGCGATTGAACTTCGAGTCATACTCATCAACTGTCATATTTCCTTGCTTCAGATGAAGGAACTGGTTGTAGAGACCATCTTTGACATGAATAGGGAAGAATCTCTCATAAAATGCATCATAGAACTGCTTCCAGGTGATCCCAGTGCCTAATCGTCTCTCTTCTGCCTTCCACCAGTGGTGAGCATTGTCTTCTAGCAGTAGATCCACTGCTGTCATCCAATCTCGAGATGACAACTGGAATGCCTTCAGTAGCTTCTCGGTACTAATAAGCCACTGTGATACCTCTAATGGCTTCTTCGTCCCTCTAAAGGCCTTCGGGTTCATATCTATGAAATTCTTGATAGAGCCTTCATAGGGATGCAGAGCCGGTGCTGGTACTGGTACTGGAGGTGGTGGTGGAGGTCTAGCCATAGCTGTCATCATCGTCTGTCTCATCAGCTCAGTCTGCTGCCACTGAGCCTGCATCATGGTATACATAAACTGAGTAGTAGGGCTCCCATCAGTCGGTGGTGGAGGCATCTGAGGTCCCGACTGTGGGGAAAACTGCTGAGAGAATGGTGGTGGTAGAGACAGTGGTACATTCCCTCCTGGTGGCAAGGTAGTAGTCTGTCCAGCCTGGCTGCCTGGGGGTGCTGCGATATCCGGGTACTCCGTCGTCGGTGTCGTAGTAGGCTGCGACAGTCCTGGCTGGTATGGTGTCGCTGGAGTCATGGGAGGATTCTGTCCCTCCGAAGTAGTCTCCTCACCAGATGTGAGGGCCAAGGCAGAAGTGTGTCCGCTTCGTAGATTCATACTGTTGGTACGGGAAAGACGAGTTGATATTAGGAAAGATTAGATATGAAGTAAATCGAATAATCAAGGAAGTTTCGAAAAGATTGGAAGTCAAGAGATAGTAGTAGTTCTGGATGAGATATTCCTATTCCTATATGCAAGTTTGTTGGGCACAATCATGTAACCCAAAAATATTAAATCTGACCTGCATGGGCCACCACAAAAACATGTAACGCCCCAGTCCCAAAATACGTAGGACCAAGTACGTGAACATGCCAGCTGCACATATACGAAGAACACTCCAATATATGGAATCCTCATATATGCACATAAGCTGTAAATAAAATAACCACATGCCAGAATAACATATCTAATCTCATTACAGCTCAACACAGAAGATAATAAAGTCCAAATGAATAAAGCAGAGTATCAAAAGATAGCCGGGTGAACATACTCACTCCAAACAGCTATGAAAAATAGTCTCACAAGATCGGAGTCCAACCTCCGCAAAAATAGAAAGAAAAGAGATATAAAATAATGTCTACAACTGTCTCAGATACGAAATAGACTAGAAATCGGTAGTGACTGCCTCGTCGTCAATGTAGGATAGCTCCAATGCCGCTCCGTACTCCTGTGGAAAATCATCTAAACCTGAAGAGATAACCAGGTCCTCAGGGGACATAGCAAGATACAAGAAAACACCATGCCGTATAAACTGTGATAATATAATAAGAGAAAAAGGTATGCATGCAATTTGGGTTCCTGACCATTCTACTGTGAATATGCAGTTGAGATATAATCTTTCGACGCATGAGCCATAGCTGTAAATGGGATCGGCATAGTTCCCATAAAGGGTACCAGGGGCCCACGTCTATAACGCTCGAGAAGCGTCAGAGGGCACCATGTGCAAGGGGCTACGTCCATAACGCTCTGGAAAACGTCAGAGGGTGCCTGGAGCCTGCGTCTCCGGAGGAGCGCACAGGTAATCAGGGAAGTGTAAAGAAGCCCATACGTCAGGTATTGTTCTCCCCACCCAATGCCTAGTATCATCATTTTCATGACTGATATGAACCTCTAGTAACCGCCAAGTCTTCTAACATGCAATACTATTGGCAGTTACTCCTATCCGTCGCCCGCTCCATACGTATCGGTGGCCAGCCGACTACGCGGAAACGTGTCCTACATGTGACTCACATCACGTGATACAACAAGTGTCAAGGCCGTATGAGATATACCAATACCTCAACATCAATGGGTGGTCACTAGACTAAGTCAATGTAAGAGAAATAAATAAGACGAGTTAAACGACCGATAGAGTCGCTTGCACCCAAGTGTGACTTGGACGCACAGTTTAAATATCACGAAACAAATACTGAAAATAATAACTAAAAATAAGAATATAATAATCACAGAGTAAAGTGGCAAGGTATCTTGCCTGCGGTGCGAGAAGGGCAAATCCAAGAGTAGCAAGTGTCAGCACCAAAAATCACAAATCACAGATGACTCCAAATGCTAAAACAAACATCAAAAATGATCTCGGTGAAGAAGATATACCAAGGAAACGCCTATCCAAAAATCAAATTCTGGAACAGGGGCAAAATCGTAATTTCGGGTCAAAACGATGTCCGCCGTTGGACTCGCTTTGCACCGAAACGTGTGCCAAAGTCTACGGTATCTAAAGTCTTCAAACTACATGTCTACGATTTCAGTTTGAGGAGAGAAACTCAATGGTATGTCCAGTTTTGAATTCCGAGGAGCCGTGTACAAAATCGCCCGTTTGAGTGAGTTGCGGGCCCGCCAAAAATGGGTTCCGATTCGACCTTTTCAGAATCGAACCAAAATTGGCATGCAGGACCAAAATTTTGATCCGGACCTGTTGGCGCAAGTTTCATCTCGATTCAATGACGGTACACGAAGTTATGGGCAAGTTTGCAAAACGTCGATACGAGGTATCTCGACGGATACGCGTTGATTTCGTCGCGCACACGCGACGAAACTGAGTTCCGTCAGTTCCCACACGTCCGCAACGTCCATACGCGCCTTTCGATGCATATAGCGCGCGACCACGTCGCCCGGTTTGTCGGGGCGTACGTCGTATCAGAGAAAAATTTAGAATTTTACTATTTTGAAAACAATTTTTCTTACAACTTTAACATGGGTTTAATTCTTGCACAGTAATTGAAACGCCGCTACCAGTTGCGTTTTAGTCGTAGTTAGGTTGTCTTCACCCGTGTTCAGTTAGTATATCCAAAACCTTAATATACAGATCGAGACTCGGCTTCCAAGTAGGGTTCCTAGGTTATTCAATACTCTGTTTTCGAGACAGAGTTTTACTCGACTTTGCATCGAGTTACTTGTCAAACCAGGGGGTTATAGCTGATTCCCTTTGAAGGGACTCAAAGAGGGTTACATTGCCTACACGTAGCATCTTTCGGATCGCCAAACGATCAAACGTGCGAAAAGTAATCAAGGCCGAAAATAAGTACCTTGTTGTCGAGTTCCTGAACAAGGATTGGTTGGGGGCGGCGCTCCGACGATCCTGGCGGTGGTGCGGTGGTTGTCCGACGACGGCGACTAGTCGGAGGCGCGCGCGTGAAGGCGGGGAAGGCTAAGGAGTAGGTGGAAGTCGATTGGGATGAGTTAGGGTTTCGGTTTTTGGCGGAGCAGCATATATATATTGCCTCCGCTGCTTATTCATATTTCTACTCGTATAGGAACAATGGTGGGGTCGGGTTGGAAGCCTAGCAGCTGGTGCTGCTCTCCGCCTAGGGGTGTGGGGTCGGGCCTCAAAGCAACAGCAGTTGCTCGTTGAGTTTGGCATTAGGGGGGAGGGGTCGGCCCCACCGCAGCTTGCTGCTGCTGTTGGTGGGGTTCGGCCACCAACCACTTATTTTTTTTTATAACTAATTATTATCAACAAATAATATATATATATATTGGGCTGCTAAAAATTCCTAGAAATATACAAATAATTTCCTAAAAATCCTAGAATTTATATTATTCCTAATTTAATAAGAATACTAACAACACCCATATAATTTTATACACACATGCATTTATATTGACGTACACATACCAAATAGATTCTAAATAATATAAAAGTAATTTTTTTAAGGCACTAAAATAATTAGAAAATATTGGGGGTTTACACCATTTGAGGTACCTACCTTGTTATCAGCACCGAGATGCTCCTGTTTACTGGTGTACTATTGTGTTATTCATCGTTGTTCTTGTGCATTGTGGTTTTATTCATGTTACCTGTGTACTAAGGTGCGACATCATGTTCTAGTTTTATATTTGTATCATGTTATTCCTGTACTAATGCCCTTATAGTAGCGATTGTAGCATAACTGGATAGAATATTGTGTATTGATTGTTGCATCTACGCTCATGAATAAATCTAGGTTGGAACCTTCAAAAACCAATGCGGATTCACACCAAGCGTGTCCGTAATACGGTTTGACATCTAGTATGGATGATCGTATTTCTACGACATGAGATTCTACACAACTACTATGGTTAATTAAGAACCTTAAAATATGTAGTTTTGTTGGAGGTAACATGATCACGTTATCATGTATCTATTGGCCATCCATCGGCTACTGTGGTATCATCCTTGGTGGGGCATAGTATCCAATATTATCATTATTGTTATCAACCCAGTATCTACCCTATAGAAGAATTAGAACTGTTACTAAGATCACACGATTATGTAGGCTCCAGAATGATGTCATAGTGGATTTATTATTACTTGTGCATAATATTATAGCTTGGCTAGTCCCGCTACGATATCGCACAATATGGGAATCCCTATATTAATTGCATTTACTGGGTAACACAAATACAATCTAGCAAGTAGTAGGAATGATTGGTCCTTCTATTAAATCACTTATGTTTATACTATATTGCCTGTATGTGGTCTAGGGTCTGAGACTGTCACAACATATTGGTCCATCCCTTGTCTTTTTTTGGTGTAGGGATAGGTTACTTCTCCGATGATAGACTACAAAACTATACTACGACACAGGTTCCTATGTACTGCTATTGATTGTGTTTTGTTTCATTCAATAGTGATTTCTTATGGTACTTAGAGGCCTAACCCCTCTGGTTTTGTTTGGCCAGATCTTATAGCAGAGCCCGTGGATCCAGCATACCTATACTCCGAAGGCACGCATCCTCAGGATAACCGTCGAGAAACTTGAGTGGGTTTCTTCTTAATTACTCGTATATTATTTTATTTTATTTTGGGCATTTTAGCCACAAGGTACCTATTTTGCCTGTATATTATGGAAGACTTTCCTATCATATAATTATATTTTATTCAGACTATAGTTGACAGTGTGATCATGTATTATTTGACATTGTGCTAGCTCTCCATTGTGTATATAGCTAGCTTCATGATCATTTTGATAGAGTGTCGGAGATGTCTTACTACTTTATCTTACATGTTTTATATTTCTTTTCTTGATTGACTGATTGAGACATATTATATTATTGTGATATCATAGGTGACTTCTATTATAGTATATACCCCCATGTCCAGGGACAATCATGATCGTATTATGGGATATTGGTGTATTCTGTAATGCATAAGTGGCTGTGTTATACCTTCATTCTCTGTATCTCAGTATTAGGCATGATAAGGTTTTAGTGGTAGACTATACATGTCTATTTTTCAGACATATGGGGTGATGCTAATCATAGGAGTCTCAATCAAACATGTTCCCTTGATATCATGATCGGATCTCTATTGTACCATTGCTTGAATTGTTAAACTGCTTGTATTCTTGCTCTTTCTCATCTTGTTATTGATATCTTTCATCATTTTCTTTCAGGGACACTTTGTCCTCTTCTGTTGGGGCCTCAGGTATGGCAGACCAGTCAGCAGAACATGGGTCTGTAGAGCATCATAAGGAAGTTCCACCTTCATCAACCCAGATTCCAATAGAGAAGCCAGGGCAACAGGTTGCCACAGCACTGACAGTACCTGTATTTGTCGATACCCACACCTTATTTGATATTATTCGTAGGTTAATATCACCCAATAGCCTCGAAAACACCAGCAACACCAACAGTAGTAACATAATGTTCTCTTCAACTATGGACTTCAGATAGTCCTTGAGATGGATGAAAGGTTGGATTCGATAGCATTAGTTAGATTTTATCGGCTCCACCCCTGATATTTCTATAGAATGGAGGATGCCATCACAACAAATGCATGGATGTAGGATATAGAGTCTATCTTGGTGACGACCAAGGTATCATTGGAGGAGCATGTGGTTCAGGTGAGACTGCTGTTGCAGGATCTTGTCCATGATTGGTAGGGATCAGTAGAGAGTGGACTTGAGCATCCGATCTCTTGGAATAGTTTTAGGCTTCAGTTCAGTACAGTTCTTTGGGATGGTAGCCATATATGAGTTGCAACAGAGGTTCATTAGCCTAAAGCAGGCGGGAAGGACCATAGATGAGTATGTACTAGAATTCTGCAGGTTGAGTAAATTTGTTTTGTCGATTGAAGCAAAGGAGTCAGAGAGAGCTATGAGGTTCTAGCATGCACTTCACATGGAGATCATCAAGCTAGTGGAGGGACATGATTATCAAACCTTTGATTCACTTTTGATGGCGGCCAGGAGGCATAAGATCACCAACTAGAGGCTGGTCGTGAGGACCGGAGGCCAAAGAAGTCTCATGCTCAGAGTAGAGGAGCAGTCCCCTGGACATCAACACCAGCGCACGAGATTACGATCCATGATTCAGGAGTTCCACATAAGCTGACAATAGTATCAACACCAGTTTGGTAGTAGCAATCGAGGATTCAACATCAACATCAGGGGACACATACATGATATACCTTCTACAGAAAGGAAGGACACACCCGAGGGTCTGTAGGTTGGCCAACAAGCAAATGCCTGAGCTATGGGGGTTCAGACCACATGATAGATACTTATGTGTTGATTCAGAGGCCAAGAGGGCCAGTTCAGCAATTTTAATACTACCAGCTCTGGGGAAGTGTCGTATTGAGGACCAGCATTAGTAGTAAGCCATCGTATCATCATTTGTTGTTGATGCAATCTCAGATGTTTTAGCAGTGGAGGCCACAACAGTATGGTCAGGGTCTTAGCTAGCATCAGGGGAGACAACAGCAGTAAGGAGCCCAATAGGCCATGGATAGGTATTCACCTTGTCTCTGTAGGTGGCAATGATATCGGGTGACTTGGTGGCATGAACCATGTTCGTCATCTTTTCCTGTAATAAATTTATTCAATTCGAGAGCTTCCCATTCTTTTGTATCAGCATGATTTACGAGCGTATTAGATTAGGATACAAGGCATTGCCAGAGAGATTGAATATATTTACTGGTTGTGGGCTCGTTGTAGCATCAATTGTAGTGGAGGGGCATATTCTTAGAGTGGTCGAAGAGTTTCTCGATGTCTTTCTAGAGGATATTCCAAGCATGACATTGGTGAGAGGTGTGGAGTTTTTTTTATCGAGTTGATATTTGAAGCAACACCAGTTTCTAGCAGAGTCTACATGATATCCCAAATGGAGTTGGACAAGCTGTATGCTAAGATCCATTGTTTGCTCTTAGTTGAGCAAGGATTTCCATTTTGCCATGTCCTCATGAAGCTAGCAGTCCCTTGCCATGTTTTCTTTGTAAGAAATTGTTTCTATTGGCGAATCACTTCACTTGTCATTCTTTCTTTCAATAGAACGAAAACCTTCTTCCGATGAAAGACCTGGTAGGTCGGATCGCACCTCACCAACTGAAGGAAAGATAGCCACAACCATGAAGACCAAGGCATAGAGCCGTAAGGCTCTCGATCTGTACCTTTCCTTGCTTGTAGTCATCTAATTCCTTCTCATTTCCCATCCTTCTTGTCCCTGAAGGCCTATCTGAGGCAGCTTTCCCTATTGTAAGCCATTGTTGTGTGGCTCTAGTCCTCTTTAGATGTCTTATAGATGTCCTCTACCTTCTTAGGTAGTCTTAGAGCATCTCCAATGGCATCAGAGCAAGGAAGCCTTGTTCCCTAGTCTCCTCTTGAGTAGCTTAAGGGGCTTAGTCGGAGTTACTACTTGTTATCAAGCTAAGATCTATTGTTTGCTCTCAGTTGAGCAAGGATTTCCACTTTGCCTTGTTCTCATGAAGCTAGCAATCCTTTGTCTCCTCTTAGGTTGCTTAGGGGGTTTGGCTCGCCTTCTATTCATGAAGAAAGAAGGAAGCTCGGCAGAGAGGATGGGAAGGATTCCTCAACCAGTTTCAGGAGGTGGCTAAAGAAGGTGGACAAATTGGGATGTTGATGCTCAGGTAGACCTCATAGAATCTCGACAGCAATCATGTACTTCTCCTTGGTAACTAGCATTAGGAAGTTGAAACCATTGTTGTAACAATGCTTCAATCAAGCAATGCTGTAGTTGCTACCTAGTTAGCAAGCCCTCTAAGTCCCAAAATCACTCTTAAGTCTTATCCTAAATCTCCTAATGTACACAGTACACAATCTTATCTGCCTTGTTAACAAGCAGCAACTAGCAAGTGCAAGTCCCAAAACCACTCTAAGTCTTATCCTAAATCCACTAATGGTTTCTACCATAGAAATAGTGGAGATAGAAATCCCCATTGGAGATGGCCTTACCCCGCCACACACACTACTAGCACCTCCAATGCATCAATAGTTATTTGCATTTGTTCTTGTATTTATGCTTGGACGAATTATGTGAACTTTGGTTATATTCGTACTTGTATTGGTGTTTGACGAGAACTCGATGGTGGGCTGCTCCAGGTGTAAAATATATTATGTTTATTGTATTTTCTAGGTTCCCGAGCATTTTTTGCCGCTGAAGGTCCAATTGGATGAAAATTTTACAGCGGGTGTGCCGGGTGTATAATATTATGTTTCTTCTATTTATGGGCTTCCACAGACCGTTTTGTGCTACAGAAGATCTGATTGGACATGGATCCTGCCGTGGGTTACGTCAGGTGTGAAATATTATGTTTTGCATATGCTTTGTATACATGATTCCAATATTTTCAAATTAATTAGCAAAGGACAAGCGACTACCAAAGACGCCCAGGCGGGCGGATATGTTCGTCGTCGGTCTGCCGCTAAATAAAGTATCAAAACTGAAAATTGCGTATCATAAACCAAGTCAACCCTAAAATTATTGCGCTGGATGTGTTCAACTATAAGTTACTCGTTAGTCGTCTTCAGTAAAAGAAGAGACATTGTCCATGTGTCGCCTAGCCGTCGCTCCTTTATTTTGGTCAGAAGGGTGCTGCCAGAACGTCGCTAAAATATCGTATCTCATACGTTGCCGACCGATGACGGCTTGGCGACGGATCTTATGCAATATTGTTTGGGTTACCGATGTCTTTGTGTTGTCGCTTATCCATTGCTATATTATCTTAGCTGACGGTCCAGAGAAGATATGTTCGTCATCATTCTTCTATACTTGTGTAATTTGGTGACATAGGAACAAAATTGTGATCAGCATTTTAGGGCAGGAGACCAAATACACAGCAAAAGTAAAATTGGAAGCGTTTGATTCAAGTGCTCAGTTTAGTACTAACTAATAAGGTTGAATTTAACATTCAAAGATAACTACGTGGTTTATATATTAATTAATTTACCATTATGTGTAGACTACAAGATAGGTAACTTGCATTGGTATTAATTTACCATTATGTGTAGACTAACAGTTGTAGTGACAGTGAATGCAAATAGAAGAGTAAGCAAGGGGCTTGTCCAATGATGTTACATAGTTTTCTTTTGCTAGAAGTAAGCACACACTTAACCATAAATATAATTTAAGGTACGTCTCAAAATTGCAACTGGACAAGTTCTTGCCTTCGGAATTGCATCTCTGAACACTTGATAGTGGTGGAACAATGAAACGAAGGATACATCATGGTGTGCATCCACCGAGACCCAAGTCTCAAATGCTAAGGAAATTTCGCAAGCCATTAAATGACACGTACGAGTAAAGAACACTTCTGAAGAAAGTACACTAAGACTAGAGTCTGTCATTTGTTGGCTTAAAAGAGTTTATGATATTTTTCAGCTCTCAAGGATTCAAACAACTTGTCCTGAAACAAAATCTACTGCCTACAGGAGCCTAAAGGCATCTGGTTCACAAAACTATCAATGAACCAGGCATCTGCAGGTGTAAAAGTCACTGTTTATAAAAAATCATACAAGTATGATTCAAAATCTTCACAGATCAAAGAAGTGACCAAATAACCAGATAAATAGAAAATTCCTGGCGAATGTCTTTTCTTATGGCTTCAACAAAATGAAGTATAGATAAAGATATAGCCCGTATGCAGAGACGATCATGAATCCGATGACACCAACAGTATTCAACAATTTTTCTGTGCCCTTCAATCATGTTCAGCCTGTAAGTTGTTGTCCTTCAAGCATGTTGTTTAACCTATAGGATTGGATATGCCTCAGCCATGATTAAGAAAACAAGTGAAGCCCCAACCAGTAAAGGGCCTCTTGTTAGTTATGTCCTTCAAGCATTGTTGTTTCACCTATAGGATTGGATATGCCTCTGCCATGATTAGCAGAACAAGTGAAGTCCAACCAGTAAAGGGCCGAGCACCTTTACCCTTTCCCTTGTTTTTTTGGTCATAATGTTCCCATAAATACCCAGTTTCATAGTAGTTCTGCATGATATTTCTGTCAAAAAGGATACGAGGTGTCACGCTGGTCCTTCTACCAAAAAAAAAAAAAAAACTTGTAAGCAAAATGCTACCTTATCAAATTGGACCTAAGTTCTTCGTACAACTTCCTTGCCTTGTCTCTGTATGGACCATCCTCTGCACGATCATGACATTAGATCACCGCACAATTAACATCAAATAAAAGATAAGTTACTTAATCCATCAATTTAGAGTTAAGTTCTTACCTTGTGAATAATGGTGGAGTGCTGAGAGAATCATGTAGTTCATGTTAATCCAGATAGGGCCTCTCCAATAAGGTGGGTCATGCTCTGTGTTGCGTTTCATGTATATTGAGCTATACCAAGGAGGTAGAACGATCAGCATGTAGTAAAAATTTTAAGCTGCAACTTTGATTGGATTTCATGTTAAGAGCTTTACCAAAATAGAGAATGTTCAACACACAATAATTTTATTTAAGCAATAACTTGGACTGGCTTACAAAAACTTCACTACAAGATAAGAAGTCTTAGAGTGAAAGAGAGTCGACACCCAATGACATGTCTGGATGTGTGGTTCCATTGCACAGAATAGCCACATTGAAAGATCTGATACTGCATAAAAACCGAGTTTGAAGTACTTAAAAAACGAGCTGTTATCCATAACAGATAAGGATTCTTTACCATAAGGTTAACATCGCTAACATCGATCGTGATCATGCATCCCACCCATCCATGAGATGCGTACTCACCATTGAAATGAGTGCAGAAGATAAATGCAGTTGACAGTCATGTCTTGGAGACTTCTAAGCCTTCCATGGAGAAGACTTCTAAGCCTCTCATCTAAGGGGGAGATTAAACTTGTCTATCCATAAAGATTAGGTCAAGGGAAATATGTATTGCATCTATGTTCCCTGGCTCTCCATTCACGCTACAGGAGCCAATGATTGGTTCAGCATCACATGATGAGATGAATATGAGTGCTTCTAAAACTTTTTACAATATCTGTATAGAAAATATGTTTATATATATATATATAAGAATGTAGATTATAGTTGATTTCTGTCAGCATGTCCGATGGGTACATGCTATTGTATGTAGGCCTGCAACACCCATATTGTCAGTATCAACCACATCACCATCAGACATTTGGGAGACATTTAGGATGCTTCCATACATATACCATTATACCCTTTTCTTGACATAAACCAAATGCCTAACTAGCCGATTTGGCATGAGAAGAAGAGAAAATAAACAAGAATTGACGAGGAAGAGAAAAGAAAAGGATACTACACTTTTGAAAGATAATTACTTGTGGACTGAAGTAACAGCAAAAGATAAATCATCAAGATGATGGTGGTGGTGGTGGTGGCAGACAATGGACATAGGCAATCATTCTCATTTCCATCACATATCTTACAGGTATCCATCCAAAAGTTATAAGAACACAAGTAGCTCCAAGGAGGTCCTACTCCAGCAATACATACAAGGGGAAACTTTGTATGCAAGATGATATGCCCACCCTTCAACATATTTAAGACTATCTTAATAACCACATTAGTTCTAAAAAAAACTCATGCCAAAATGGCGTCTTTTATGCATATGGAAAGAAATAAGTATTTATGTCTTTTAAGTCAATCTTCTCGGAGTTGAATTCAGGTCAAGTCCAGGTAGACCCATGGAATAACGGGTCAAACACATCTAATTTTGGGTGGTGGGGGTGGGGGGGGGGGGGGGGGGGGGGGGGGGGGGGGGGGGGGGGTGGGGGGGGGATCGTTCCAAAAGAGATGGAGGATGCAAGTGTTGGCCCATTGGTCATGGTCATACCTGATTTCGATAACAGACTCCAACTCAAATTCTGATACAACAAATAATACACAGTTGCAGGTACATAAGAAGAACACATGTTGCGCTGACAATTGATCAAGTCTTCGTCGAACTCAATAAATACAAAAGATGCTCAAGACATTTTTTTTTGTTTATTATGTATTTTCTATTTTATTGAGCCATAGAAACAAATGTACGTCAGACAAACTTAGCACATGCTTAGCTTCTCAAAAAGTCCACATCCAAAAAGCCTACCCAATTTAGTCCATCCAAATACAACCCACAGTATCAAATCAGCCAAAACCTAAATCCAACGAGTCCAAAATCTAGAAATTCTACACTCGACCCAATCTGGAAACATGACAACCGAGCTCGGACCGAGTTCTACACGAACTCGGACCTAACTCGGTCACCCTGACCCAGTATCCTATTTGATCAGGTCACCCTGTTGAATCGGTTCTAACGTTCTTTTTTTGAACGTTAGGGAACCGAGCTATGCCTGAATTCGGTCCCCAAAAACACTATAAAAGAGTTGAGATTGCCATTCATTTCACTCATCCCATTCATCTCCTCTTCTCTATCTAAAGTGTTCTGAGCTTTATACTTTCAAATCAAAACATTTACGACTCATAGTCAAGCCAGTGCTAGTTCGTCCTGATCTAGAAGTTTGGTCGAATTGTAAAGAAGGCTTCAAAACGTCTTTGTTTTCATCATGTTCCTGGACTCGGCAAGTCCTTCGGATTAAAAGCTTGCAAGTTAAAGTAGTGCTCTTCGGACTAAAAGCACATGTTGTAAGGAGTTGCAAGCACTTTGGATTCAAGACTTTGTTTTATTGCATAGTGGATTCAACATTGAGGTAGAGTTCTCGAGACTGGATCAGTCCTCTCAGAGGAAAACCAGTATAAACCGCGGTATTTAAGTTTGCTCTTTCTGACCTCCTTACTTTTCACATTTACTGAAATATTGCCTGCTTCATATCAGTAGTTTACTGCCATATAATATTTTTAAGTAATAATTTTTATTCCACTGTACACGCACTATATTCACCCTCTAGAGGTGCTCAACGGTTCTACAATTGGTATCAGAGCGGATTATATTCATATATAACACTCTAAAGAGTATATATATGGCAGCCGTGAAATTTATATTCACTGGTGAAGGGCAGTCCATAAACAGACTCGCTATTTGAAGGAACTAACTATACCTACTAGAAAATATGGATGAGTTTCTTCTTAAAACTACTTGACTTTGATCTATGGTCTATAGTCATAGATAGTTAAAAAAACCACCTATAATAGTGATTGATGGTAACCTTGTAGACAAATCCCATGATAGATATACAGACCAAGAAAAGACACAAGCCAGTCTTGATGCAAGAGCAATCAATGCATTATTTTGTGCTATTGACAAGACTGAGTTTAATAGAATATCTACATGTGTCAGACACGATATTTGAAAATTCTTGAGCTAACTCATGAAGGTACTTCACAAGTGAAGGAATCCAAGATAAGTAGATTGACACATGAATATGAAGTTTTCAAGATGAAGCCAAATGAATCAATCACTCAAATGTTCACTCGTTTCCTTGATATACCTAATCCTTTATCTTCCCTTGGCAAAGATTACCCAAATCATGAAAAGATTCGCAAAGAACTGGAACCCAAAAGCTACTGCGATCATAAAAGAAAACGATCTCACCACGATGTCGCTGGAGACACTCATGGGCAAGCTGATGACACATGATCTAGACCTACAAGACTTTGAAGAAGCTACACCGAAAGAGAAAACTATCGCCTTCAAAGCACATGCTAAAAGAGTCTTAAGCGAAGTCACAGACGATGAAGACTCAGATGGTGAAGAACAAGCTCTTGTTGTAAAAAACTTCAAGAAATTCTTGAGGTTAGAGAAATCAAACAAAAAGAAGAAAGACTACCAAGAGAGCAATGAAGAAGAGACTATATGCTATGGATTCAAGAAGACAGGGCACATCAAGAAAGATTGTCCATCCAAGAAGGCAAGTCGCTATAAAAGATCAAAAAGAAAGTCTTCATCACGAAAGTATGCAAACACAAGCATCTGGTTTGAAAGCGAGGCCAGTGACTCAGAGGGGGAGGAAAAATCCAATAATTTAACGAATGTATGATTGATGGCATTCGATCAGGTACCAACCAATCCTCTATATGATGACTTTTCATTTGATGAACTTTCTGATCATTTAGTGACTTATTAGATGAACACTAGAAAGTGTTGGACAAATATAAGCAGTCTCGAAAAGAGATAAAAGCTTACACGACTGAAGTTGAAAGGTTGTCATCCCTATTGAAAGATGTACGAGAAACACCTTCCACCAGTAACCAAGGTTGTAAAAATCGCTAGTCGGCCGCTAGTCAGTTCGTGGGGACTACAGATTAATCGGACTACTCGGGGACTAGTCGGTTTAGAATTTTTTAATGAATATATATATATATATATATATATGTAATATGTTATAAAAATATTTTAAAAAATAATATGTTAATTGTTGAACTTTTAATTATCGCAGACTACAGTGCATTTTCTTATTCATTATTTTGCATAAATTTCTATTTCGATAAATATTTAAATAATATGTTAACAACTTACTATTTTGTACGGAGAGTTACAGCCGCAGTAGCAAGCAAAAGCAAAAAAAAGTAACAAGCAAAAATTAAAAAAAGAGCCACAATAACAGTAGCAAAGAGATAACAAAGCAAACATAAAAATAAAAAAAGAGTAGGCTAGTCACTTTTTTCAAAAATAGAAAAAGGCAGCAACAAAGTAAAGAGTCGACGACGGCTGCCTTGACGAAGTCGACGGCAGCCCAGACTAGTACCAATTTAGCTAATTTTGGATGGACCAGCCCCTAATCGAGTCGACGGTGGCCGACAAGTGACTAGTCGGGGACTAGCTCCTAGTCGAGTCGGCGACGGCCGACTAGCGACTAGTCGGGGACTAGTCGGCCGCCTAGAGGAATGTTTACAACACTGCCAGTAACACGGATAAAGAAATATCAGCTCTTAAGCTTAGCTTGGATGATGCTCACAAAGTGATTGAGAAAAGAGATTATGACTATGCAAAACTGAACGAGTTATATGATATAGAGAAGAAGAAATATCTTGTAGCTACACAAAAGGTAGATGTTATATCTGCCAAGTATGATAAGGCAGTAGCAATCTCTAAAAGGTTAAGATTAGGTTGACAAACAAGTCAAACTTGTTACTCAAACCAAGATTTGTCCAGAGACACAGCATACACATAGCAGGACACGATCAAATAAAGCACATAACCCTAATGTTTCACATAATCATGCTTTTGTTTATAAGTATCCACGGAAGACACACAAGCATCATGTCTACAATATGACACAAAGCACTATCTCTCCAATTACATGTACATACTGTGGTACACATGGACACATCTCACAGTTTTGTAGAGTTAGAAAGCTTGTACACACGAATATATATGCATCGATGCCCAAAACTAACATTTCTGGACCCTTAAGGAAATGGGTACCAAAGGTCACATCTACTTATTTTGTAGGTGGGTCAACCCTATCATGCTAGAAGCAAATAGTTTCTCGATAACGGATGTTTGCGGCACACGACCGGTAATAAATCTCTATTAGCTATGCTATCGATAAAGAAAGAAGGTTACGTCTCCTTCTGAAATAATCTGAGAGGTTATATAACAGGAAACAGTGTTGTTGGTATGCTACTTTACCCAGTCATAAAAGGCATTTGTCAGGTCACAGAGTTAAAGCATAACCTTAAGTATTAGTCATCTTGCCGATAATGGTTATGGCATTAACTTTTTGTGAAAGATAAATGTTCTATATATGGTATGACTACTGGAGATTTAATTTATGAAGGAGTAAGGGAGGATAACATCTATATTTTTTATCTATCAGACAGTACTAACAATGCAGGCAAGTGACTTATAACAAATAAAGATGAAAGCTGGCTATGGCACATGAGGCTAAGACATGCAAACAAGGACACCATATCAAGACTAACAACAACAAAATTAGTGAAAGGATTACCTAAAATTTTATTCAAAAGAGACATAATATGTTCTGATTGCGAGAAAAACAAAGCAACTAGGTCGTCGTTTAAATCCATAAACGTTGTAAGTACTTCAAGACCCTTGCAATTATTACACATGGATTTATTTGGACCAAGTAGAGTCACTAGTCTTGGTGAAAAACTCTACGCTTTTGTTATTTTTGATATTTTTTCTCGTTACACTTGGATTTCTTTTTATCAAATAAAAGTTATGCGCTTTTTGAATTTGAAATTTTCTGCAAAAATGTTCAAAACGAAAATGGCTTCATGAGTACTCGCATCCGAAGTGATCATAGAGGTGAATAAAACTCCCCAACAAAATGGTTATTTTTATGAGTTTTCCTGTCCTAGAACTCTCCAACAAAATAGTGTTGTGGAACGGAAGAATAAAACTCTCAGCGATATGGCTAGAGTCATACTTAACCAGTACAATCTTCCGAAATATTTTTGGGCTGAAGCTGTAAGTACAGCTTGTCATGTTTTGACTAGGATTTTGATTCGACCTATATTGAAAAAGACTCCCTATAAATTGTGGTTTAATCGTATTCTAAATATTTCTAACTTGAAGTTTTTGGTTGTCGGTGTTTTATTCTGAACACTAAGGATAACTTGAGTAAGGTCAACTCTATGGCAGATGAAGGTATATTCCTTGGATCTGCTGCCAAGAGTGAATGTTTTAGAGTTTTTAATAAAAAAAGATCTTTGATTGTTGAAGAGTCTATAAATGTTACTTTTGATAAACTTAACAATCAATTACCAAGTGACAGTGATGACAAAGACTTGGGAAAGACGTCCAGCAAAGCACCTGAAGATAATGACAAGCTATCTGGAGAGTCTACCAAAGAAAATGAGGTTCATGCTAGATCATCCAGAGACTTTGATCATTTGTGATGTATCAAAGGGTGTAAGTACACGTTCATCTACTAGAGATATAGCTGCTAATGTTACTTTTATATAACAAGTAGAACCTAAGACGGTAGCAGATTATTTTAATTATAAATTTTGTATTTATGCCATGTAAGAGGAATTAAACCAGTTCAAGAGTAATCAAGTTTGGGAACTTGTTCCCAAACCTATTGGTCACTCTATAATTGGTACCAAATAGGTATTCCGAAATACACTTAGTGAGGATGGACAAGTAGTTCGCAACAAAGCACGTCTAGTTGCTCAAGGTTATAATCAAGAAAAAAGAATTGATTATGATGAGAGATGTGCACTTGCTGCTCAACTTGAGTCCATTCGCATGCTTTGTGTATATGCATGTTTTCATGATTTTAAACCTTTTCAAATTGACGACAAGAGTGCATTTTTAAATAGTTTTATAAAATAAGAGGTTTTTGAAAAACAGCCCCTAGATTTGAAAATTTTAAATTTCCTGATGACGTTTTCAAACTCCGAAAGGCACTATTAGACTCAAACAAGCCCCTAGAGCTTAGTATGACCGCCAAAGTACCTTTCTACTTGAAAATGATTTTTCAAAAGAAAAAGTAGATACTACTTTATTTATCAAATCTCTTGACGACAATATTTTACTAGTACAAATATATGATAATCACATAATTTTGGTTCAACTAATGAGTGACTTTATCAAGAATTTGCTAAGTGTATGCAGAGTGAACTCGAGATGAGTCTGATGGGAGAGCTCAATTACTTTCTTAGACTACAAATTAGACAAAATTCACAAGGGACATTCATCAATCAAGCCAAGTATACGAAGGAATTGCAAAAGAAGTTTGACTTCGACAATGCAAAACCTATTGGCACACCAATGGCAACATCAACAAAGCTTGATCTTGAAGAAAGTGGCAAACCTGTCGATCAGCGTAAGTATTAAGGTGTGATTTATAGTTTATTATACTTAACTGCTAGTCGTCCAGATATTATGTTTAACATATGCATATGTGCTAGATATCAGGTCAATCCTAAAAAATCACACTTATGCGCAGTTAAACGTATCTTTCCATATCTTAAAGGTACTTCTACTGTCGACTTGTATCCCAAAACCACATCCTTTGATCTTACTGGTTATTCGGATGCTGATTTTGCTAGATGCAAAGTAGACAGTAAAATTACCAGTGGTACGGTCATTTCCTAGGAAAAGCGTTAGTCGCTTGGTTTAGAAAGAAGCAAAATTCTATCACGTTACCAAAACTGAAGCGGTATATATCGCTATAGGACGTTGTGCACAAATTTTGTGGATGAAGCAAACCTTAGAAGACTACAATTTGCATTTCAAATATATAACCTATTTTCTGTGACAACACTAGCATGATTAATTTGACTAAGAACCCAGTATGTCATTCACGCACCAAGCACATACAAATATGTTATCACATTACACGAGGACATATGCTTAGAGTTCATTGACACAGAATATCTTTACAAAGCCATTATCAGAAGATCGCTTCAATTTTATTTTGCCGCGAGTTAGGCACTCTCGATGTCTGTTCTGAAGCATAAATGTGATATGTTATTAAAAATGACATGTATTTAATCCGATAATTATTAAAATTGAGATTATTTTGGATATAAACCGAAAGGGCCCTTCTGTCACACAGACGTAAATAGCCTGAAGTAACATGGTGTCAAGTGTCTTCGGACTACCGCTAGCTGGGATCCGGCCTCTACAGCTAACCCAAAGTAATGATTTTAATGTATTAGAAGATTGAAATCATTTATTTTTAATCACATAAACAAATACGCAAAGAACAAGGGGAACCGAACTCGGACCGAGTTCGATCTGAACTCGGTGCCCTAGTTCCAGAACCCAACCCGAGGCTGCCCACTCTTTTTTTAAGTTACACCCTTTCAAATTTCCTCATCCTTCTTCCCCGAACAGCAGCCGAGAAACCCCCTTTCCAAACCCTAAAATGCAAATCCCTAACCCTAGAAATCCCAACTTTTAGGGTTTCCATCATCAAGCTTTTGGATCTAGGAGTCTCTCGGAGTTCTCTTCTATTCTACAACATTCTTTTGAGGTATAAATCTCGTCCTCTTTTCAATTTTTCATTGCACCTAAGCCTTTCTCCAAGAAAAAGAGTAGATGAAGCCTCTTCATCTAACGTCCCTCAAGATCCCATACCTAATCTATTTAGCCCTTCGGAACCCGAAGAAGGCAATTTTGACGGATTCTTGTTTAGAAACCTAGAAGTATCTTGTGAATGGTTCAAGGATTTCCAAAAGAGGAAAATCCATTCTAGAAACCCCATTAGTTTCAATATTTTTCCAGATGATCTTTCAATTTTTCAAACCCTTGACATCAATGATTTGGTTCAAGTTACATATCCAATTTACTCGAATGCTATTTGTATGTTTTATTGTAACTTGCAACGTTCACATGGTTCCATTTATTCGAAAGTCTGCGGCATCGAAATTGAATTCGATGATCCAAATGTACATCAGACAAACTTGGCACATGCTTAGCTTCTCAAAAAGTCCATATCCAAAAAGCCTACCAAATTTAATTCATATCCAACTACAGCCGACAGTATCAAATGAGCCAAAACCTAAATATGATAAGTCCAAAATCTACAAATTCTACTCTTGACCCAATCTGAAAATAAGACAACCTAACTCGGACCAAACTCGGTCCCCATGTCCCAGTATCCCATTGGATGAAGGTAACCCTGTTGAATCGACTATAACATTCATTTTTTTTAATGTTAGGGAACTGAACCATATCCGAGTTCGGTCCCCAAAAATACTATAAATAGAGTTGAGATTGCCATTCATTTCACTCATCCCATTCATCTCTTCTCTTCTCTATGTAAAGTGTTTTGAGCTTTATACTTTCAAATCAAAACCTTTACGACTCCTAACCAAGCCAGTGCCAGTTCCTTCTGATCTAGAAGTTTGGTCGAGTTATAAAGAAGGATTGAAAATGTCTTTGTTTTCATCTTGTTTCTGAAGTCGACAAGTCCTTCTGATTAAAGGCTTGCAAGTTGAAGTAGTACTTTTCGGACTAAAAGCACATGTTGTAAGAAGTTGCAAACACTTTGGATTCAAAGCTTGTGTTTTACTGCATAGTAGATTCAACGTCGAGCTAGAGTTCTCGAGACTGAACTAGTCATCTCAAAGGAAAACCAGTATAAACCTTGGTGTTTGAGTTTGCTCTTTCTGATCTCCTTACTTTACGCATTTACTGAAATACTGCCTGCTTCATATTAGTAGTTTACTGCTATATAATATTTTTAAGTGGTAATTTTTATTCTGTTGTACACACGCACTCTATTCACCCCCCTCCCCCTTCCTCTAGAGGTGCTCAACGGTACTACGACAAGGATGACGACCGTCGATGGCATCCTCGAGCTCCTAGTGTGAAGATGAAGAGCATGAGGTTACATGTTACGCCATAGCAGAGACAGAGTCGAGTTCATCTTCACATACAGAGACCTCAACTCCGTTTTGGATGTTGAGCAGGGCCTAATGAGGTCAGGTGGAGTTGGTGAGGAAGACGACGTCAGATGCATCTTATGTGGGAGGTGAAGAGGCCAATAGTTGAAGGCAAAAGCCAGTGAGGTTGAGTCAGAGGCCAGTGAATACAGGGAAGGACATTTTGACGGCCTGGGCGACCAGGGAGGAGGAGGCAGCAAAACTGGCGACAACATCAGCGGAAAAGAAAAAGGAAGAAGAGGATGAGGCGGCATGCACAGGACAATCAGGAAAGAGGAAAAGAGAGGAAGATGAAAAAGAAAAGATGTAAAAGTGGTCGCAGAGGCTATGAGCGAGGAGGCATGGGAGAAGGGGAAGAAGGTAAAGACAATAGATGGGTTTAGGGTTTAGTTAGCATCGGAATCGTGCCAGATTAGGTCAGGTTTGGATGGAAAATGGAGCCGAATCTAATACATTCTTACTTTTAGGGGTAGCCATATAAAGCTACAAACATTTCATTGTTATTCAGAGCAGGCTGTCACGAACTTAGCATTTTTACCTACACCTCGCTCTGTGCGTTACATGAACTTCCTCGTCGAAAATTAGTGCAAGCCTTTCCCAAACGCTTAACTTGATCGTTAAGACGATAATGGAAAAAATGGAGCAAAAGAGAGAGACTGAAATATTGAATTTTTTTACTATACTAGAAAGATTTTACAACTTCTTGGGTGGTAAGGAGCAAATGAGCCTCCCACTTATTAATAGGACCTCAAAGGACTTACATGAAACTTTTGGAAGGAGAATATTATAGGAATCATTCCAGGTATTATTCTAGAGAATATTCTACGTCATAGATATTTATATGGTGGAAAGATTATAGAACTCCGCCATATTCCGAGAATTCTAGAGCCTTCCACCTAAACACCTTAGCTTGGTATTCATCTCGGTGGAGGGAAAAATCTTGTGCGTAACATTCTCCCCACACCGTTTCATCAATGCCTTCATCGACGGGTGCACCGAATCTCCGAACGACTTCCACTTTCGTAGACATGGTCGTAGCATGCCGTTCCTTCTTTGTCCTTCTCGTGCGACCCTTTTTCGACTTGTCCATCTTATCCTTAAAATCGGTTCGCAACATCACATTGTCCCATGGTTTGTACCCTCATCAGCACGAAGCTTTAGCGGGCTATCAGGTCGTCGATCCTCCTCATCCCGTGGATGCACATAGTTCTCCACACCACCGCGCGTGCGAGAGTCCTATTGCAACTCTGTCGACCTGAACGTCCAATACGATTCTCGAGTGACTCCTTGCATAAGACACTCTACATTCATACACATATCTTTGTCTCCTCGCAGTATACGACATGCCTCTCCTTACTCGTATCTAACTTGGTAGCACGATCCACCTCCCTCCGCGGAAGTAACTCATCAGAATACTCCTTTGCAACACCCTTAGTCTCGCTTGAAAGATCCTCCTCCTCGAAGTCCTCCTTTATCTCGAGCACTGCCAAAGTAGGCAGTCTTCCTTTTACTACCCTCCTTGAGCTAAATGACAGAGAGAGATTTTCACTTTGATGGCTCATCTCGTGCAACTCTCACCATGCACGACAAGCCTTCCTCCATAAAGCTGACAACTCCCAAGTGTGGCATAGGAACCGCCTTCGCCACGATTAGAAAATTCATGCCAAGTATCATCTTGAAGTCATCCAATGATGTAGTGGTGAAATTGGTTACACCCGACCAATGTCATACCTCCATGCAAACTCCCTTGGCTACCCCGTGCACGAGGCGAGACGATGAGTTGATCGTCTTCATCTTGCCCGAATTTTTTTCCATCGTTGGACCCAAGCGACGGACCTCCGCGTCCGAGATAAAGTTACGAGTCGCATTTGTATCAACCAATGCCCGTATGTTCATGCCATTAATCTTCACGTCCATGTACATGAGCTCCTTGCTCGAAATCTTCGACACAACAGACTTGTCCTTAATGGCGTTGAGTAAGTGCAACGCTCCCATGTCCACTTCGTCTTCCTCGTCCTCTACCTCCTCGCTTCGGACGACATTGACATATTCATGTTCTGGCAATTCCGAGCATAGTAATTTTCTCCACATATGAAGCACGAAATTACTCGCTTAGATTGGGCATTTTCAGTGTTATAAATTTCGGTACGCGGATTCGGTGCGTCAAAGGGACGCCTAACGCCTAGGCGGCCGCATAGAAAAAAATTATATTTTTGGATTGTGGCTTTTGAAAACTTTTGAAAAAAATTGAAAAAATTTCTAAAAATTTCTGAAATTTGAATTTTTATTGATTTTTTTGTTGAATTTAATGAATTTTTTATTTTTTTTCAAATCTGATTTTTTTTTTGAAATCTCAAATATGAAATTTCAAAATTCAAAATTTTGAATTTCTCGCCTTGGCCGAACAGGCCGAACAAGCCCGCCTGGGCGCCGAACAGGTCCGCCTAGGGCCAAACAGGTGCCTACGAGGACCGATTTGGGGGTTTTCGGTGCGGCGGACGGCCGCCTAGCGCCTAGGCTAGAACACTGGGCATTTTCATTCTTTTCCTCGAACGGACCCTCCTTAGGAGAGCTCTCCTTCTCTCCCTATTATTCTCCTTGGTGGTTTTTAGCTAGGCTTCAGCATCATTATCGTTCTACCTGTACTCGACGAGCCTTTCGGCTGCTGCTACGGCAATGTCAAGTCTTGTACCCTCTGTCGCTGCAATTCTTGAGCCGTCTATGATTGAAGTCCATCGAGGAAGAACAAGCGATCATCTTTGCCCATGCTAGATA
Source organism: Iris pallida (assembly GCA_029216955.1). NCBI lineage: Eukaryota > Viridiplantae > Streptophyta > Magnoliopsida > Asparagales > Iridaceae > Iris > Iris pallida. The sequence goes on along the minus strand of JANAVB010022634.1, from coordinate 164,523 downwards.
TCGCGAGCATCAAACGTGTGAATATTACAATATACTCTTTGTCTGTTCCGGTGTGCTTGAGTTACCGTAAGCTCTGTCTTGTTGTGAACTTAGAACTGAGACTTTCTCTCCTTTTGAGATCATCCTAAGTCTCAATTGAGCACAAACTATTCTCTATTTCCATGCACCTATGACACCACCACAACATAACATCATCGGTAAAATATAGTGATGCAATATTTACATTTTTGTCCTTATCCTTGATGTGCAACGCCTTGAAGTATCACTCTGCGTTCCATAAGAAGTTCTTCACTTCTTTGGCATACCCCACAAAAGGGTTTAGGCTTAGGGATCTTCCTTTTCGGTGCCTTCTTACTCGAAGGTCCACCGTTCACACTGGCCTTCTCCAAAATGGCAACTTCGGTCTTGCGTTCTTCGCAACTCTCGACCATGGTCTTTAGCTCCTCGTAGCCACAGACCTTCCCGTGCAAGTCCTCAATCTCTACATGATGTGTCTTAAGCTCCTCCTCAAGTATGGATCAGATATTTTGGATTTGCTCCCGGAATATTACCATGGACGAAGCGACATGACTCTCCAGCCTATCGTAGAACTCCTCTAGAATCGTATTGCTTTGCTCCACGGAGCCATGCGCATCCTTATTTCCCTCGAACCTATCTCCAAGATCTCGAGATGTTCCACAAGATCAGCAAGGGTACGGTCCGTCATAGGCTCCTTGCTCTTGCCCCTCTTTGTTGGTCTTGGTGTTCTTTTCCTTAGGTGACGCCGGTCTCTCCTGGAAATTCTCGGATGTCGACATGGCACCAACGAAATTCACTCTGATACCACTTGCCAGACTTAGTATTTTTACATACACGTTGCTCCGTGCAACGCACAAACTTCCTCCTCAAAAACCCTGCGAGTCTTCCCCAAACGCTTAGCTAGATCGCTAAGACGAGAATGAAAAATGTGGAGCAAAAGAGACAGATTGGAACATTGAAAACTTCACTATACTATAGAGAGTTAATAACTTCTTGGACGGTGAGGAGCAAATGAGCCTCTCACTTATTTATAGGACCTCAAAGGACTTACTGAAACTTCTGGAAGGAGAATATTCTAGGGATTATTCTAGAGAATATTCTAGGTATTAAGGTCCAAGATATTTACATGGTGGGAAGATTCTAGAACTTCTAGAAACTAAGAGAAGGCTCGTGAGAGTTCAAGAGGACTCCACCATATTCCGGAGAATTCTAGAGCCTTCCAACTGAACCCCTTAGCTTGGTATGTGTTGCAAAATCATCTCCGTGGAGCAAAAAATCTTGTGCGTGACATGACACTATAAATCCTTTACCGACTAAAATATTATTCTAGCTAATGGTAATATCCAACACCATTGTACATTTTCCAAAACCTTGTTCATAACTTCTAAATGTCACACTTAGTTGTCTTTCAGCAAATGTCAGTGCATCTCGCCACAAGAGCCTCAACGATACTTCTAGAAGTAAAATACAGTAAAGAAATCTCTACTAAATGTCACAATCATCACTATAATCATCCAAGTCTTTTACCATTATGTAGGAATATGGTAGCAGCATCAACAACCAGTCTGGTTCATATTGTCCGAGTAGCATGCAAGCATGACACTATAAACCATGAACTGACAACGGAATCTCTTAACTGTAAAAATCTGTCATTGCCTGTAAATTCTTTATCAACCACACTTCAATTGTAGTACATAAAAACTAAAAGATGGTGATGCAACTTAAAATCTTCAAATTGACAATCTTCTGTTACCTATCAAAGCAACCACGCATCATTTCCCTACTTGAATATTTGAAGATAGTGAGACTGTAGTGCTTACTGAAATGTAACACTAAATCACAAGAACAAAATCATCATAAAATGGAAAGAAGAAACAGATTATCACTGTGGCTAGATCAAAGAATCCACCTGGTTCATCATCTCATGTTCCCCTGAACCTTTCCACATCAAAATAGGGACATTCGAGGAGCACCATCTTAGGCTGATGTGCTAGATAGAATGACTAAATTTATCTCATGGATGTCAGCATAACTCAATCTTTGAAAAGTTAATGCTACAGTCCTGGCCAATAATCTCATGGCAAGATATGGTCAAGTAAACTGTTGCAGCATGAATTGCTAAATTGTACACGTAACATGTCAAAAATCTCCCCTAAAAGTATACTGGAGCTAGGTTTACAAATTTCTTGAGGTTATAAATCTTTTGGATTTACAACACCTGAATCGTACCTAAAAGCATACATTATAAGTACATGATGAATCGAATTAGCATGACTAGAGTAGTGATTAAAGAATATCGAATAAATATCATTAAAGTAAAGAAGCATTAGAGAAGAGTGTCCTATGAGCATACTTAAATAGCTCTACCACAGATCACCTCGTCTTAGAAAGTGAACGGAGTCCATAATCTGTCCACAAGGTTGAGCGGTTTGAAATAAGTTCCAATTGCTTCTCAAGGATCCATGATTCCTAAACCATAAGATGCAGGAATTAAGAGACTGAATATGTCATAAATTGCTATCACGCAAAAGATCTTGGAACTAATGTAATTTCTGTTTAATCAATGAGACTAGGCAAGATATAGCTGGTCACATACAGGTGGAATGATCCCCATCATGAATGGGAAAAGACTGACATATCCAACATGAGGAACCAATGTCAACTGAGGCCTTTCTAATGTCTCTCGAACAAGCTCTCTTTTCAAAGTATCCCCAACTTTTACTTCATGCCATCTTAGGCGAACCTAAAATAGAAGTGTGCGTTAAGATAGCTGAGCTCGCTTTTCATGCTAAAGAGTATAAACAATGAATCTACATACAAATCATGCTAACCTTCTCGGTGTGGTTTCCAAAATCAAAATATGCTCCAGTTTCATCATCTAAGTGCATCTGCCAAATACGATAGAGATTTATTCGTTGCCTGTGCAGCCTTTAAGCATGCCAGTCAAAACTTTTCATACACCATCTACTACTTGAACAGTAATTGTTAAATAAATATAATCTATCCAAAAAAATAATCTCACAATTATGTTAATTATAGCATTGAAAGAACCTGGTTAGCATAAATAAGCTCTAGATGCAGGGACATAAGAAATCCAAGAACACAACTGGTAGAGCTACAGATTGATAAAATATACTTAAAAAATAGTAGAGATATGTTGGATTGTATCTCGTTTCCGGTTGAACGCTCAAAGGGGTGACAATGGAGTTTGGTAATTTAGACCCACATCGGGTAGGAGGTAGGATCCTGTGGTGCAGATAATTGGGATTAATTCAGACGTTACATGGGAATTTTCTTTTAAGGCATATGAGCCCAATCCAATATTGCACCTCGTGGACCAACTCCGATTCGGGTCACACCACGTTTCCAACAAGTGGTATCAGAGCCTATGGTTACGAAACTGGTTTAGGCAGCTCTAATTGGTTCGAGACAGATGCTACTTTCATGCTTATACATGAATATACGGGCTCTCTTCTCAAGGTAGAGTTAGGGGCATATGCAACTATACGGATTGGCTTCAAAGGTGGGTTTGACGCATCCAAGGTGGAACAAGACGTTGTGGTTGGCACACAATGGTGGTGTGGATGAACGTGTCGGCTTGGTTCTGTGGTCGAAAGGATCGAGATGACAATATATTGGATCTCCTGGGTGTTCGGCTGGCAGGAATGAGCAAAGGTAGCAGAGGTGCTCAGGTTGTTCTGCTGGCGGAAACGAGCAAAATGTAGCAGGGATGCTAAGGTTGTTCGGCTGGCGGGAACGAGCAAAGGTAGCAAGCGTGCTAAGGTTGTTCGTTTAGCGAAAACGAGCTAAGGTGGAGATTGTTGGATTCTATCTCGTTTCCGGTTGAACGCTCAAAGGGGGTGACTATGGAGTTAGTAATTTAGTTCCACACTGGATAGGAGATGGGATCATGAGATGTAGATAATTGGGATTGGTTCAGGTCTTACATGGAAATTCCCTTTTAAGACATATGGGCCCAATCCAATATCGCACCTCATGGGCCAACTCCGGTTCGGGTCACACCGCGTTTCCCAACAAGATATTCTGCACAGTCCATATAGTGGTAATTGTACTCTTCTAGATACCAGTCAAGGGGATTAAGGGAGAGATGCTCATTGTTGAAGATTTTGGATTAAACCTGAGAAAATATTCTGGAAAGATTTGCCAAAGCCTTCACAGATTTCTTACAAGTTCATTGTATAGTGAATCTGAAATTATAACTTGTTCTTTGACTAAATTCTTTATTCTAGAAGTTAGAATGTAGAGAAAGTGAAACACAGGTAGATAACCACATATAGATCGACAGCACTGAGACGGGAGTGGTGAGAAAGAGGTCCCCAGTTCAGAAAATCTCTGACTGAAAGACAGACATTACAGCTTCATACTTTGTAGGAACCAATGTATATTGTTTATTTCTTAAGAGAGGGAGATCTGTAAAAGTCACATGACGGATAATTAATTATGGGATTCAGTTCTCTCGTCTATTGGCAATCTTCAAGTATTTTCTTTCCCTCATTGCTCTTATGTGAAGATAGACATGACATGAGGACGAGGTGTAAATTTTCCATAGATGCACTGCGAGAATCTCTTCTTTCTTTTCCAATTTTACTTCCCATCTCTGTATTCCTCTCCCTTTAATTTTTTATCCACAAAGAACTTTGGTTGAACTTTCTGGCTGTTAGTCACAACAGAAACCTTTGAAGTCTAATTTATGGCAGAAAACATAATTTTCTCTTCTCCAATACAGAACCACTGGAGTCATTTGATTTCTGCATTGCAGAAAATACTGCAAGAATCTCTTCTTCTTTTTTCCAATTTTACTTCCGATCTCTGTCCTCCTCTCCCTTTTATGTTTTATCCACAAAGAACTGCTGTTGAACTTCTTTGCTGTTCTTCAGAACAGAGTCCTTTGAAGTAAAATTTATGGCAGAAAAAGAACTTTTTTCTCTTCTCCGTTACAGAAACACTAAAGTAGTCATTTGATTTTTGCATTGCAGAAACCAATTAGAATATACAAATTTGTTACTATACAGTATGTTTCCTCACTGCAGCACTGCTTCTTTGGCTTGCATTTTCTTTCTTCTACTAAGTTGAATACTGACAAGTGAACACTTCCACTTGAACTTAAGTTGGTTCATAAATTAGCCAATAGAACTATATTGCACCAGCATGCATGGTATAAGGTGATATAAATTGTGACAGTACAACACTCAATTTCCATATAAGTGATCCTACACTAAATAACCATTCATATTTAGAAAAATGCATAGTTGTCTGCTTGAAAAGCTTGACTGATCTAGTTGCTTTCTCATTATTAATTGTACTTGCACTTGATCGCAGAATCAGCAGTTCAGCACAATAATAAATAAAAAGTACATGAGTAGATAATGATGAAAATCCACCTAAGAACTGGATGGTAGAACAATAAACAATCTGCAGATAGTACTCTAATGTACCTTATTGAGAATTTCGAAGTTCGACAGCTTTTCGGCCATCATGGAATAATCCTACATGTTCAATATTTGAGGGTTTTTAATACAAATATGATACTGTTATGTTACATTAGAACAGGAACATTGCCTTCCCTATGCATATGTTCATGTATCTATGTAAGAATACCTTCTCTAAAGCATTGTTCACCGAAAGAAGCTCAGCAATTGAATGCATTGAATCTGCTGCAAGTAGCATCCAACATCTTAGGTCTAAGTGCCGCTCCTCATCACTTGGGTGAGAAGAACGTGGGTAGTCATCCAACCCAGATGACAATGACTGCGAGAATACGGAAAATAAAATACATTCTCATCAGTATAGCATAGCATTTCAAAGTAAATAGTAGCAGTAAAACGAATGCTTCACAATTCTAGAGATCGCAGAGTAAGTGACATCGAGTGCATCCAGAACATAAAGGCTTTATAACTCGAGCAGCATGAACAGAGATGATTATAATACAATAATAAAGATTTCTGAAAGATAAATGATGATATTAATATTGCATTCTTACAGCTTCCGAGTCTGTCCTATAGACTAGCACCTATTGTTTAGGTTTTTCTATGAGAAATGATTATGTTTACCAATATTCCTTCTCATTCCCTGCTTTCAAAATCACTCCAGTTGGTTACTAAATGTGTGTGCCTCGTTGAACACCTGGCTATTATGTAGCTAACATGGTAAGCCATGGTTTAAAGTATCGGACGATACCGATCCGATACGGCCGATACCGATACGGTTTGGCATGTCCCGATCCTTTACCGACCGATACCCGATACTGACCGATACCGACATTGGGGGTCACTTTTCCGGTCAATTCGGCAAAGAAAATTAAACGAAAAAGACAAATCAACAAGGGTTTAAAGCATAATAAGGTTGTAAAAGCATGTAAAAGAAAAAAAAAATCAATCTACTGTATGTAAACCAATCGGTAAGGGTGACTACTATTTTATTTAATTTCAAAACTACTAAGAAATAGCAATGAAAATACTTAAAATTATGCCTAAATGTATAAAATATATGTTTTTAAATGTAAATAATTTATTAATAATTATTTGTTTTCCGATACCAAAAATCCGATACTCCGATTCGAAACCGCCTATACTACTGATATCGCTGATACCAATACTCATAGGAATAGTCCGATACCGATTCTGTTATCGATACTGTGAACCTTGTTGTAGCTCTTATACAGGACTTGAATATGCTAACTTGCTTTGAGTTTTGGAGTCAGTGCTAAAGTATTATGATCATGTATACTTTCATGTAAGACTCTAAATGTTTCCGGAAGGTACGAGCAGCTGGATGTGCATGTGCAGCTGGAAGAAGGTTTGCAACTACTTCGCTTGGATAGTTCTCTAGCTTCAGTTACATTTACATACATTAGGGCAAGCACATAATGTGGCTGATAGAAGAACAATCCACACTGAAGAGAATCAGCATCGAGAAGGCAAGGAAGTTCAAGTCACTGAATCACTGAAGCACTGAATAACATCAAGTTGGGAGGACTAGAAGAAGTCCATACTAATTTGGGCTCAGCCAAGGGAACCACTGCTGATATGTCTATCAGTATAAATTCACCTAGAGCAAGAGACCAACAAGGTAAGTGTAAGATCTTGGTGGGTTGGGACACCAAACAATGGGCTGCTATTCTTTTTCTGAAGCCTTACTAGGTTATTACTGTTCAACTAACTAATAAAGGGGGCCTGATAATGGTTGATTTCTGTAGTATATATATGGTACTAATGATCATACTACAAGGAAACTGTAGTGCCCCGCTTCTTGCGGTCCACTATGTAATACCTACGGCTTGCTGACTCAGTCTTGAACTGAGTATTCGGGGAAACCTTTGCCGGTATCGATTGATCACGGATGAAATGCAATAAACCTTTCCAATTGATGGATTGGCTTCTATTGAAATGAATTCAAGAGTTTTGTTGGATGTTTCTTTCGCTGCTTGGTTTTGATGAATGTGTTTTCGTGTTGGTTTTCGATGATTGGTTTTCATTGTTCGCTTTCATCGCATTTCGCATTCATTCCGAATCTTGAGAGAAAGAGACCGAAGTATGCTAATCAACTGTTGGTGCCAATGTAGTACGCGTGAACTGTTCGTGAACGGCGCGTAAAGTCCCTCCTTCTCTCAACTAAGATTCATCTCGGTGAGTTGCTTTAACCGGACTTGCATTTATTTGTACGCCCTAATAAAATTGATCTCTAGTCCACTATGTTGCCTCGTTCCTGTGATCAACGATACCTCAATAACAAAAGATAAGAGAAAATAAATGAATGAATCATATGTAAATTGGAACTGTCACTTGCTTACATCAATATGAACTGTATGCTCTTATGAATTGTCTAAAAGAGATAGATCGGTATGAAAATCACGGCTTGATCGTACAAGAAGAAGAGAATAGAAATGTTTACAAGTTGCTAGGCTCGTGCATAGTAGAATTATATGATAGCTGCATTCGCATTGGTCTAGACAACTTATGCACAAGGTGGTAATCTCTCGATCGATTCTGGGGGCACCTGGAGTCGATCGGCCTAGGAGAGAACAGGACACCTGGGGCTAGAAGTCCCCGCAGTAAGAGGGGGTGTCAGTCTATTAGTAGTTGGGCAAGAAGTTCCGATTGCTAGTAATGGAAATACCCATGGACCACAATAGTTAGGTTTATGCATATAGACAGAGATTTATTGCAAGCCTAACATGCAAGGACGGAAATGAGAATGTTCTATATATGCAAATTGTGCTAACCTGTTTTTGTGCAGGGATGACTGTCGGCGATTGTAAGTTGGTTAAGAATATTCTGCTGTCTTGTTTCTTATGAATTGTTAAAAAGAACCTAGACAAGTAGAAAGATCGCTAGTAAATATGTAGCTTCACATATTGAATTAGTGCAGATATTTGTGAGTTTCGGCGAAGAGCCGCTCGCCAGTACATGATGTGTGCTGACCCACGTTGTGGGCATCCTCTTCAGAAAGCAAAGGAGACAGGGAGATTTCAAGTGAGACACTAAAGCTCGTCTAGCCCAGTAGAGCTGTGGACTGCCTCGAAGCTACTTTTCATTCCAGTCAAGTTTCCAGTTTTCTTTTCCTTTGAAAGTGTCCTTTCAATTCCAGCATGTAATAAAAGGATATGATGTATGGACATTGTGACTATTTTCAAAAGAGAGTTTTAAAGAGAATCAAGTAGCCAAGATAAGGCAAATCTGAGTTCACAAAGCTTTGTACTTGTATTCCTATCAAGTTTATCAATAAATGAAGTATTTCCATTTCAAATCAATGTGTTCAATATTTGATTTTCTGCAATGAATGGGTGCGTGCGTGTGTTTTTGCTTGACTAGTTGTTTTGTGCAGGTACATGGCCTTGTGCAAGCGCAACTTAGGCTTGCACGGCATCACGCCTTAGCGAGGACGATCGACCCCGCAGGGATCCAGGCAAGACGGACGACCCTAGCGGGATCGGGGCGTGACAGAAACAGCTACAGGTTGAATTAGAATCACCGGCCATATAATTAACCTGCCTTGAATTGTGCTTGGGGATTTCAATTTGATAAGGTTTAATTCTAAAAAGCTTGGTGGTAATCACATTCCAGAGGGGCTGTTAGAGGATTTTTAACAACTGCTTAGTAGCCACTGGCGAGATAGCATCCACTGGCAACACCTAGCCATGGTCTAACAGGTTAATAGCGAATAGGATACTAAGTAAACTTGATAGATGCTTTGGTAATACACACTGGATAAATCATCTTTAAGCTGTGTATGCTCACTACGTTAGCACAACATTAAGTGATCATAGCCCAATCCTAGTAGACTTGTTGAACATTACTAAGCCCACATATCCACCATCTAGATATGCTAATCAGTGGAAACTGCAAGATTGGTATAGTAATTGCCAAGAGGTCTTCAAATTGGAAATAGTGAGTACTCCTAGTGTTTCATTGCGCAGATTCTGCGCTCGGTCAAGTAATCATTAGCAGATCAAGACCGCAAAAAACTCAAGAAAGCTGGTTGAGTAAGCGGTCGGTCGCTTACTTGACATGTAACACGATTATGCGGGAGATTAATGATAAATCGTCCATTAATCCGTTACCAGGAAGTTAAAGGCCTTACTCGACATTAATGATAAATTGTTGATTAATCAATTACCGATATAGGGAACTAGTTAGGTTCACATACACACTCATTAACCCGACACATTATATATGTATAAAATAAAAAATAATATATATATATATATATATTTTTTTTTTTTTGGAAAAAGGTAAATTTTATTCCAAAGTAAAAGCCATAATCTTACAACATACAACCCGAGTGGGACTCCCACTCATCAATTCTCCATAGCATTTACATCAATATGGAGAATGCCAACCGGGGAAGTGACCAGCCCCTCAAAGATACGGCGGTTTCGCTCCCGCCATACATGCCAGACCGAAGCAGCCAGACGAACTCTGGCTGTGCGAAACCAGTCATGCCCTCTACCTCTGCTATCTCGGATCACCGTGATGATGTCCCCAATCCAATGTCCAGTAGCGCCCACTCCCAATACTCGACCCTGCTCCGTCCAGATCTGCCATGCCAGAGTGCACTCGAAGAAGATGTGCTTCATAGATTCAGGCTCCAAACCGCAAAGCACACACTTGGGGTCCGGAACCGGCACTCCAAACGATCTTAGACGATCTCTAGTCAAAAGGCGACCCAGAAGAAGCTTGTACATACACAACTGCATCTTTCTGGCTAGGCCCTTGCACCAAACGAACTCGTAATCAGAACTCAACGGAAAAGTACGCCTGATGAGGTTGTAGCAACTGCGGAATTGGAACTCCCCAGTCCCTGAATATCCATCAGTCGGCTCCCAAATCCACCGGTCCGCGGGCAACGACGGATCAATAACAGTAGCCATAATGCTTCCCTCCAGTCCCTCTGTGAACCGATAAGAATCCGGCCTCCACTCCCCAGTACGTATGATCCGGCTGCACAACAGCCCACGCCTGTCCTCCTGGTGCGTCGGGGCCCCCCTAATGTCTAATAACGACCGCCGATCAATCCAAGGGTTCCGCCAGAGATCCGTACCCGATCTGTCCTTCATGACCCTCCGGATGGCAGACTTGAGCACCCCCCTGTGTCGCAAGACAGTCTTGAACGTGACTGAATGGTTGTTGTCAGTAGGACACGTCCAAAAGCTGCCCTGCTTCCCGTATCTGCTATGCATCCAGTCCGTCCAGAGAGAACCCCCGCTGATGAATCTCCATGTCAGCTTAAGCGCAGAAGCCTCTCTAACCTCCATCAACGGTCGGAGCCCCACTCCCCCCTCCTTCCTGGGACGACATAACTGGTCCCAGGAGATAGCATGCATACCTCCCCTCCAAATGAAATCAGCACATAGCCGCTCCACCCGTCGAATAGTGGCCACAGGTAGGAGGATGGACTGCAGCCAAAATTGGGCCACAGCCGAGATCACCGATCTGACCAGCTCTATGCGACCGCCAAATGACAGACCTGCTGCTTGCCACCCTTCTACCCTCCTCTGGACATAATCTACCAGACTCTGACAATCCTGATCCCGAGCATAATTGACTGTGAGAGGTACTCCTAAGTATCGCACCGGAAGATCACTCCTCGCGATTCCCAACATATCAGTCCGCTCCTCTTTCCGGGAACACAGGGAACTGAAGTAGACCCTACTCTTATCCCTGTTCATCTGGAGACCGGAGACAGACTTCAAATCTTCCATAATAGCCGCAAAAGTCAGCAACCCCTCCGTCGACGGCTGGATGAAAACTAGCAGATCATCAACATATATAAGATGAGTAACTGGAGGGTCCATCCTCCGGAACAGAGGGATCAATCGTCCACGGTGTACAGCCAGGTTCATCAAGTAAGTGAAGTATTCCATAACAAGCGTGAACAGGTAAGGGGACAGTGGGTCACCCTGCCTAAGCCCACGGTTGCTCTGGAAATACCCATAAGGAACACCCTGGATGAGCACAGAGAAAGTAGGAGACGTAATGCACTCCCGAATCATCGCAACCCAGTGCTCCGCGAATCCCATAGCCAACATAAGATGACAGAGGAAGTCCCGATTGACCATGTCATACGCCTTCCTCAGATCCAGTTTAACACAAGCTTTCTCCCCTCCGGGTTTGCTAAAACCCCTCACCATCTCATGAGCCAGGAGGCTGTGCTCAGCGATCGACCTCCCCTTGATGAAAGCAGCCTGATTCGGGGAAACCAATTCCTGCATAATCCTCTCCATCCGTCGGCACATAAGGTGCGTAATTATCTTATAAAGATAATTACAACACGCAATAGGACGAAAATCTGCCAGTGCTGTCGCTCCCTCCTTCTTCGGCACCAAGGTCAGGAAGGTATGATTCAGTTCCTTCAGAAGCTTCCCTGTGGTGAAGAATTCTTGAACCACCTCCACCACCTGGTGCTTCAGAATGTCCCAATGCCGTTTGAAAAAACCACTGCTGAAGCCATCCGGACCAGGAGCCTTGTTGGGGTCCTCCCCCTTGACAATAGACTCCACCTCCTCCAATGAAACAGGTGCAAGCAGGATGCTATTGCCAAATGGAGTCACCAATCTCTTCGTCACAACCTCTGGGAACACAGAAAGGTAATCAATCTGGAAATACAACTCGAAGTAGTACCTGACAGCCTCGCCCTGGATCTCAGCCGGCGTCCCCACCAGAGTGCCATCAGCACGAAGAAGCTGGAAAATGTGATTCCTATTCTGTCTAGTCCGGATCACATCATAGAAGAACTTGGAGCACCGGTCGCCATCCTTCAGCCAGGAGCACTTGGCACGCTGGGCCGAGCTAATCTCCTTCTGTAGCCTCAGAATGTTGACTTCGCCAATCAGCTCCTTCTCTCTGGCCGCCAGGTCCCCATTAAGCATGTCAGTCTACATATCATGCTGTAAGGTACGTAACTCCACCTCCTTGTCTTCTAATGTGGACTTGGGCAGCCCCTTCACCCAACTCCTAAGGGCTCTCTTCGTGGCCTTGAGACGACGAACCAAACGGAATTGAGCCGTCCCCTCCTGACCACTAGAGAGCCCCTCAGCGACAGCCTCAAGGTAGCCCTCCGAGAGATACCAACTGTTGTTGTAACTGAACGGGCGGGACTTCCCAATAGACCGAGCAGTAAAGCCAACCCTGATGGGGGAGTGATCGCTCGTCCCAGCTGGCAGACCCTCAGCTGAAGTGTTGGGGAAGTGACGGAACCATTCCCCATTGCCCAGGGCTCGATCAAGCTGACAAACAACCCTATTATGAGTTGCTTTGTTGTGCCAAGTCCAGATGCAGCCTGAGCGAGACAATCCCCGCAGCCCCGCAAGCAGGAGGCATCTCTGGAAATCAAAGAGTATAGAATCCGGAACCGGACGGCCACCCAGCTTCTCCCCATGGTGCAGAAGGGCATTGAAGTCCCCGATCAAGAGAAGCGGAAGGCAAGATGAGTCAGCAACAGATGCAATACGGGTGATGTCGCTCCATAAGGACTCCCGTCTCCTTCTGTCATTGTGGCCGTAGACAGCCCCCAGCAAGAACCGAAAGTCACCCTTGTTCACGAAGAAGATGGCAATCAGCTGCTCTGTCAGCAAGAGCAAGTCACCGTCCCAGCTCTTCAGGTTCCAGCGAACCCAAATTCTGGCCATGTCACAAAGGGCCAGATTGTGCAATTGGGCCCAATGAGAAGGGGTCCGACGGGTAAGGGTCTTCTCACCTTTGATCTTGGACTCCAAAATAACAGAAATGTCACAACGCTCCCTGTTGAGCACCCCACAGATCTCTCTCCACCTCCCTAGCGAACACGCTCCCCTCACATTCCAGGCGATAATGGCCATTAATTAATGAGAGGTGGGGGCCCCCAAAGTAACTCCCGGAGCGACACCTGGGGAAGGTGCCGCAGCCGTCGCTAAAGAATCCTCATCCATTCCAGTCGGGACTTGTCTGTTGGGGAACGCCCTGAGATAGCACCAACGCCCAGCCTGGATTGTCAACACACACCGCCTCCTCTCTGACTGTAGTACGTCCCTCCTCCGTGGAGGAACCATCTCGTAACAGGCCGACAGCACGTCTCTTCCTACAGTAAACCTACCCACCAGACGGTCCGCCCTCCCCTCGTGCCCCAGTCTCCTTCGCCATCATACCTCTGGTAACTATGCTACTCTGCCCCGGACAAGTGGGCACCACCCCTTCCGTTGGAGCAAGCTGGGTCGATACAACGAGGCTCAGCCCGCCTTCCCGCACCTGATTAGTGTCATCCCCCTCCAATCCCTCCACTCTGCTATTATCTCTGAAATCCATATCACAGGGGACGTCGGAAGCCGCACGAGGAGGGAAGCTAGGCTCCACCGTAGGGCCAACCTTCGAGCAAGCACTGGCCAGATGTCCGAAGCAGGAACATCGTGTACAAGTAGGCGGAACCCACTCATACTCCACCCTCTGGGTAAGAACCTCCCCAGAAGGGATCTCATACTCCACCATCTCCGGGAGCTCCCCCCCTGCACGAATCTCCACAAAAATCCTAGCGTACATCAACCGCGTCCGAAAGGTGGTGGCATAATCCGCCTTGATCGAGGTGCCCACTAAACTAGCCAGCCGCATCAACAACGGAATACTCCAGAATCCTACCGGGAGCTCAGGAAAGCGAATACATACTGGGATGGCATTCAGAACTTCCCTCTCGCATCGCAGCTCCGGAGTCCACTCCTTGAGAATGATAAGTCTGCCGTCGAACGTCCAGGGGCCGCCTTGGAGGATCCTAGCGACATCCTCCGCCAGTCCGAACTTCACATAATAGAAGCCGTTTTCGCGAGCATAGAACTCCATACTCCCCTTAGGCTGCGAGACTCGCGCTGCATAGTCCCGGATCTGCCCATAGAAAGGCTTGTTGCCCAAGACATATAGGACGAGGGTATTCTCCCAGTACTCTGTCACCTTCTGGATCTCCTCCGCAGGGAACACAGCCCGGAACCCCCTCCCAACCTTGATAGGCGGGACGTACTCCATCGATGAGGGGGATTTCGGTCCCACGGGTTTGCATATCTCGGCCCAGGACCTTCTGGCAGGCCGAGGGGACGACCCAGTAGGCCTCGGGGCAGTAACCGGGCGTGAAGTCCCCGATCCCTGAACATCCGGGTCCACCACCTTACTTTTCCCTTTGGCCGCCGCAGTTGCCTTAGGCCGCCACCCCACCGATCTCCCAGCATGCACCTCCGGACCCCGGCCAGATGTCCGAGATCCAGACCCGTTCTGACGGCCAACAGAGCGATGGTCCCTAACCTGACCTTGTCCGCCTCCCATCTTCCCCCCGGGTTTCGCCACTCGACGGCGCGTAACCGTCGTCCAGCCACCTTCCTCCGTTTGGTTCCCTAGCGCACCAGAACTGGATCCGAATTTAAAGTTCGGATCAATGGGGCCTCCTCGCAACATGCCCGAATCACCGGTCACCGCGTGGAGGTCACCCGACGCTACTCCCGAGGAACCCGACCCCCCCCCTCTGCCTGGGAGGGTCGTCGACGATCCAGGGGGGTCCACCCGACCCCCCCCCCCCCGGTCTCCCGCCCCCCCCCCCCACCGCCTGGGGGGGCCGTGCGCGCGCGCCTGCAGCGGGGGGTCCGCCCGACCCCCCCGAACGTGCTCCCGCCCCTCCTCAGCGCCGGGGGAGGGGCCGCCAGGCTTCGCCGGAGCCTCCCCTCCGCCGGCCAGGGGCTCCGGCGGCCGCGGGGGCGGCCCACGTGGATGCCCTAGGGCTCCCGTCGCCAGATCGCCAATCGCCATCTTATATATATATATTTATTTATTTATTTTAACTCAAGTTAACCTAATTATCTCTCTCATTCTTGATGTTCTTCCTCTCAAACTAGCAGCTTCTCCCTCTGGGATCTTGGAGCTCCTTTTGGCAGAAAATCTATAAACTACTGTTTTTTTAACTTGTGATTCGTACCTCTTTATTAACTTTGTAGAATGGGAACTTCTTTTGTATTTATTCTGTAACTATTCAATATTATGTTTATGTGGTTTTTTTTCTAATTTTGTTGAGAAAATAATCTATGTACCGTGTAATCCAATTAAGCACGCTTAATGCAATTAATCATTCCCTGGTCCTGACTGAGCATGAATGAAACCACAGAATTTGGCCTTGGGAACTCCTATGTAAAAACTAGTTTCCAAGCTAAAGAACATCAAGATATCTCTCAAGAAATTGGATAACTCCCAGACTAGGTGTATAATTGATGATTGCAAGAGGGAGCTTGCTAAAATTCAAGAAAAGTTGTAATTGGACCCTATGAATACTAATTTGATGCAGCAGAAAGAGGTAGCTCTGGAATTACATAAAGATTACCTTCACGAGGAAGTGGGTCTGGCTCAAAGAGCCAAGTGTCACTCGCTCTTAGATGGAGACAAATGTAGTAAACTCTCCTATAGCACTATCAAGGATAGGAGACTTACTAATACCTGTACTTCTATCAGCAACGACAACAATTCGGCAGATGACATTGTGGAGTACTATCATGGACTTTACAACCAAGATAATTACCTGACCAAGTTTCCCCATATAATGCCTAGAAGGATCATCACTGGGCTTGCAATGGGTTGCTCATGGAGGAGATTAGGGAGGAAGAAGTCGGGGCTATTAATGATAAGGCTGATGTCTAGAGCTCCAGCACCAGATAGTTTCACTACCCAGTTCTTCAAAACACATTAGGAAAGCCTAAAGAATGATATCATGGAGCAATTGGGAATTCTTTCATGAAAGAAAACTACTGAGACAGGTGAACCACAATTTTATCATCTCCTGGCAACAGAGGGCTCAGGCAGAGTTGATTATCATCTCCTGTTGCAATTCCATCTACAAGTTGATTACCAAACTCACGTGTAACATGATGGAACAGATTTTCCAAGGGCTGATTTCAACCAGTCAACATTTATCAAGAGAAGAAATATTGGGAAGAAATTAATCAGATTCACATAGATAAAGAAGCTAAGGAGGATTATTGGATATGGCAGCCAGAAGTAACAGGGCTCATTCAGGATCAGGAGTGCCTACTCAGTCTCTAGAGGAAATCAAAATAGGGTGGAATGGAGTGATATTGTATGGTACTTAGTGTAGTGCCCCGTCCCTCTCAGTCAATCGGAGGAATCGAAACGCCGACGGCGTTCGGACTTAGCCTTGCAACGGCTGCTCGAAGACATCGTTCGGTCGAGACGACCGCTCGCTCAGGTGGGGTAGTTTCGGTGAACTCGCCTCATCTTAGCCTTCACATAATAATGTAGGAACGAAGTCGTAAAGCAGAATACTCTAGAGGGGGGTGAATAGAGTAGGCAGCGGAATATTGCTAATTAAAACTTGTTAGCAGTTAGATCACAGAAATAATAATAATCACAAAGTAATAACTGTAAAGAAAAGAGTGATCAGAAGGCAAACGCAAACACAGAGATTTATACTGGTTTTTCTCTTGTGAGGACTAGTCCAGTCGGAAGAACTCTAGCTTCCAGTTGAATCCACTATTGAAAAATCCCGCAAGTTATCATACGAAGTTCTTGCAACTTCTACAGACGCGAGCTTTAATACGAAGAACTCGACCAACTTCAGTTTTGAAGAGTCTTTCTTTAATCAAGTCTCTGATTACAATTTCTCTGAAATCTTCTAGACCGCACCGTACCGGCAAATTGACTAGAGAACTGCAACTGGCTTGGGATTTGAAAATGGAAGCTTTTTGAAAACTCTTTGGAAGAAACGTAAGCTTTAGAAGAGAGAAGATGAAAGTGAATGTGTGTGTTAAAATGATCAGAATTCCTCTCTATTTATAGTTTTTCCAAAGATAGAACTTTGACAGAATTCGGGCAGAATTCGGACAGAACTCTTTGTAACAATCCGCAACTGAAGCGAGACCCAGTTCAAAATCCAACGTTCACATAACGTTCACCTTGGCCGAACTCTGGCCGAGTTCTGTCAGGGTTTGGTCAGGTTTATTTTGTGAAAAATTATTTTGGCTTTTTGAAAATCCTTCAGAAGCTTTTTGTAAAAGCAGATGTTTTTCAAAAACATGGGTCATTTTAAAAACGATAGGTCAGTTTTGAAAAACGATTTCGGATAGCCTATTTGCCAGTACGACTTGGTGTACAATGTATTCCTAGACTCAAAAAAAATTACATTGCGTAAGGAAAGACAGTCTTGAGTGGCAAACATAGCTTCGGTCTTGAACTGAGTAGATATCCAATCTTGATCAGTGTCCAAAACGTCTTTAGTAAACATCTGAATAGTTCCGTAATATCGAGACAGAGTTTGATCAATTATTAAAATCAGGTTTGACCATGACCAATAGGCCAACAATCTCCCCCATTTTGATAATTGACAAACCTTGACCGATATAACATCTTTGATCTATATCAATTCAAAATTGTATCGTTCATAACCTGTATTCATGAAGATGTTAAATCTTATTTCTCCCCCGTTGTCACTTAACAAAATAATTGCAAAAGAGAAAGCTCTCCCGCAATAAATGCATAAGTAACAATCAATGAAGAAACACAAAAAAAGTATGAATAAATACATTCAACACAGGCATGGTATAAATATCACAGACAAAAATAAGATAAGCAGATAATAATTGTCACAGGCAGTTTAAATGGAAGCATAAGTAAAGATAATGCTATAATAAAAGCTGAACTGAATAATATGCTAAACTGAATAATATGCTAAACTGAATAAAAGAACATGTCCATCAAAAGTCACAAATCATATCCAAATAAGAGTACTGATACTATCTTGGCATGTCAGAGCATTTCCAAGTAAACAAAAGACAAAAGCATCAGTCTCAAAAGTATGACATCTCAAAAATCATCCTCGTCATCATCGTCATCAGCTGCAGTGCCAGCATGTTCAGATGGACCAGCTCCAGATGTGCCAGCTCCAGAGGTGTGTGAAGTAGCACCAGAAGTACGATACTAATCGTAAGCGTTCCCTGGCTGGAACAGAGAGTGGACCGCCTCATCATCAATGCGGTAACCAGATACAGAAGGATCTCTAGGAAGAGAGCTAGCAGAGTGACCCGTCTGTGCAAATCTGAGATCGGCAAATGAGTTGGCAATAGCCTGGAACCGAGTCACATCACGGAACTCGTGTTCCCTGGAAGTGTCAACAAAGAACGTCTGCAGATCCGATAGGTGCTGATGAATACCCTCAAAAGTCATAGGGTAAGACTGAGGAGGAACAGGTGCAGTAGGAGCAGGTGCATGAGATGGAGGAGCAGTGGCAATGCTGCGACGAAAAAGCTTGAGGAACTTGGGCTCAGGGTCCAGAGCACAAGTGGATAAGTCTATGTCAAAACGCTGAAAGATGTGTGGGATAAGCATCGCATAAGAGAGGTTGCGGTCTCTTCCGCGACATCTACCCATCATCTGAATGATAGTCTTAGGGGCAGAAAAAGGAATCCCCTTAAGAATGTGATATAGGGCAGAAAGCTATGTTGTTACGGGCGACGCCTAGGCGGCCTAGGCGCGCCCGGTTTGAACATGTCGCCTCGACCGGCATAGTTTGCTGCAGTGGAAGGCGAGGGCCGCCTAGGCGCGCCTAAGCGGACGCCTAGGTTCGCCCAGGGGAGACAACTGCGGACGCCTAGGCGGTGGATCTCAGGATGGGCTATGGACTTTTTACATTTTTTGGTGTGGCCTTACAATATTTACACAATATTTGCTGCCTTTTGCTACTGCTATTGTTGCCTTTTGCTACTGCTATTGCTGCCTTCTCCCTCCTATTGCAATCTGCTACTGTTGTTACGGCCTTATGCTACTGCTACTGCTACTGCTGACTTTTGCTACTGCTGTTGCTGCTGCCTGGAAGGTTTACACAGGTTTAGAGACCCAGAAATCTGGGCGGAAGCCTAGGCGCGCCTAGGCGAAGCGGACATGGTCTCTCCTCGCCTCGCCTCGCCTAGCGCCCAATACAACATATGCAGAAAGTTCTAGTGCAATGACATCATCTTTTGAAGTGGATTTGGGAAGTAGAGTGGAATAGATGATGCGATGTAACTCGTAGTTAAACAAGTTCAAGTTATTGGCCTTGAACTTTCCAGGACGAGCACGTGCGGGCGCACAAAGCTCATTCTTGAAACTAACAAGCGTCGTGCCCTCGGGAAAATCGAAGTCAGTGATGTCATCGAGCGGGACACCTTCGTTTGGAAGACCAAGGATTTCCGCTAGCAATGCATCATTGAACTCGATATCTATCCCGCCAACACGAGTCCTTGCGGTAAAAGTGTCTAACACGAAGTTAAAATAGAACAATCTAATGGCATTAGTAGCTATAGGGAATTGTAAGATAGCAAAATGGTGTAACCCTAATGCCTCAAAATAGGGACGGTGATCAGGAAATACAGTCCACTTAATCGGAGAGCCGGTGCATATAGTGCGCATAGCAAAATCGGCATACCAAAGCAATGCTTGGTCATGAGTTTTGAAGTAAAACTCATCCGATACTCCGTCATCCGATTGGACCGGGGAAAAGAGGGAATCCGTGTTCGGATCAGAAGATGATGCCTCTTCACTGGCATGGGACTTCTTCCTCTTGAAAGGATTGAATCCCTTAGGCATTCTTTCCCAAAACTAGAAACCCTAAAAATTTGAAAGGGGAGGAGAGAAGGAATTGTACCTTCTGAGAATCAAGTATGCTGTAAAGGACACGATTCTCCGCACGAATCCAAATTTTGGATGGAAATCTCCACGTGGATTGGAAGATATGGAGTGGTGTTTCGGCTGTTGCTGTGATGAGAATAGATGGGTTTGGAAGTGAAGAAGAGGAGATAGCCTCAGGTTCTGTTTAAAACGCATACAGCACCAAACGAACTCTGGCCGAATTCGGACCGAACTCGGGCCGAATTCGCCTAGGGTTCTTCTGGGTTTTTTTTTAAAAAAAAATTGTGGGCCATGTCCTTTTCATCAACTCATTTCAAATATTGAATTCAAAGTTTAGTAATTTTAGATTTCAAATAATATAATTAATATTATTTTATAAATTAATATTCTTTACTCCGCATCTGTTTCAGATTAGCTGTAGGAGTACTGTCCCAGCTAACGGAGGTTCACCGGGGAACTCTTAAATACCGCTTCGCTTCCACCGTAGTCGTGGTGACAGACACTCTTTTTAGACTTGTCTCGAAAACAGTTATTGAGTATTGAATAAATTAATTAATAAAACAAAGTTAATTAATATTATTGACGTCTAATATTTCTAATTCTCGACGTAAATAATTGAAACGATCTTCCGCTAGAGGTTTTGTGAGTATGTCAGCCAATTGATTCTGTTTGTCTATGTATACAAGGTCTATATCTCCATTTTGTTGATGATCTCTAAGAAAATGATGTCGAATCTCGATATGCTTAGTACGAGAGTGAAAATACTGGATTCTTAGTCAAATTAATTGAACTAGTGTTATCACAGAAAATGGGTATGTGTGTGAAATGCAATCCATAGTCTTCTAAAGTTTGCTTCATCCACAAAATTTGTGCACAACAACATCCTGCGGCGATATACTCAGCCTCGGTTGTTGATAATGCGACAAAATTTTGCTTTTTGCTAAACCAAGAGACTAGGACTTTTCCTAGGAAATGACATGTGCCGCTGGTACTTTTTCTATCTACTTTGCATCTGGCAAAATCAGCATCAGAATAACCGGTTAGGTCAAATGACGTGGTTTTGGGATACCATACGCCGATAGAAGAGGTGCATTTAAGGTATCGGAAGATACGCTTAACTGCGCACAGATGTGATTCCTTAGGATTGGCTTAAAAACATGCACACATGCAAACACTAAACATAATGTCTGGTCGACTGGCAGTTAAGTACAGTAAGCTACCGATCATACCTCGATACTTACGTATGTCGACGGGTTTGTCTTGTTCACCAATATCAAGCTTGGTTGAAGTCGTCATTGGAGTGCTAAGTGGTTTAACTGCTTCCAGGTCAAACTTCTTTAATAGATCTTTTGTGTACTTTGCTTGATTTATGAACGTCCCATTGTTGGTTTGTTTGATTTGCAGTCCGAGAAAGAATTTCAGCTCTCCCATCATGCTCATCTCAAACTCATTCTGCATACACTTTGAAAATTCTTGACAAAGAGATTCATCAGTAGATCCAAAAATAATATCATCTACATAGACTTGAATCAAAAGAATATTATTATTCAAAGATTTTATAAACAGTGTAGTGTCAACATTTTCCTTTGAAAAAACGTTGTCAAGTAGAAAAGAGCTTAGACGATCGTACCAAGCGCGATGGCTTGTTTTAAACCGTATAAGGCTTTCTTCAACTTGAAAACGTAATCAGGATTTTTGAAATCAGTAAAACCTGGAGGTTGAGCTACATAAACTTCTTTTATAAAACCATTCAAAAATGCGCTTTTAACATACATTTGAAATAACTTAAAATTATGAGAACATGCAAATGTACATAATATGCGAATGGATTCTAATCTCGTAACTGGGACATAAGTCTCATCGTAGTCGATACCTTCTTCTTGATTGTATTCTTGAGCTACGAGTCGAGCCTTATTACGAGTCACTAAACCATTCTCGTTCAGTTTGTTTCGGAATACCCAACGGGTACCAATGACCGGATGATCAATGGGCTTGGGAACAAGTTCCCAAACTTGATTCCGTTCGAATTGGTTTAATTCCTCTTGCATAGCATCTAACCAAAAATTATCACTACATGCTTCTTCAATATTTTTGGGTTCAATCTGTGAAATAAAAGCAACACAAGAAGCTATATCTTTATTAGAGGAACGAGTACTTACACCCTTGGTAATCTCACCAATTACCAAGTCCTTTGGATGATCTGCCAAGAATCTCATCTCTTTTGGCGTATCCTCAGGATTGCTGGTTCCGGCTTCTTTGCTTGAAAGTTTTGCATCTTTGTGTGAAGGTTTTGCAGTAGCTGTACTTGGTGTAATCACATCGTCGTCATCGTCTGAATGTTGATTTAGTTCATCAAACTTGACATTAATTGATTCTTCGATGATCATGGTTCTCTTGTTGAAGATTCTGTACCCTTTGCTCTTTTGCTGCATAACCTAAAAATATACCTTCATCGGCCTTTTCATCAAATTTACTCAGATTGTCTTTAGTATTAAGAATAAAGCATTTACAACCAAAAATCTTGAAATATGAAACAATGGGTGTTCTATCAAACCATAGTTCATAGGGAGTCTTCTTCGATATAGGTCGAATTAGAACCCTATTGAGAATATAGCACGCTGTATTGACAGCTTCAGCCCAAAAGTATCTAGGTAGACTAAACTGGTTCAACATTACTCTAGTTATTTCAGATAGAGTTCTGTTCTTACGTTCCACAACTCCATTTTTTTGTGGAGTCTGTTAAGTGTTATATTAGAGTTATTAGTTGTTGGACTTTAGTCCCACATTGCTTAGAGTAATAGGAGAGGAGGCTAGCCTCTCCTATATATATGTGGTCTCTCTTTAATAAAAAAAAAAATCATCTATTTTGTTCTATTCTACATGGTATCAGAGCCATAGAAGGAAGAAAAAAAAATTCCACAACAAAAAAATTCCACCCCCCTTCGCCGACCCCCCCTTATTGTCCAGCGCCCCCCCAGTCACCCCCCCTTCGCCGACCCCCCCCCCAATCCAGCCCCCCCGCCCGGATCTGCTGTGCAGACCCCCGGTTCCCTCCCCCTTCCCGGATCTGCTGTGCAGACACCCGGCTCCCCCACACTCCGGATCTGCGACGCAGACACCCGGCTCCCCCACACCCCGGATCTGCTGTGCAGACACCAGGATCCCCCCCCACGCCCCGGATCTGCTGTGCAGATACCCGGATCACCCACGATGGCTTAAAACCCTAACATTTTTCATCAGCTACCACACACCCTCCGAACCCTAGTTTTAAAAAAAAAAGAAAAAAGAAAGAAAAAAAAAAGAAAAAAAAAGCCAGTGGTCCAATGCTTTATTCCTAGATTAAGCCGTTTGGACTTAACAAATAACTTTCCTACCCTAATCTTCACATCCAAATCTACACAGAGTATGATCGTGTTTTCTCCTGTGTCCTGACGTGTTTACTTTCTATGTGCGCGACGGTGTTGACCACGTGTATAGCACATTCGTAAAGTTGGTATGATTTTTGGGGTTGGAAAGAACTCGCGACGGTTGCTTCCATTTCATAATGACAGATTCGAAGGCAGATAATGGTAACGGTGTCAGCAACACGACGAGCACTGGCACGACGATCTCTTCGACTCGACTTATCGACCGTCGATTGGACGGTCCAGATGGTTACTCAACATGGCGGAAGAAAGTTGAGAAAACACTTTGTGGGATGCGGCTATCTAAACATTTGACTGACAGCCCTCCGGCGACGACTGATCCCACATTTGAACAGTGGGAGACGGATGATAGTCGACTGTTTACACAGTTGATGAACTCCATGGAACCGTTCGTCGAGGACATGGTTCAAAACACGGACACGGTCAAGGAGCTATGGGAGGTCCTAGCAACGGCGTTTGATGGAAAACGCGACTTGTCTCGCATATACGACTCGGTTGTTGGCGTTTACCGAGCAACTCAAGGAGACAAGTCTCATAAGGACCACTTCCGATCCTTCAAGGCTATGTTGGATGAAATTGATCGGGTTCTTCCTCTGACGTCGGATATCAATGAAGCTCGGGCCCAACGCGAGCAGCTTCATGTTATGGCATATCTTGCATCTCTCCGTCCTGATGCGGACTCGGCTCGATCCCAGATCATTGCTGGATCTGATGTTCTATCTTTGATGGAGGCCCACTTCCGTGTTCTTCGGGCCGCAAAGGTGGTTGAGACCACTCCGGGAGATACTCCTGTTGTTCGAGCCCCTGGTAGCGCTGCTCGTCCTGGCGTTCGTGGTGGACGTTGTGGACGACAAGGTGGTCGGACTTATGGTCGCGATGGCAGACGCGGCAATGGTGGTCGTGATGGGGGACGACTACGAACATGCATCCACTGTGGCCAACAGGGACATTTCCAGTGACAGTGCCCTAAAGCTTCTGTTGCCAATATTACTTCGGATGCTACTGATAATAGCGTTCGTTCGGTTCAGATGAGCGACGATTCTTACGCGGAATTTCTTGAGTTCCAGGCTCAACGTCGTGGTGAAGCATCAACGTCTGGTTCCACAGCCGGATATTCCGCAGCATGCATAGTAAAACCCAAGCAGTGGATAATTGACTCTGGTGCATCCTCGCACATGACTGGTGACGCAGGTATGATACATGATTATGTACCTGTCCGTCGTGCTTCTGGCATTACTGTTGCCAATGGCGGTTCTAGCAGTCCGCGGCCGTGGAAGTGCCACTCTTTCTCCCAGACTGTCAGTTACCTCTGTTCTACTTACTCCTGGGAACCCGTTCAATTTACTTTCTATCAGTCAACTTACTCGTGAACTTCATTGCTCGGTAACCTTTTTTTTCTGATAATTGTGTTTTTCAGGACCTGACAACTGGGAAGACTATTGGTAAGGGGCATGTGGCTGGAGGCTTATACATGTTTGACGCAACTCCTTCTGTTGTTTGTGCAAGCATGAAACTTGATCCGGTCGAGTTACATTGTCGATTAGGTCATTCGTCGTCTCCAGTTCTCCAGAAAATGTACCCATCTTTAGCTATTCCCTCTTCTTTTCATTGTGAGCCATGTAGTTTAACTAAGCATCATCGAATTTCTTATCCGGTGAGTCCAAAAAATCTTACAACCGCTCCTTTTGAGTTGGTGCATTCTGATATATGGGGACCTTGTCCGACTGAATCTGTAATGGGTTTTAAGTACTTTGTCACGTTTGTCGATGATTACTCACGTGTCACTTTTATTTATTTAATGAAAAGTCGCGCTGAATTATTTAACATCTGGTGTAACTTTCATGCCGAGATAACTACACAATTTGGTCTTCTAATCCAAACCTTTCGGAGTGACAATGGTCGTTAGTATTTATCTCGTGATCTTGATAAACATCTGGCCAGCAACGGCATCATCCACCAAACCTCTTGTGCGTACATACCACAACAAAATGGTGTAGCCGAACGCAAGAATCGTCATTTATTGGAAACAACACGTGCTCTTATGTTTCAAGCACGTACTCCCAAGAGATTTTGGTCGGATGCGGTCCTTACAGCTTGTTATCTTATTAATCGCATGTCGTCGTCAGTTCTCCATGGTAGCACTCCTTTCTCTAGGCTCTTTCCTGGAAGAGAGCCGTTTCCTCTGCCTCCCCGCATCTTTGGTTGCTTATGCTATGTTCGGGATACCCGACCAACCCTTTCTAAATTGGATCCTAAGGCTATACAATGTATTTTTCTTGGGTATCCTAAAGATCAGAAAGGGTATCGGTGTTTCTCTCCTGTCTTAAAACAATATTTTTTCACTCGGGATGTTACCTTTGTCGAAACAAAATTTCCTCCGTTCCTCCAATCAACAGGTCCGACTCCCCTGATCTATCCCGAAGAAGATTTTTTGTTGTTTCCTCCTCAAACACAACAACCCCCCGTACGGGTGCCCTCCCTTATCGAGCCAGCCTCCCAGGATGATGGTCCACATACACCGATTCAGCCATTAACGACATCAACCACAGAATCTTCCTCCTCTGGTTCCACCAGCAGCTCCGGCTCCAGTGAGTTGCCTCCATCTATCCCTCCAGCAGCTCCACCAATTCCGCCAGCAGCTCCGGCGATTCTGCCTCCAGAACGTCATCGTCGTGCATGTCGAGATCATCCCTTGTATGTTAACAACTACAAAGGACTTACAAGTCACACTCAGTCTCTGGTAGCTACTATTGATAGGATTCAGATCCCCAAGACCGCTGAGGAGGGTCTCCGACATCCTGGTTGGCGTGCTGCTATGCACGAGGAGATGAAGGCTCTCTAGGAGAATCATATCTGGGACTTAGTCGATCTACCTCATGGTAAATAGGCAGTCGGCTGCAAATGGGTGTTCACGATTAAGGTAAAACCGGATAGCACTCTTGACCGATTGAAAGCTCGTCTAATGGCCAAAGGTTAGTCTTGAACTGAGTAGATATCCAATCTTGATCAGTGACCAAAACGTCTTTCGTAAACATCTGAATAGTTCCGTAATATCGAGACATAGTTTGATCAATTATTAAAATCAGGTTTGACCATGACCAATGGGCTAACAAATAAATTGCATGTTTTCAACTTACACAAGTAGGCTTGATAATAAAAGAGACGAATCCACATAGATAAGGGAATAATCCCGACGGATCGAATTGAGTTGGAATATATAAAGGTCCAACGGTCGGCTTAGAGTTGGTACACGACGTGCTTTGAAAATGACACTCGATCCTTCGTCCCGTGGCTTGGGAAAAGGAAAGTTGGTTGAGTAGGCGAAGCTATGAACGTAGCCTAAGTCATAGGCGTCGCCCGCATGAATGCTTGATAAAGCATGCACGATCCATTGTCCAAGGCTTGGCACAGCCTTTGCCCGCCCTACTGGTTAAGCTGCATTGCACAGCTTGTGGCATAAGTCTAGACAACCAAATTACTTGTTCGTTCAAGCTGGACACGTGCACGACACGTTCCATCAAGGCAAAGCTTGACGCAGCCTTTGCTCGTCAAGTTGTTGGAAAGTTAAGTTACGCAAGTTACGTTAGGCTATCGGAGTAGTTGCAAGCACGGTCCTACGAGTTCTACGGCTGGGTATAACCACATAGTCTTATGGTCTCAAGGCCCGTCATATGGAGTATGACTTGGGCGGTGGTGTCGCATAGAGTTCAAGTTGGTTTAAGGCACGATGCAGGACTTAGTGTTTTAAGGCACGGGTTACGGTTGATTCATTGAGTTTGGAAAAAGGGGATTCAAATAGTTGTTTTTGAGTTGAATGAAATGATAGGACAAGAAAGAAAATACTCGCGACTATAGGTCGTCGAGGCAGTCTCAGATGTGAAAAGTATTAATCTAGGCCCTGAAAGAGATGGTATTACTAGAGGTAGAATGACTGTGTGAGGCATCAGTTTGAGTCGAGTCTTGCATGGTTATGGACAACTTGTCGACAAGGTGGGTTTGTCTCTCGAACGGCGACCCGGGTGGCCCACGGGACCGTTGCGATAGAGACATGGTAAGCAGTGCTGGATGACCGCACAGGTTAGTGCAGAAACTTCCAGCGGAGCTCGCTACTCACGCTGGCAAGTGCGGCCGCCTAACTAGCTATGGAGTCCAAGATGGCTCCGGGAGTCGATGACCAATTCATATAGATGAGTCGGCATGGCGGCAACCCGCATATGTACCTTTGGATTGAGTTGAGTTGAATGTGTGCGTATAGTTAGAACACAATGTTGGGCCTAAGATTTGTTGCAACGTAGGCGACGTGCTTCGGCACGAAATGTAGCGTCAAGTCTTAAGTTGTCGGCATATAAGTTGCATAAGTTGGATTTGAGTCATCTTGAGTTTAAGTCAGGAAACGCCGAAAGGCAAAGTCGGTCGAGTGACACTTAGCCCCCAAGTCTTGATTGGGTCAGTTGGTGATTAAGTAGCAAGGACCGCGAGTCGACGATATGGTTAAGTCACACTGAGTTGCGAGGCACGGCACGAAGGATTTGTAGCACGGTCACAAGGAAGTTGGATACTATCACATAGTCGTGTCTCTGATTTTGGGCCGTAAGGCAAACACGACTTGATAAGTTAACGTTGTTGTTGCAAGCACGGGATGGTCGAGAGACACAAAATAGGCCAAGGCGTCTGTCCTAAAGCTGATTCTAAGACAAGACTAGAAAGACAATACAAAGGGACTAAGTTGCACAAAGTAAATCAAACGTGTCGATTTTGTATGGGTGGGCGAGGAGCTCATTCCACCAGTACAGTTGAGTACTGACACCCACATAGTTTTCATGTGCAGGCATAGGTAGAAGCTCGTGGTGCGGTGCTCGCTTGGATGCGTGGAGGCACGGAGTTCTTTGGCGATTCGTAGCGTGCGGCCGGATGGAGTCAAGACTTATACGGGACATAAGGTATGGACGTCGCCTTCCGAAGCATTCGCTGGTTCAAGACATGCATTGAGAGATGAGAGAGAGTTGAGTGACTTGTAATGTGAGAAGAGTGAGCTTGAGTGACTTGTAATTTTGGCCTTGCGCCCCTTTGTAATCCTTGTTTCAATATCAATAAAATGCATTATTTGAATAACTTGTGTTTTGTTCTAAATTTTCGCTGCTATTATTCAATGTCTCTGCTTGGGACTTCTGTGCGACGACCCCCTCGCAGCCGCTGTAATCGGCCGTTATGGAACCCGCCTTGCACGAGCGCAATCTAGGCTCGTACGGCATCACGCCTTAGCGAGGACGATCGCTCCTATGGGAGCGGCGCGTGACATAATGGTATCAGAGCACGACTTTACGTTCTTGGACTATCGATTGAATTCTTTAACTCCGTTGTTTCCGTAAACTCTGAATTGTTGCTTCCGCAAAGTTGATATCGTTGGTGCGCTCTCTCAAATGTCCCACGGGATGTCCATACAATAAGTCTAAATAATTTGCAAAAACGTAGGAGAACAGTTTTTGACAAAAAATAAAAAGATGGTTCACGTAAGCACGGTTGGCTAAGTCAAGCTGGACATATATACCAAAGTTGTGTCGACCTTAGAAGAGTCGAGTGCGGGATTTGTAATGTTTCGAGCACGAAATGAGTTGGACTCGATTGAGTAAATGAGATGACTATCGATAGGGGTACTATCGAGCGACGATAACGTCAGTGCGATATAGATGAGCGTGCTTGAAATTTGAAGAATGGTTCGAACGAAAAATTTGAAGAAGTCAAGTGTGAATCGAATAATAAGTTGAGCATTTGTTGAATGACTTCATCCCTGAGTGGTGTATGCGATAGCCTCAGGGATGTCGATCGATTGAGGATGGGGGTGTCAATGAGTCTATCAACAAGCGTCGCGTGTGTGAAAGCCGTAGATTGAGTATCGTTGAATAAGTTGTAGTCTTGAGATTTGATGAGTTGATTCGAACCTAGAAATTGACGCGCACGGGATTAAGGATTGCGCGAGTATGAAACGCGAAAATGATTGAGTAGGTGAAACTGAATCGAAGAAAAGTTACGGTGTAGAGAACGGACGACTCGATCGAGGACATCAACATGAATCGTATACGAAAATTTAGTGCGATTGGATGATAGCGTGCATAGAAGTGATTCGAATATAATTGTGAAGGAAGGATTGGGATAAATGTTGCTCGATGATTTGAGTTAGCAAAAGAATGATGCGAATTGAGGAACTACGTTGGTCGATGATTTAAGATAGACGGATGAACAATACGCGAATTTGGGTTTGAGGAATTTGATGTTGTGAAGGATTCGAGGGATAATGATCGAACTTGAATTTGAATGTCGAGGAGATTATCCAGTCAGACGATAGCATCATTCGCACGACTCGAAATTGGTTGCAAAGGAAGGAGGATTCTGTGGGCGATGTCGAGGAGATTATCTAGACTCGAACAAGAGTTACGCCCCAATGAGAACCATAGGAGGAGGATTCTGTGGGCGATGTCGGCAATGGCTGAATCGGTGTATGTGGACCATCTGCCTGGGAGACTGGCTCGGTAAGGGAGGGCACCCGTACGGAGATCTGTTGTATTTGAGGAGAAAATAACAAAAAATCCTCTTTTGGATAGACCAGAGGAGCCAGACCCGTTGATTGTGGGAATGGTGGAAATTCTGTTTCTACAAAGGTAACATCCCGAGTGAAAAAATATCACTTTAAGACAGGGAAGAAACACTGATATCCTTTCTGTTCTTTAGGATACCCAAAAAAATACATTGTATTGCCTTAGGATCTAATTTAGAAAGGGTTGGTCGGGTATTCCGAATATAGCATAAGCAGCCAAAGATGCGGAAAGGCAGAGAAAATGGATCTCGTCCAGGAAAAAGCCTAGAAAAGGGAGAGCTACCATTGAAAACAGACGATGGCATGCAGTTAATAAGATAACAAGCAGTAAGAACTGCATCCGATCAAAATCGCTTGGGAGTA
The DNA here is from genome assembly GCA_029216955.1 of Iris pallida. Lineage (NCBI taxonomy): Eukaryota > Viridiplantae > Streptophyta > Magnoliopsida > Asparagales > Iridaceae > Iris > Iris pallida. The sequence goes on along the minus strand of JANAVB010022634.1, from coordinate 133,993 downwards.
CGTGCATGAAACATAAGAGCACGTGTTGTTTCCAATAAATGACGATTCTTGCGTTCGGCTACACCATTTTGTTGTGGTGTGTACGCACAAGAGGTTTGGTGGATGATGTCATTGAGGGCCAGATGTTTATCGAGATCACGAGATAAATACTCACGGCCATTGTCACTCTGAAAAAATTTGATTGAAGACCAAATTGTGTTTTTATTTCAGCATGAAAGTTGCACCAGATGTTAAATAATTCAGAGTGATTTTTTATCAAATAAACAAAAGTGACACGTGAGTAATCATCGACAAAAGTAACAAAGTACTTAAAATCCATTACAGAGTCAGTCGGACAGGGTCCCCATATATCAGAATGCACCAACTCAAAAGGAGCGGAAGCAATTTTATTTGGACTCACCGGATAAGGAACCCGATAATGCTTAGCTAAACTACATGGCTGACAATGAAAAGAAGAGAAAATATCTAAAGATGGTTACATTTTCTGGAGAGCTTGGGACGATGGATGGCCTAACCGACAAAGTAACTTGACAAGATCAAGTTTTATGCCGGCACAGACAACAGAAGGAGTTGCGCCAAACAGGTACAAGCCTCTAGCCACATATTCCTTACCGATAGTCTTCCCAGTTTTCAGGTCCTGGAAAACACAACCATCAAGAAAAAATGTTACCGAGCAATGTAGTTCACGAGTAATTTGACTAATAGAAATTAAACTGAACAGGTTCCCAGGAGTAAGAAGTACAGAATTGAGTGACAGTCCAGAAGAAAGATTGGCACTTCCACGGCCTCAGACTGTCAGGGAACCGCCATTGGCAACAGTAATGCCAGAAGCACGACGTACAGGTACATAATCATGTATCATACCTGCGTCACCAGTCATGTGAGAGGATGCACCAGAGTCAATTACCCATTGCTTGGATTTCACTATGCACGCGGCTGAGTATCCGGCTGTGGAACCAGACGTGGATGCTTCACCACGACGTTGAGCCTGAAAATCAAGGAACTCTGTATATGAGTCCGAAGTCATCTGAATAGATCGGACACCATCATCAGGGGCATCAGTGGTGATATTAGCAGTAGGTGATTTAGTGCATTGCAATAGAAATGGCCAAGCTGACCACAGTTAAAGCATATGCGCGGTCTTCCTCCATCACGACCGCCATTGCCCCGTCCTCCATCACGACCAGCATTACGGCCACCCCGTCGGCCTCCACGACCACCACGAAATCCTGTACGAGCGGCCCCGAGAGCAGAACGATCAGCAGGATTATCACCCGGAGTGATCTCAACGACTTTGGCAGCCCGAAGGACACGATAGTGTGCTTCCAACAGGGACGGTACATCAGATCCAGCAATAATCTGAGAACGAGCAAAGTCTGCATCAAGACGGAGAGAGACGAGATAAGCCATGACATGAAGCTGCTCATGTTGAGTCTGTACTTCATTAATATCCGACGTAAGAGGTAATACGCGGTCGATCTCATCCGTCATAGCCTTGAAGGCCCGTAAATGGTCTTTATGAGATTTGTCTCCTTGATTTGCTCGGTACACACCAACGACCGAGTCATAGATACGAGACAAATCGCGTTTACCATCAAACACCGCCGCCAACATTTCTCATAACTCCTTCACGGAGTCTGTATTTTGAACCATGTCTTCCACCGATGGTTCCATAGAATTTATCAACTGTGTAAACAGTCGACTGTCATCTGTCTCCCATTGCTCAAAGATGGGATCATTGTCTGCTGGAAGGTTGTCAGTCAGATGTTTGGACAACCGCATTCCTTGAAGTGTCTTCTCGACCTTCTTTCTCCATGTCGAGTAGCCCTCTGGCCCTTCCAACCGTCAATCGATAAGTCGAATGGAGTAAATCGTCGTGCTAGTGCCCACTAATGTGTTGCTGACACTAGTATCTGTGGCACTGCTATTCGCCGTAGAGTCTGCCATTTATCAGAGATTCGACTGTCGATTTGTTCTTTCCACTTGATAAACACAGCAACTCTGCCAATGCGCTAAAAACGGAGCCAGAACCGACATACGTGCATAGAAAGCAGAGAGTGTGGATCACAAGCCAGGACAGAAAGATAACCCATGGTAACCTCTGATAGATCCTGGTGTGAAGATCAAAGGAAAGAAACAAAGATTCATGCACAACAAACCATATGTATGTTCTTTGTTAAATTTTCAGCATTGATGGGCAGAGGTTTCAACAAATGTTTTTCCTCTGAGAATTCCAACAATGATATATTTTTTTGGAAACTAAACTAAGGTTTGGAGGGAGTGGGTGGCGGCTGATGGAAGGAGAGGGTTAGGGTTAGGGATTGGAGGTATCGAGGGGGGGCAGCAGGTCGGGGAGGGAGGGGCAGTAGGTCCAGGTCGGGGGGGGCAGCAGGTCGGGGAGGGGGGAGGTGCGGCAGCAGCAGCAGGTCGGGGGGGACAACAGGTCGGGGAGGGGGGGAGGCAGCAGGTCCAGGTCGGGGGGGGCAGCAGGTCGGGGGGGCAGCAGGTCCGAGACGGGGGGCGGGGTGACGGCTAGATTTTTTTGTGGAGATTAGGGTTTTGTGGAGAGAGGAAGAGTGGCGGGTGACGGCTAGGATTTTGGCTCTGATACCATGTAGAATGGAAATAATGAGATAATTATTATTGATGAGAGACTACATATATATATATGAGAGGCTAGCCTCCTCTCCTACTATTCTAAGCAATGTGGGACTAAAGTCCATTAACTCATAACTCTAATATAACACTTAACACCATCTTATCTATGCGGATGACTTACTGATCTTCCTGGTTCCTTTGCGGCGTGAAATTGTGGCTTTGAACGGGATCATGAAACGGTTTGGTTCATTGACTGGTTTGCAGCTGAACAAGAATAAGAGTATGGCCTATTTCAACAAGCATTGTCAGCAGAAGGAAGAGAAGGCGCTACTTCTGGGTATTGAGAAGGGGGAGTTACCAGTCAAATATTTGGGAATCCCGTTATCTATCAACTACGCCAGAGAGACCGAATGCCAAGAGCTTATCCTTTGGAGGGCGCATTGAACTAGTTCGATCCGTCATCTATGTCATTGTTCGATTCTGGTTGCAGACTCTCATGTTGCCGTCTGCGACCATTAGTAAAATTGAAAGACTCTGTGCCAACTTCATCTGGAGAGGAGGCCTACACTCCATAGGTTGGACGACTCTATGCAGACCTCGAGAAGAGGGAGGTGACGACCTACAGTCTTCGCGGACCCTGCGCGAGACTGCGAGAGTGAGACAAGTTTGGCGATTTCTCGCCCAAGATTCCTTGTGGGCGGTAGGCCTGTCAATGGTTGACCGAAAATCCGTATCCGATCCGTATTCGAACCGAAAATATCCGAAATTTCGGATACGGATACGGATTCGGATATCTTATCGGATATTTATCGGATATCGGATACGGATACGGTAAGTGCCATATCCGAACCAATAAAATCCGAACCAATAATATTTAATTTTTTTAATAAATTTAAAATATATATGTGGCTTTCAGAAATTTATAATCCAGCCAGCCCATCATGGACACAACTTTGGTTTTATGGACACAACTCATCAACTCTTGAATCGAGACTGAATGTTCTAGGAAATATTGACCAGTATAAATCCATCTTGCCGTGTGTTTTGCCATTTTATGAACTAAATGTCAACTACAGTGTGTTGATTATTCTGCAGCTAGCTTGGATTTGCATACAGGAAGGGAACATAATCGCGGGGCTGCGACTGCCCAACTGGTCATCAACAGAATTGCTGCGGTTGCATGCTTTCGGCTAGGTCTTTTGGCCAGGCTGTGCAAGATTTAGGCAAGGTGACCGTGATAATGTCCGGAGGTCTAGCCTGGAATAGTTTCTGGGTTGCCATGGCATTTTTATTTAGAAATCAGCCTTCCTAGAGGCAAAGCTCCTGTAAGGTGCATACCTCCAGTTTATGTATGAGCCTTGTGTGGAGAATTTCTTGTTGTATGTATTTTTTAGTAATCTTATTGGTTCGGATATTATCCGATATCCGATAAAATTATCGGTAACGGATATGGTAGCCAAAACGTATATCCGATCGGATATCGGATAGTTATCGGATATATCCGATAGTTAATGGTTCGGATATGGTATTGCCAATATCCGACCAATAAGCTACCATTAACAGGCCTAGTGGGCGGTATGGATGAAGGAGAGGTATATGAAGGACCAGTCCTTTTGGAATATCCGAGCCAATAGCAACGACTACGTTACTTGGAAGAACTTACTCTCCCATCGGACTACTTTGAAGGGGCTTATTTTCAGATCGATGACAGATGAAGAGACTACTGACCTTTGGTGGGATCCTTGGATGAACCATCTGAGCTTGGCGGATCGAGTTGGTAGGCAAGCGCTGCCAACGACGGAAAGGAACGTCCGGGTGAGCGCTATTCTACGGGAGGGTATGTGGCGAGCGGACCTTCACCCTATGACGAGACAGTTTCGACAGGAAATTGAAGCGGTCCATGTGGATACTGAAAGTACGGATGGGGATCGATGGGTGTGGACAGACACTGGACAGCATATCTTTTCCCAATCGATCGTCTATGCGTCTATTAGGGAGGTTCACCCTCCCATGGAGCTGGCACAGGTGGTGTGGACCAAAGGGGTGGCCTCCAAAATACAATGTTACTTGTACAAATTTTGTCTTGGGAAGCTGCTTACTCGGGACCGCCTGATGAGGTTTGGTGTGCAGATTCCATCACCTCTGTGTGAGCTTTGCAAGCAAGACCATGAATCTATGGAGTACATATTCTTTAGATGTTCCTTCTCATCATCTGTTTTGCAGCATCAGTGTTCTCAGCTCAGCTTACAGACTCCTGGCTCTCGAAGCTGGAGGGAGGAGGTGGCAGATATCATAGCCGAAAGGAATCAGGGTTCCCAGTGGTACAATACAGCAAGAATTCGACTGGCGGCTGCACTCTGACATATATGGAAGGAAAGAAACAATAGAATTTTTGAGTTGGTGACGACGCCCACTACTGGGTTGATACACAATATAGAATTTGATGTAAAAGTGATGGAGAACTTAAGTCTCCACCAAGATCTACCTTGAAGACTCCTCAAATTTATATATATATATATATATATATATATATATATATATATATATATATATATATATATATATGGAACCAGGTAAATTGTTTCTGGAATCGCTCCCACTGGGATTCGAACTCCTGACCACTTGGGCCGCATGCATCTCTCTTAACCACTAGGCTAGAGGTCATTTGCAACAAAAAAACAAAAAACAAAAACAAAACTACATATATATATATATATATATATATATATATATATATATATATATATATATATATATATATATTTTCTCTCTCTCTCTCTCTCTCTCTCTCTCTCTCTCTATATATATATATATATATATATATATATATATATATATAGAGAGAGAGAGAGAGAGAGAGAGAGACCAACATGCTACATATGCAACTATCTGATGTTAAACAACACAAATGTGTTTTCTGTCTAAATGTTGGTTGGTTGGTTGGTTGGTTGGTTGGGGTGAGGGTGGGTCAAGTTGGGTTTCAAGCAAAGTAAACATGGATTTAGGAAAAATATGATGTAGTAAAGTGCTTCCGGTGCTTTTACTTGAAAAATAGGGTTCTGCCAGAAGCCCATCCGATTTAGAACTAAAATGTAACAACATTGTTAATAAACTACTGCATGAATATTTGATGACAGATAAATTATAAAAATGAAAAATAGTATTATCTTGGATTGGACAATACTTATTTTATTAATGGGACATGAGAAACATGAACTAACGATTGAACAACACCAATAATTAGTCTATGTATCAAACCACATTTCTACAAACATAAATTGTAACAGAAAGTATAATGAAATGGGAAAATGCGTGTGAAAAGATGGAGAACAGTTGCAGAAGAAAACTTCTTTAAGAATCTATAAGCCTATAGGTTGTACTTGATCGGATTAAAAATAGAGGGGTATGGGCATTACAGAGAAACCACTTGAACATTCTCATGTTGATTAACAGGTTATTATGAAACCAAGGTATTAATACTGAGTTAACAAATTTAAACTAAGATATTTTACGTGTTGGCTAACAGTGTTAAGAGAAATGATCTGGGTATCTACAAACTTTATTCACTAACCCTCACTTAAAAATTCAGGCTTTTCTGCACAAATACAAATACAATATTGCACTAGATAGAGACGGCAAGATTGTACAGATTTTGACATGTCATGGTGTATTCTGGAGTGTCCATGTGTCCCGATGTGTAGCTGACACAGGCATGAAAGAAATGGCACCAATTTTGGAACTCCCGGGGTTTCTAGCATGAAGGTCTTGTTTGAAAGGAACTGTAAAGGTTGATGTGAAGAAATTTTTCATCAGGTGATCTGAGTAAGAGAAAATATTGAACCTTTGGGTTTAATTCCTTTGTTGCTGACTTGTCTCGTCCATGCCAATAGAAGGTGTTCATCTCCTTCCCTAGGAACCAAACATGAGATGAAGCAGAAGAAAGTAATCAGAATATTGATGTGGAACATATCAAACGATGTTTATAAATTCTTCCACGTATGGAGCAGAAGAATGAACAAAGAGACGAGCTACACAGTAAATCCATCAATGCTAAAAGAATAAAGAACATACTTAAATCAAACAGCAGGAGCAAATATTTCCATAATTTTTCAAAAATGGAAACACAAGTGGAACTTAAACATATATGTTTTATGCAGGGAAAACTATATGTGGATCATGTAGGCCTCTTGACTGTTTCAAACGTACAATTTAGTATCAAACACAATGCTTAGTTATAGTAACTCTCATGAAGAGTCCCAATTGGCATGAAATCTCAAACAAGCTTATTTGAGAACTTTTCCAATTGTCTAGAAATACGTTAAAAAAATAATTGGACCTTCAAGCTGTTATCAACATCCACCTTTATCCACCAGTGGTCAACTATGGAGCATGGCTGAAATCTAAGCAAACTTCCCAAATAGTGACCTTCAACTTCATGCAATCTCCAATTCCTTTGACCAGGATCATTGTAACCACCTCTTTTCCTGAAATTACACACTGCCCTAAGGTTTTCAATCTTATTGTTAAAATTTTAGGGAACCATCTTCTTATTTGAAGAATAAATAAGGCAAATTATGTTCAGAGTTGCAATACTAATACCAAAGATATGGCTGCTGCTTGTTATTATGAAAGATTATTGTTTAACCATGTGTTTTTTTAATGAGTCACACTTTGGCATATGCTTCACAAGTAAAAGATAAGACATTGGTATTAACAGTATTTTGTAGAGAGATCTACACGGCCATTCTCAGTTTTGTTTGTCCAGAATATACTGAGGAGGCTTTAGACTTCTCCAGGAAGATATCTGACAACACTTTTATGGCAGAATTAGCAAGTTAGATCTCCATTGCCTATTAGATGAGAGGATTGTTAATATGGTGGCATCCAGGAAAGTTGGAGGGTTTGGGATTGTCATTCCATTAGACTCTTTCACTTAAACTCTCTATACCAAATTGTATCATCTTACCTCTTTGTCTCGACTCTTGTAGTCTAAGGGAGCTTTGGAGGGTGCTTCAGGGTTGCATGAGCTTAAAGTGCATATCCTAATAGTAGGTCTACCTACCTGTCACTAGCCAACTAGGATTTACGACATGAAACTTTCATACTCGTAGCTACCTTGGATAGGAACTTGGCACCAACATAGAGGTTGACAGCTGGTCACATAAACTCCTTCAAATTCTTTATAGAGCTTTTTTATGTTATGCTTCATAGCCGGCCCCATTCTGATGGGAGAAGGCTTGCATGATGATAAGTAAACACAGTAAGTCATCTAAACAAAATGTGTATGTAGACTATGAGGGTGTGCCCTATAAAGATTAAACGACAGCAACAAAAAAACAAAGTCTAATATTAACTGTTGGTTCCAAGTTTGGATAAAGGGGAAAGGGGAGAGGGGGTACATTAGGTAGCTGACAACCAACATAAAACATTGTTTGATCTCAATGAAATGAATCCTTATATAATACACATTTGGGTGTTATACAATCATGAGCACGCTCTATAGCAGACCTCATTCTGATGGGAGATGGCTTGCATGATGATCCAGGTAAACACAGTAAGTCATCTAAACAAAATGTGTATGTAGACTAGAGGGTGTGTCCTATAAATATTAAACGACAGCAACAAAAAACAAAGTATAATATTTACAGTTGGTTCCAAGTTTGGATAAAAGGGAGGGGGGCATTAGGTAGCTGACAACCAGCATAAAACATTGTTTGATCTCAATGAAATGAATCCTTGTATAATACACATTTGGACGTTATACAATCATCAGCACGCAAGGGTACCTTGCAAGTTTATCACCCGTAAGTAATGTGTTGCATCAATACCATACAGGTGCAATCTTCAAGTGAGCAAGGGTGGGCTTTGATATTTCCTAGAAGGGACAAGTTACGTTGCTACTAGAATATAGTAACCAATGGTAAAGGTATGTATGTGTTGGAATTATATGAATATTTAACCATCAACCCTCATTACAACTCTAGAATTAGGTGTAGTGGCAGAGAGATAGAGACTTTAACATCATATCATAGCAACCCAACTTAGAATCCTCTAGCACGGATTTGAAGTAGATTTCGTAAAAGAGTATATCTCAACGTAAATCCAGCTCTCTTGCCAAAGTTGACCTCTCTTGCCAAAGTTGACATCACTACCCAAAGTGAACCTCAACTTGAAGGGGCGTGATGGAATTATATGGATATTTAACCATCATCACAACTATAGAGTTTTGATGTAGTAACAGGGACTTCAACAATAGCAAAAAGAAAACAATGAACTATAAAGTTATTTCACGAGAATAGGATATAATTAACTACTCGAAACAAAGGAAAGCTAACACAAAAGTGAGTTGAGTCACTACAATGATTATGAGAAAAATTAATATACTTTGTTAGGAAAATAAAAGTGTTTAAATGAGAAATCTAGGGATATTGAAAATAATTGACCTAAATTATATGGTATACTGAGAATAAGGATCATAGAAATGCAATAGGGATATGTGTGCTTAAAATATAGGAAGTGTTGTATATGTAAGAAGTATAGAAGATAAAATAATATTAGCAAAGGTTGTATTATGGGAGGTCTTTATTAATGTTACAGTGGTATATACACCCCTAAGTATGGTTACATGAAAATATTAAAGATAATTTTAGGGACATCTGAATAGTTTGATTCAAAAGTTACCTATGGGAGAAAAGTCCTATATCGGAAGAGATATAATAGTGGTGTTTTAAAAGGCCCCCGCCTCGTCGACTTAGGCGTCCGCCTAGGCGCTTTACATCCTTTACGGTCTTGCCACCTTTGCAATGCGCCACAATTCCTATCATTTAAAATATATATATATATATATATATATATATATATATATATATATATATATATATATTTGGAAAAAGGGTAAATTTTATTCCATCATCTCAATAAGGTTACAACATAAAGATACAATCCCAACTCAGGGGGACATTACTAGTACATCCGACTCAATGTTATGGAGGATGCCCACCACTGGGGTGGAAAGTCCCTCATAAATGCGCCGGTTCCTCTCCCGCCAGACATGCCAAACTGACGCAGCAAGTCTCAATCGAGCACGCCTAGCCCAGCTCTGCTCCTTGCCCCTGCAATCACCAATCCACTTAAGGATTTCTCTGAAGTCCCGCTCCCTGCCAACCCCTCCCAAGTGTCTCCGGCACTGCTCTGCCCATATGCTCCACGCCATATGGCACTGGAAGAACAGGTGCCCAATCGATTCAGGCTCTGTCTCACACAAAACACACTTAGGGTCAGGGACAGAAACCCCGAACCGAAGCAATCTGTTCCGAGTGAGCAACCTGCCCAGCACCAGTTTGTATGCAGACAGTTGCATCTTCCTGGCAAGCCCCTTCCCCCAGACAAAGTCGTACTCCTCAATATCATCGAAGTGGGGGCGGACAAGGTCGTAGCAGCTGCTAAATCGGAACTCACCAGCACCCTCCGAGCTCCCTCATCCTCCTCCGCAAAGCCGTCCGAAGAACAGGACGGGTCCTCAGGATATGCTTGAAAGACACAGAGAAGTTGTTGTCAATTTCACATACCCAGAAGTTTCTGCCCCGGAGATACCGACTAGTCATCCAGGCCGACCATAAAGAATCACCCTGAAGGAACCTCCATGCCAGCTTGATCCCCGCCGCCTCCCTGACAGAAACAAGTGATCGCAGACCCACACCTCCCTCTTTCCTAGGCCGACAGAGCTGCTCCCAGGAGATTGCATGTATCCCCCCATGCCAAATGAACTTGGCACAAATGCCCTCAATCTTTCTGATAGTAGCCAGAGGAACCATAATCGATTGGAGCCAGAACAGAGCAATAGCAGAAATGACTGAGCGGACCAGCTCAATACGCCCTCCAAATGATAGGCCAGCCGCCTGCCAGCCCTCAACCCTCCTCTGTGCAAAATCCACCAGACTCTGACAGTCACGATCCTTCGCGTAGTTGACGGAAAGGGGCACCCCCAGATATTTCACCGGGAGGTCCTCCTTTTCCACCCCAAGCTCCATGGCCCGCTCCTCCTTCAAAGTGCAAGAGTTGCTGAAGTAGACTTTGCTCTTGTCCCTGTTCAGCCGGAGGCCCGATAGCTGTCCGAACTCCTCCATCACTGCCGCAAGCTCCCTCATCCCTCGCATGGAAGGCCTCAACAGGACCAAAAGGTCATCTGCATAAATGAGATGAGAGACCACCGGAGAGACCCTGCTGTATATCGGTACAATCCTCTCCCGATGTACCGCGATGTCCATCAGACAAGTGAAATACTCCATCACAAGGGTGAATAGGTAGGGGGAAAGCGGGTCCCCCTGCCGAAGCCCCCTGCTGCTGCCGAAGAACCCGTAAGGGATACCCTGGATGAGGACCGAGAAAGTAGGAGAGGTGATGCACTCTCTGACTCTATCCACCCAAGCCTCGGAGAAGCCCATTGCACCCATCAAATGACAGAGGAAGTCCCTGTTGACGGTGTCGTAGGCTTTCCTCAGGTCGAGCTTCACACACGCCTTCATTCCGCCTGGCTTGTGGAACTCCCGAATCAGCTCATGAGCCAGCAGGCTATGCTCCGCAATAGACCGCCCCTTAATGAAGGCCGCCTGATTCCGAGACACCAGACCCTGCATAGCATCCTCCATCCTCCTGCACATAAGATGAGTAATTATTTTATACAAATAATTACAGCAAGCAATCGGTCGAAAGTATATATATATATATATATATATATATATATATATATATATATATATATATGGAATTGAATACAAGCCCAATAACTTAGAACTATGGTTATCATTAAATATTATTAAAAAATACTACAAAAGAGAAGGTATAATATTTTTTTTCCTTTGCCCTCTTCGTTCCCTTCTTTTTTTATGTATGCCCTAACACATCAAATATCATCCCCAAGTCTGAGTATGATTTCCAATGTCCAGTGACAACATGCAAGTCTCCCTCTCTTCACATTCGCTTGCTCTCATTGTTTCTCTCTCTCTCTCTCTCTCTCTCCTCTCTCTCTCTCTCTCTATTTTCTATATTTCAAGTTAGTGATACTCTTAGTAGTTGTATCTTGATTGAAAACTTCACCAGTTGATGTTAAAGTCTTACAGTTGTGTATTTAGTATACACAATAAGATATGCTTGGGATGCTTATTATTTTTAATTATACATGTATCATACTAATTAGAAGGAAAGCATAGGTCTATAACATGTTAGGGCATGAACCACAAGCTTGTATTGACATGGTACACATAGCACCCCAATTTTAGTATTAAGGCCCCCTTCTAGGTCTTTTGGTCCTTGCCACCTTAACATGGTCTCCTCTAATTGAAGCTCACATTTTGTTCTTACTCGTAGACTAAGAGTTGCTTATGACTTGAGGCATCACAAGTTTTAGTATATACATGTTTGTATTAACCTAGTTCCACGGTGTATGATGTTTGTTGACGATATTGTGTTGGTTGATAAGAGAAGAGAAGGGTTAGATGCTAAAATAAAAGTATGGAGAGAGACTTTGGATCTAAGGAATTTAAGATTAGTAGAACAAACACAGAGTATATGAAATATAATTTTAAACCTAAGTCAAAAAAAATGAGAGGGGAGTCCATGTAGATAGAGATACCAAATAAGGATAGCTTCCAGTATTTAGGATCAATCATTCATCTTGAGATAGATACTGAAAAGGATGTCGTGTATAGAATTAAAGCAACATGGTTGAAATGGAGGAGTACTTCTGAAGTACTTTGTGACCGCAAGATACTTCTGAAGTTGAAAGAAAATAGTATATAAGATTGTTATAAGAGCAGTCATGTTTTATGGATCAGTGTATTGGACAATTAAGAAACAACAAGTCCAAAAAGGTAGTGTAGCTGAAATGAAAATGCTAAGATGGATGAATGGCAGTACATTAAAGGATGGGATAATAAATAAGTGTATTCGTGGAAAGTTAGAGGTGATACCAATTGAGGACAAGACGAGAAAAACTAGAGTTAGGTGATTTGGACATGTGATCGCAGACCCATAAATGCTCCCGCAAGAAGGAGTGACAATATAGTAGTTAATGGAGCCGCTAGAACTAGAGGTAGGCTTAGAATAACATTGCTTCAATTGTTAAAGCAAGATATGGATCTTGTTTGCGTTACAAAGAACATGGCCCTTAACAAAACCGAATGGAAGAAAAGGATTCAAATAGCTGACCCTATAAATTTAGGATAAAGGCTTTCTTGTTGTTATTGTTGTATGTTTGTATTAACATATCTAATACACACCCTAAAATTTTAGTCTTGAGGTCCCTATCGAGCCTCTCGAGGCCCCGCCTAGGCCTTTCAGGGCTTTATCGTCTTATTGTCTAGTGTAGTTGTTAAAAGCTTGTTTAATAGTCACATTGGTAAATAGGCTAATGATTATGATGGGTAGATGAGATGGTTATGGTATTAGGAGTGAAGGGCATAATAGGATCCTAGATTTTACATTGTAATATCACATGGTAGCAAATATTTATTTCAAAGAAGAGAGGAACATTTAACTACTCTTGAAAATGGATCCAACATTGGCCAAGAAGATTATTTCCTTATTAGTAAGATAAGCTAGCATGTAAATATGTTATTAAATGTGTGTCCAGGGAGCGTTGGCTTGGTGCTTTATAATGAGGTGATATTAACCCTACTCTACGAGTGAGGTGATGCAGGCGCTTTTGAGCTAAAACTGGTTGATCCTATTTTTGGATAGATTTGATTATCTTCATCGAATCTTTTGTACTTATTTTATTATTATCTTTTAATTACATTCCTGGTTTGTTTAGATTATGTCTTAACTATTATTGTATACTCATTTTAGTCCAACATTGTCTAGACTAAAGGAGGATGTCATGACTTGTTCCTATCAATGTACCAAGGCTTCTCATGTTGTATTCACATCAATAAACTAAAAATTCTCTCTGAATTTCATGGCATCAGAGCTATGAAAATTTGGAAAGAACCCCAACTCCAAAAAAACAAAACAAATCCTACTCCTCCAAACTGTCCATAGCCACTTTTGTGGCTAAACATGGGGACCAGACGTCTGCCGTAGCTTCCGATGAAACTACTATAGTTTCAGGCAAAGCTAAAATTGCCTATGATAAAGCTAACCCTTCAGGATCAACCTACGGCGAGACTAGGTTTAAAATAACATCTGGCAAAGCAAACTCCTTCAACGAAGCTAAAGCCAGCTAAAGGTGTAAGTCTTCTACAAGGCTAAAGCCAACACCAACTCTCCTTCAACGAGGCTACAACCGACGCGTACGACAAAGCTACAACAGTTTCTTTTAAGTCCCTCCTAGCCCGGTTGACCTTAATGGCTTCTTCCAGAAACCTCCCTCTCCATGCCCTAATCTCCATGGTTCCTCAACGCCATCCGCATTCTCGGCTTGGTTTTGTGCATACTTGAGGTCTCGTACTTGGTTCTCTCGTCTTTGAAGCTACTCTACTTCGGCATGATACCCTATCGTCTTCAATCTCTTGCCTCTTGGTTTAGACAACAATCTTTGATCTACCGATCCTATGCGCCCTTGATTATGGCCTCCGACGACGAAAAATGTATTCATATTGATGTTTCTTCCTCTTTAGTTGACTTCAAGACAGTTTTACGACTCACCATGATCTCTCCCTCTGGCGCAAAGAATACTAGCAATGGTTCAATGTTGTAGAAAAGGTTTCAAACTACGAGAACCTCCATTGCCACTTAGCCCTTTATATGACCGTTGCTATCATTGTTATAAAAGTCGTTAGGCGGTAATCGGTCGGGTACTGAACGCATAGCCCTGCCTAGGCGTCGTCTAATTCTAGGTTGTCAAAAAAAAATGCTAAAAATTGCCCATAAACCAAAAAACTATTGAAAATTGTCCATAAATCCCAAATAACATGCATAGTCATAGGGTTGGCGTGCACTGGACTGGTGCCTAGTGCCTATGCGCTGATTAATCCCGATTTTTAGAATAGTGGTTGATGTTACTATATTATGTATCCAAAAACTGCCAAGAAATTTGTACACGTCTTCGATCCCTGTACTCGTCTAAAGACATTCTCCATAAACATTATGACATCTTTCACACCTTTAATACGACAAGAAGAAGATTTGCATTACTTTGGTGCCCACTTTAGCAACCTTCCGAACAATGTCTTTTAGCCGATCTCCTATGATCTTGTTATTATTTGCCAACAATGAGAGGCCCTTGTTAGCGTCCTTTTGGCTCGATTACTATCAACTTTTGAGGGCGTCCTCGCTTCCTCTTACTGATTCTCTATCATCACAACTCTTTTTCTCTGACGACCGTCCTGATGACGGTTTATCGCGTGCCTACGTCATCTTCCACCTGTGTCGAGTCCCTATCAACTCCCCATGCTACCCATGGCCAGGGTCGTGCTGGTCACTTTCAATCTAAACAAGGATGCGACAGGCATGGTGGTCTACATTGTTCCAATTATTGTGGAACCAATCATCGCAAGGACTAGTGTTGGGAGAAGCATAGTAACCCTAGTGATACACCTACTTATAAACAAGCATTTTCCTCTACTATTGCTTCTCCGCCTTCTCTACCTAGTGGTTAAATGTCATTTTCCAATGATGAATGAGGTCAGCTGCGTCAACTGCTCTACTCTGTAACTCCTACCAATATTATAATTCCATCAAATCTCTCCTTTCTCATTCTTATTCGTCAGTTGCTGATTTCGACGCTCGAACCATGTCTCATGACGTGTCCTCAAAATCTTACTTCTAGCACTCACAAATTCACTTCTATAGCTAACATTACTACTACTTATGTTTCTGTTGTTGATTTATCGTTTACTCTATCTTTACATTTGAAAAATACTCTCATTGTTCCATCATTGCATCATAACTTATTATCAATTTACCAACTTACATATGATTCTAATTGTTCCATAACATGTTATCTATCTCACTTTTGATACAGGACCCTCTGAAGAAGCAACGGATTGGTAAGGGGCATGAACAGAACGACTTTTACTATGTAGATCATCTACCAAGTACGTCATTGGCTGCTCATTCCATTTAGTGGCATAGGAGACTTGGACATCCTTAGTTATCTTCCTTACGTACTACGTTACCTAATTTATTATTATCTGAATCTAGTTTGAGTCATGTATTCTTGGGAAGTCATCGCTCCTCTTTTCATCCAATGACTAACGACATGATTCACATTTTGCTTTGGTACATAGTGATATTTGGGGTCCCTTTAAGTTTTCATGTGTGAATGGCTATAAATATTTTATTACTTTTATTGATGACCACTAACGCATAACATGGTTATATCTTCTTCGTTTTAGGTCCTATCTTCTGTTTGTTTTTCAAACATTTGTGACTGAAATTTCTAATCATTTTGATGTTTACATCAAGTTTATTCTCTTATAATGCTAAAGATTATATGAGCATGGAGTTTCAAGCATTCTGTCAGACTCATGACATATTTCATCAGATTTTATGTACATATACTCCTCTGCATAATGGTGTTGTGGAACGTAATAATAGATACATTCTTGAGATATTCTCTCTCCTTATTCATATGAAAGTTCCCATGAACTTATGGAGTTTTGCAGTCTTAGCTGCTTGTTTTTATATAAATTGCATGCCTCTCATGTCCTTGAGAACAAATCTCCTTTTTCTATCCTCTTTTTGCAGGGTAATCCCATTCATGACGCTCCAAAGGTTTTTGGTTGTCTTTATTATACTCATAATCTTGGACCTCAAATAGAAAAACATGATCCTCGGGCTATCCATATGATATTTGTTGACTATTCTCGAACACAAAGGGTATATTTGTTTTTGTCCCACTACTTCGAAGGTTGTTGTCTCTTGTAATATTACTTTTCTCGAGTATTAGTCATATTTTTGCTTATGATACACCATCTATATTTATATTGTCTATCATTCATGTTCCTGTTATTCCTTTTTCTGAACTTGATCAACTTATTTTTCTTATCTCTCATAGGTCTTGGTCTTTGATTCCTTTCCCCAGATGTATAGGCGTCAGAACAATGTTATTCCTCCACATGCCAATGTTTCTCCATATATTACTGATTCTTCTAAAGGTACTACAATGCAGACTTATGTTCCTACTCCTCAACTTCCACTCACTTCATATGAAGGTTTATCTCTTCTTATTACTCTTCACAAGGGTAAGCGCTCTTGTACTACTGCCTATCATATTTTTAACTTTGTTTTTTGTCATTGTTTGACTCCATCAATTCGTGCAACACGTTCGTGGTCTTGCAACAAATTTGGTTTATTCATAGAAGCTCAGAAACGTTATTATTTACACATTAAAGGTCTAAGGGCATATTTATCTTGACGCAGAACGAAGACCTAAGAAATATAATTTGTATGAAATTGAAATGTTATGAAAAAATTGGACGCGAAAGCTTTAAATGAAACGTAGCAATCAAAGATTATAAATTTATCACAAATAATTTTAATAAAAAGACAACAAAAAATAATTAGGAATACCTGATTTCGAATGGCGTGTTGATAAAATTGAAGGAAGAGAAGAAGATAAGATAGAGAGATCCAATTTAGAGTTTTGACATAGCATCATACAAAATCAAAATAGATTTCTCATTCTTCAATTCTTCCATTCATAACTTCTGAACTTACAGACTATTTATAAACTACAAAACAATCGAAAAAATAATAACAAGTCTCAAAATACTTTTTCATAGGGTCATATCCCTAACCAACTCAAAAAATAAAATTCTCCTTATTTGGATTTATCATAACAAACAAACTAAAATTTTAAAAGATAACCAAAAATCCCAACTTGTTCTCCATTATTCTCCTCGGCTTCGAAATATCCACCCTGGTGAATCATGTAAGTATGAAATCCGATAATTTTGCTCCTTGTGATGCTCTCCAAATCGGACATAATGGAGGCTCTGCTTCGACAAGGTAGTCAACATAAAGACTTTTGGAAAGATGACGGAATCCCACGTTGGTAATAGCAATTATAAAGGTGGAAGAAATGGAATATCCGCTTAGTAAATAACATCAAGCACCTCTATAAATGGTGGTCGTCTTTGTGCGTCCAAAGAAGTAAAATGACCGCCCCTACAATTAATTAGTATTCCAAGCAAACAATTGCAATTATTTGTAACAAACATATAATAGAAATTATTCAAGGGTTTTATTATTGGGTATGTTCAAAAAATTTAGAAGAGATAATAGGTTCTTTAAATTATTGATTTAATCAAATGACCTATTTAATTCTCCTAAGGATGATATATAAAGGTCAAAATTTATTAATGGTTTAAATCTACTCGGACTTTCTCGTCTAGGACAGACTTAGTAGATTCTACTAATAAAAATTTTAAGGATATAGAATCAACGTTAGCAATAGTTTCTCTCTTACTACGATTGAAATGTTCATCAAACATTTTTTTTCATATTGTCATGCATCTTATCATATACAACATCGATTATTACACAAATTTGTTGCGAGAATTTTAGTGTAGACATTTTTGTATAAATCTTACATACATATAAAAATATTCCTAAAACAGGGTTTAGCCTTGAAACAAATTTGGCACGGTACAAAAACCCAAAGGAAATATATTTGTATGAAATTGAAAATATATGACAAATTACACTCGGAAGCTTTAAATGAAACTTGAACAATCAACTATTATAAATTTATCACAAATATTTTAATAGAAGGACAAAAATAACAACTATGAATACCATATTTGGAATGGTGTGTTAATAACATCGGAGGCGAAAAAGGAGATAAAGATTGAGAGATCCAATTTAGGATTTTTGGTATCACATCATACAAATTCAAAATAGATTTCTCATTTTTCAATTATTCAATAAAATAATAAGAGTGCATGACCTATATAGCATTATAAAGTTATGGCTAAATTACAACTTGATACTCTCAACTATTCGAGTTTTTTAACTTGAAACCCTTAACTTTGATAGGTGTTAACGTGATACCCTCCCCCAACTAATATTTTCAACTTGGTACCCTCCGTTAATACAGAGTCAATGTTTTGGTTAAAAAACAAAACAATATTCCTAAAATACCCCCTTCCCATTCTACCCCCCCCCCCCCCCCGCCCCTCCCCACCACCGCCCCCCTCCTGCAACCCCCCCCCCCCCCATGCACCGTCAGTACCCCCCCCCCCTTCGCCATCCACGCCCCCCTCCCCTTCACCGCCTGCGTCCTCGCGCCCCTCGCCACGTCGTCGTGCCGCAGCGCCCACTGTTGTTGCTCGCTACTAGTACGCCTCCTACCCCCCGCCTGCGACCCCCCTCCCTCGTGCCGCCCGTCCCCTACGGGACAGCGGTGTGTATTCTGTCAACAAGAGCCAGAAACATTTGTGCATCTATTTTTCGATGCACTTTTACTTGGCATATATGGTCCTCTCAATGCATTGCCATGAATCACAATTCATCGTCGGCTAGGAATTTTCTGGAGCAGATAGTATCTCCAATGATCGCAGTAGAGGACGGAAGTGGTTTCGAACAGCCGGCATCAGACTTTCGGCTAGTGTCTGGCACATATGCGAGAAAAGAATATGTGCATATTCGAAGGGTTGAGCACAACGGCTACAGGGGTTTTGCAGAATATAGAGGCAGATGTAAACTATATGATATGAGAGATGTACTGATTTTATTATCCATTTGAATAAATTACCATTTCCTATATTATATATATATATATATATATATATATATATATATATATATATATATATAGAGAGAGAGAGAGGGGGGGGAGAGAGAGAGAGATTACACATCTTAATTAGTAAAACTAAAAGTCTAAATTCCTTTGTCATAACCATCATAGTCTATATTTCTATCAATTGTCAGAAATAATTTGTTGATTGAAAACAAATGTTCAAAACTATAGGGGAAAATGTTATCCTTGTCTTAGCCGTTTTTCTAATTCAGGGTACATCACAAGATATAAGAATTAGCTCACCAGACATCATTTAACATATTCAAGTTCCCAAAGACTGCAATGTAGAACCATTATGGAAAGAAAAATCACCAGATTGAGTTGTATTGAACCATTTGAACCATGCCCCAAGGCGATCATAAGCTCTACCCAGAAATGCAGAAATCTCATTACTTTCTTTGCCAGAAAATTGTCCTCTTTTGGCATTGGTTACCAGTTCTGAAACAAACAGATTTTCATGATCAAAATGGATAACTTCTTAGCAAAAGCAACCTCCAGAAATATTATATTTAACAAATAATATCTAATAGTTGCTCTTAGATAATTAATTCTAGAATGAGAATCAGTAATTGATTATGATTGAACTAGTACAAAACTGAACTAGAACTCTACTGTTACAATGCCTAAATTAAATTATACAATGAACCCAAAACTTTTGTAGTAGCATCCAGAGCATTTAGTATCAAGAGATGCATTACCCTCAAGTCTTTCCAGAATTCTGCAATATCAAATATAGTATGTTGAATCAGACTTTAGTTGATTGATGATAAGACTAATGTTTTAGAGTTTACTCCTCAGTGTTTTTTCCCTTTCAATGGGTCATTTAGTGTTGTAGAATTATTGGTCAGTGTTTCTTTCTTTTCCCCTCGTCATTTTGCGATCATTGAATCAACTTGATCACCAAGCTTATACTCTGGTAGCCTGTACCATGGTAATTAGTTGGACTCTGAGTAAGAATAGGCTGGAATGTATCTATATTTATCAAGGGAATTTTACATAAACCAAAGGAACAATGTCTAATCAACATATAGACCCAAAATCCGAGAGGCCGAGACTTATTATATCATGAAAAAGTAGCAAAATGTCAGAGGAACTTGTAGAAGATATCTTAAGAAATAATATGAAAATATGTGGTAATTTCAAACATATCCTGCACATATTAGTATTAAGTGTTATGGGCAACCAAGAAGAGAATCCTCATGTTATATGAACTGGTACCACTTTCCTGTCTTCTATTCTCAATATACTTGTGCAACTATGCTCAGTATGCTGCTATAGGCTTGTTGTCTGTATATTCTAAGTTTTCAACTATGTAGTGAATGTAAGTAGAGGTCTGAAAACCCCCAAGAGCCAAGTTATCCCAGTTATAAACAACAAGAAAAGAAATGACCCATATATGGAAGTTTATCTCTATGAGTTCAAAACATTTCATCCATGGAAGTTTCTCTCTCTGAGTTCAGATATTCATATATTTAACCCTCCAAGAGTTCAAAACATTTCACATCTTATCACAGTTCTAATAATACAGAAATAAACACAAAATGAAATTTTACCACGTAAAACAAGAAATAAAGTTGGTGGGTTCCCGTTTGATGGATGCTGAGGAACAAATTCCTCGGGGACTTTACTGCAAAAAATAGTATATATTATTTATGCTATAAATTTCATTTATATTTAGAGGTAACAATAGAAAGGGAATATCACCTGAGAGCTTCAGCACCTAGGATTTGCTCACGTGGAATCCATCCATCTACATTAATAAGATCTAGCCAATGGCCAATAATATCCATACAGATGTTGATATCCCAACGCCTAAATGTTTGCATGATATCCAAATTAAAGAAGATATGAAGAAAGTACCAAATGGAGTACCAAAATCCATGTAAAAAATTAGTAATAAATATGCAGAACCTGTGACCACCAAGTACTTATAACAACTACAATAAGAAATGTTAACCAAGGAAGACAACTGACCAAATGATCAACTGATGAAAGCCCTCATCCCATAGGAACCCTCTTGGAAAGAAGGATCGGCTAGGAACAGCTGTGTATAATGCAGCTGGCCAATAAGAAAGGAATTTTTTGCCATCTTCCTGCTGCGAGGTAGGACATAAATTTAAGTACAAATTGAGGCTCGTTAGCAGAAGAGAATGATCCCCTAATAAAAAGAAGAAGTAGATATAAGCTAGTACGTAGTAACTATAAGTAAAACACCAAATGAGGTAGCCAATAAAGTATAGTACGATAAAATATCACTTGGTAGTTCCGATTATTTTATTTTCCTCTATGTTTAAGGTGTGATATTTAACTCAAGGCTCATTACATGAAGAGGAATGACCCCTCACCATAAGACAAGTAGAAAAACGACTAAGTGAATAGCAAGCAAATGAGTAGGAAATAGCTTACGATAAGGTAAAGTTATCACTTATCAGTAGATATCTTTGTCTGACTATTGCGGCCTTATACATGTCGGAGGTACATGAAAACTGTAGAAGAGTTTGTTCGGATAAAGCTTATGCTGTTATTCTTTGTTATTAGATAGGATATGTTTAGATTAATTGCTATATATATAGATATCCTCTCTGAGGAAGGCAATAAATATGTATTGATTCCTCAAATAAATCATATTATTAATTCGTTCTTCCACATAATATCAGAACATGGTATCCCTTGGAACTAGTTCTACACAATCTATTTTCTCATTCATTTTCTAAATCCTAGTCCAACCCACCACTCTATCCTCAACCATCCCCACCATCATCACCACTTGCATTCCCTAACCCTAACCGTAGTCGTTGTAGCCGCTGGCCACCTTAACCCCAGCTGCCGCCGCACGATCAACATACTCCCTTTATCTTTCAATTCCCTTTCCTACAACAAATAACAAACACAAAGGAAAAGGAGAAATCAAATATCAACATAAGATTAAAAAAATCAAACATGATTATGCACGTTTACTTCTCAATAATGGATTTCTTCCCCATAGTCGGTGTCAAGCAATCAATCTCTGCTAATGGTCATTGCCCCTCCATGGCAATTGTATCCAATGTGCTCCCCCCCCCCCCCCCCCCCCCCCCCCCCAAAAAAAAAAAAAAAGGAAGCAAGAGTACTCTCTCATATTCTCCTTTAAAAGAAAATTTAGGGACACATTGCCAACTTCCATCTATCGGATTTTCATATGATGTGGCCACTTTAATGCCCACTCGATGTCATGGGCCCAGTGCCAGCAGTTGTAGCAGTATTTTTTGCCAACATAGATCGACCTTTAAGTTACAGCAGAAGAACAGCAGCAGCAGCAACTTGACTCATTTTGTGTAATGGTGTCTTATTCCTACCTTCGCCGTCCACGTATTCTCCCACTTCATCGATCGCAATTCATCCCCTAGTTCCTCACTGGCACAGTGGCACTCATGTTTACTGAATTCTCATCTGAACTTCGGGCTTACTAGTATAACTCTTAACAGACATCTTAATAATCTCGAGTGAGCATGCACAATTCAGCGATCCCCCGTAAGTCGTGGCCTTTCTCATACCTCACACGTGCCCCTACGATGCCACGGTGCATTCCTCTTGACGCTAGAATAACAATGAAGTGACCACTTGGCTACCAATTCTATGGAAGTCAATAGTTATCGAACAATATTGTCTCTCCTAACGGCATGGCTCAACGGATCTGGACTCAACTTGAGTTTCTTTACTCGTATGAAGATAATCTCCATCGCTTTTATGGTATTCTCACGAGCTCATCCCCGCCAAGAAATGATCTTGATGACTTAGTCCCCAAGTTTTGTGACCTTCTCGATGAGTGGAACTACCACCAACCCTTCTCCCTTAACATAGCAGTTTAGGCGCAACAACTAGAGGCGCTAACTGAGACTCTCTCTACGTAGCCACACTACCACCAAACAATGATGGTGTTTGCTCGCATCTCTCTACATGTGGAAGTATATCTGCAGAAATCATATTCCATTCTACCTTCCGAGTACCTTCGCTAGGCATCCTAACTCTACTTTGTCCCTTCCGCTTATGCCTGCCACATTTTTCTTGCTTGTGATGACTACGATGGATTGATGGCTCCCTGTCTTCAACACATACCTTTTTTATTTCGGCCTCCAGTTTGCGACCATGCTACATCTGCTTTGCACTCTTCTCTTAAGGACAAGGACATCGACCTCTTCCTTTCGAACACGACAGTTGTTGACCACCTACTCTGACACATTGCGGTCTAGGTAGTGGAGGTGATTGCGACCAATACCGACTACCAAGAACCCCTCGACTATACTCATTGTGGTAGCTCAAACCATGTTGAGGCCACCTGCTGGCAAACTATCCAGAAAATATGCCCACAGCTCATCAGGCCTCTTCCCTATCTTCCATCGGTTGTCTCCTCCCCTTCAAGGAGTCCATCTTTGCTCAGGAGATCCAACATATGCTGTGTATCCTATCTTCCTCTGTCTCTCTCTCTAAAACTTCAAGTATAGCAAGCCTCTCTCAGTCCTGCACTTGGGTACTTGATTTTGCAGCCTCTAATCATGTCTCGTGATCTCGTTGATTAAGTGGCTCCTACTACTACTAACCTTAAATATATTTTTATAGCCAATGGATCTCCTACTTCTGTACTACACAGTGGGTGGAAAATTCACTCCCTCGAACCTTCACTAAGTTCTTGTTGGTCCTTCTTTACATACTAATGACTAATCTTGTGTTTGTGAATCGTGTTACTAAACTTCATTACTTTTTAGTAATATTCTTTCTTGCTTTTGTTGTCATCCAGATCTTTAGACACAAGCAGTGATTTGTAGGGGTCATGAAACGAATAAAGTTGATCATAAAGCAGCTCTCCCAAGGTCATTGTTTCTCCACTTCCTTTACAAGTTGGGTTTGATTAACATCTAACTTCCAGCTTGCAGTGGGGAGTGTAGAAGAGTTTGTTAGGATAGAGCTTTCCTATTGTTGTTTCTTATTAGATATGTTATGTTTAGATTAGCTCCTGTTTATAGATAGCTAATCTAAGGCTATATATATATATATATATATATATATATATATATCGAACCCGGGCGTCCCGCCCAGGGACCCTCGTCGCTACCAACAGGCCACGACCCCGCGGACGCGCCTAAGCTCTAGTAAAAAGGACACCCCAAATATATATATATATATATATATATATATATATATATATATATATATATATATATATATATAAATTTTTTTTTTGAAAAAAGGGTAAATTTTATTCCAAAAGCAACACAATAATCTTACAACATACAATCAGAGTGGGACTCCCACTCTTCAGTTCCCCATAGCATTAACATCAAACTCTATGTTATGGAGGATGCCTACCGGAGGGGTGACTAGCCCCTCGAAGATGCGACGGTTCCGTTCCCTCCATACATGCCAAACAGCGGCTGCCAGTCGAACTCTGGCGGTCCGGAACCAGTCATGCCCTCTTCCTCTGCTATCCCGGAGCACAGTGATGATGTCCCCAATCCCCTTTCCGGAGTCACAACCACCCAGCACCCTAATTTGTTCAGCCCAGATCTGCCATGACAGGGCACACTAAAAAAAATGTGCCATATAGATTCATTCTCCACACTGCATAGCACACACTTAGGGTCTGGAACCGGCACCCCAAAAGCACTAAGTCGATCCCTCGTCAATAGGCGGCCCAGTAGAAGCTTGTAAGCACAAAGTTGCATCTTCCGGGCGAGTCCTTTGCACCATACGAATTCATAGTCAGTACTCTAAGGATAAGTGCGCCGAATGAGGTTGCAGCAGCTCCGAAACTGGAACATTCCAGTCCCCGAAGAATCTCCTGGCGGCTCCCAAATCCACCGATCAGCAGACAAATCGGGATCAATGGCTACAGAACTGATACTCTTACCCATCTCCGCAGTATACCGATAGTACTCAGGCCTCCACTCTCTATCGTGGATAATGCGTCGACAAGTCAGCCCTCGGCTGTCCTCCTGATTCGACGGGGCTCTCTCCTGATTTCTAATAGAGATTGTCGATCTATCCAAGGATCCCGCCATAGGTCCATTTCAGACCCATCCTTCATGACCCTCCGGATAGCAGATTTGAGAACCCCCCTGTGTCTCAAGACAATCTTGAAAGAGACTGAATGATTGTTGTCAGTAGTACAGGTCCAGAAGTTGCCCTGTTTCACAAATCTGCTATGTATCCAGTCAGCTCAGAGGGACCCCCTATTGATGAATTTCCATGCCAGCTTCAGCGCAGAGGTCTCCCTGATCTCCAACAACGGTCTTAACCCCACTCCTCCCTCCTTTCTGGGTCTACAGAGCTGCTCCCAGGAGATCGCATGCATACCACCCCTCCATATGAAGTCTGCACACATCCGCTCCACTTTCGTGATAGTGGCACTAGGAAGAATAATGGATTGCATCCAGAAATGGACCATAACCGATATCACCGATCTAACCAGCTCAATGCGTCCTCCAAATGATAAATCGGCGGCTTGCCAGCCTTCAACCCTCCGTTGGACGTACTCCACCAGACTATGGCAGTCCAGATCCCGCGCATAGTTGACTGTGAGAGGAACCCCTAAATACTTCACCGGAAGCTCACTTCTCTCAACTCCCAGCACGTCAGTCCGCTCCTCTTTCTGGGGACAGAGGGAGCTGAAATACACCCTGCTCTTCTCTCTGTTCATCTGAAGGCCTGAGAGGGATTCCAGCTCTCACATAATCTCTGCAATCGTATGCATACCCTCCGTAGATGGTTGGATGAACACCAAGAGATCATCTGCATAAATAAGGTGGGTAACTGGGAGGTCAACCCGCCTGAACAATGGAACCAGTCTCCCCCGATGCACTGCTATATCCATCAAGCATGTGAAGTATTCCATGACAAGCGTGAATAGGTAAGGGGACATAGGGTCACCTTGTCTAAGCCCACGGTTGCTCTGGAAATACCCATATGGGGTGCCCTGGATGAGGACAGAGAAAGTGGGAGACGTGATGCACTCCCGGATCCTCGCAACCCAACGGTCCTCGAAACCCATAGCAGTCATCAGATGACAGAGAAAATTCCTATTGACCATGTCATAGGCCTTACTCAGATCCAACTTCACACAAGCTTTCTTCCCGTCAAGTTTACTGAATCCCCTCACCATCTCATGTGCCAGAAGGTTGTGCTCCGCGATCGACCCCCTTGATGAAAGTCGCCTGGTTCAGAGAGACTAAGTCCTGCATGATCCCCTTCATCCGCCGGCACATAAGGTGTGTAATTATCTTGTAAAGGTAATTGCAGCATGCAATAGGCCTGAAATCCGCCAACGATGTCGCTCCCTCCTTCTTTGGCACAAGTGTCAGGAAGGTGTGGTTCAGCTCCTTCAACAGTTTTTCTTTGGAGAATAACTCCTACACCACCTCAAGGACCTGATACTTCAGAGTATCCCAGTGGCGTTTGTAGAACCCACTGCTAAACCCATCCGGCCCAGGTGCCTTGTTGGGATCCGCCGTCTTGACAATAGATTCCACCTCCTCCAGAGTAACTGGGGCAAGTAGAAGGCTATTCCCATACGGAGTCACCACTCTCTTCGTAACTATATCTGGGAACACAGACAGGTAGTCAGTCTGAAAATATAACTCAGAGTAGTACCTGACTGCCTCGCCTTGTATCTTTGCCGTCTCTCCCACCAGGTTGCCATCCACATCAAGAAGCTGAAAAATATGGTTCCTATGCTGTCTGGTCCGGTCCGGATGACGTCATAGAAGAACTTGGAACATTGGTCACCATCCTTAAGCCAGGAACATTTAGCACGCTGTATATATATATATATATATATATATATATATATATATATATATATATATTCTTTCATCTAATAAATTGTCCCATTCCAACTCTTCTTTCTTCCACATAAACTATAGTGTATTTTGATGTAGCCTTTCACATGCTTTACTTCCAGTCGTTAATGTTCTGTATTCTTACAAAAAGAATGGACTTAATAACCATAATAGAGTTAGGTTACTGTAAACTATTAAAGGGCTGTTTAGTTGGGTGTAAGAACTATTAGAGGCAGTTTGTTTGGGTGTAAGTAATTGGTTGCACTGTACTTGCAGGAAATTACAATTTTTGATGTTTAGATGGTGGTGAATAGGGTTGTGAACTCAATTTAATCGAGTAACAATCTAATACAAAAAGTATATATTGAAATCAAGTATATCTGATAATAAACAAAAACAGGCAAGAGATCTATCCTAGTTCGAACACCAGAAGGCCTAGTCCGATCCCCAATAAAATTCCTTAATATTACACTAAAGAGGACAGCTCTAGCTTTCCCAAAGCTCTACACAGGAGTCGTTGTAGCCTCTCCGAAGCTTTACACCCAATCCATTTGCACGGAAGAGACCCAACATAATCATCTCCCTCCCAAAGGCCAACTGAAACCCCACCACCACCCCTACCCATCCATGAGAGAATATCAGCACTCTTCACAAACATGTGAATAGCGTACATACTTTCAATGATTAGACCACGTAGTGTGGCACATATCTATTCTCAAGTGTTTCAAGGACCAAGTTAAAGGTTCAAAAGATGATGAAAACACCCAAATTTATGGTTTATACTTTATATGGCTCCAATTAACAATATGGACATTTATAGTCCACGGGAGCATTTTGCACAATAAGGCCTACCGGTACTCCAGTCCCTAATGGCTAAAATTATGGTACTACCCCTGAGGCAAAACATTTGGACAGAGCCAGAACGGAATTCTCCATTTATAAATACCATAATGCAAGACAAATTGTTAGGTAGAAAATTCTCAGCACAACAATGACCAGATAATGCAAGACAAATTGTTGTTAAATGAACATAACTGGAAAACATAAACACGATGTCAGAATTAAAAATTAAATAATCAAGTTTAGCCACAAGGAAACATGAAATAAATTTCCCGCAAAATCCAGCTAGTCCAACTTACTATGAGGCCTTTAGGAAGGGCAATTTTTGACTGACCAAAGAAGTAGCCAATACCACCCAGCATATTTCCAAGAGCTGCCCTGCCAACCACTAGCTCTTCTGTATCAACCTGATCAAAGCAACGACAGATCAGAAACCAAGTAGATTATAGAAATTGCAATCCCAATCAAACAATATGCTTGGTAACTATAATAAGAGAAGACAGTCCATCTTAATGGAGAAACCTGGTTGCTAGAAGCAGAACAAATCGCCTCATAAGAAGCTGAAAACAGCCTCAAAAGTTTCCAACACTTAGTCGAATGAATTATCGTGTCAATCAAAAGCCAACCTATAATTGTGGAGCTTGCTCGAAAGCAGGACTCATAAGTAGGAGTCAAGGTGATCTGCAGCTATGAATATTACTATTAAAACTAGGCTGCGTAGATATAACTCAGAGGGAGTTTCTATTCAGACGACTTATGCTCCCAATATAGAATATCTGAAATGGTGAAACCTCTCCGCTCAAAACGTGATGTGTCTAGCAGAGAAAGAAAAGACAGATTTAACAGTGTATCCCTTCTAAGATCATGCATCCGCCCTAACCTTGCAAAGGTTGATAATAAATTTCAAGAAAACATAATTAGGACTGCACTCACGCCAGGCAGAATTCCAGCATCTTTTCGACAAATGTCAAATAAAAAATGACCGATATCAGATAGAATTGATTTCATAGCTACTTGGAAGATTAGGGATAAGCTATACAGCTAGCCATTTGCTTCAACCTATACTAAACTAACCCCACCATACTTTGCCCTAACACTGTCTCAGAATTATTTCTTGCTTAGTTTCAACTTGCATAATTAGGGCTCTTGTATCATAGTTTACAGTTAGATGTTGAAAGACCTAGACAATATTAACAAACAAAATCCATAGTCCAAGATATTTGACATTTCATGGCAGCCACCGTGGAGGATTCACAATGTGCTAAAAGGTCGCCCATATGGTGTTTGGGTACGTATCGGCCTACCGGTATGTTAGATACATGACAGCCGAGATAAATCATTTTGAATAGCAGATACTATTTGCCTAATCCCTTAGGCAAATTTATCTAGTTGGCCAAGAGGATGACTAACCTTGGCTAAGCATGTAGATGACAACACAGACAAAAGAATAAGATAAAGGAGAGTGCACTTGTGATACATATTCTTGGATGAAATATGGAAGTGTTAAAACAGTAAAACTTTTATTCTAAAGACAGAAATTGTTAAAATGCTTACCTTATTCTTTATATTAAAACATCTGACATATTTTTCCTCAAAATCCTTCTGTTTCCCACTCAAGCGACTACTCAACATGGCTCCTGATATATTAACAACAGATTATCAAAAAGCTTCAAGATATAGAACTTTATAAAAACAGCAAAAGCAACATTAGGAATATGTGATTGCTTTATGTTGATGATAATATACCAGATCCCCCCATAGACGTAGATGCAAGGGGGGCCATCTATCAGTGAGCATGTAATTTTTATAAACTCTCCAAATGTGCTTTTCTTTTTTGTTATTCAGTGATGATCTATGGCCTTGCCTAAGAATGTAGATGACAAACAGACAAAAGAATAAGATAAGGAGATGCACATTATGAATGCCATATTTTAATCAAGGTTTTAAGTAGGACCGACACCGAAATATTTTGGATTATTTCAGGATTAGCTTTGATAGTTTCTGATCTGAAATTAAACCCAGAACTCAGAATTCATAAAGGCCAGTATCAGCCACTAGAGTTAGGTATCAGGCAAGAAGTGACCGATATTAACAATTACTTGCCAAAACCTTCGCTATCGATCAATGTCAAATATCCAAAACTCAAGAAAGCAGGGGGTTGCGGGTAGTCTATTAACTTTAACATAAATCAATTAACTTACAAATTTTACAGAAGAATGCAGGGATACTACCGAACCAGGTGTACACGCATAATTATTGTCCAGGAGAGAGATAATACACTAACTTTAAATTTAAGAGGACATTATACAAATTTCTAAAAAGATTACAAACCAATCATTATGTTGCTGAATTTAAGGGAGCATTATATGGAATTTACAGTAAAATAAAAAATATATTTTATCAATCATAATGTGGCCAACTAGTGTTGAACTCATACCTCTTGAGTATATTTTTTTCTGGGAGAGGGAAAATACACTAACTTTATATTTAAGGAGACATCATATAGAGTTTCTCAAAAAACTACAAATCTCATCATATTGCTGAATTTAGGGAGCATTATATAGAATTTACAATAAAAATAAAATTATTTATCAATTATAATGTGGCCAATTTGTTTTGAACTCAAGACCCATGAGTATACACTTAACCAAGTGAGCCACCATTTGGTTGTTGAACTTCTAAAGTAAATGAACTAATATATAGGAAAAACAAAGACTAATGTGGCCAACATTATATAGAATTTACAGTAAAATAAAAACACATATTTTATCAATAATAATGTGGCCAACTGGTTTTGAACTCAAGGCCTCTTAAAGTATAATTTTTCCGGGAGAGGGAAAATACACTCACTTTAAATTTAAGGGGACATCATATAGAGTTTCTAAAAAATTACAAATCTCATCATGTTGCTGAACTTAAGGGAGTATTGTATAGAATTTACAATAAAAGTAAAATTATTTATCAATTAAATGTGGCCAATTTGTTTTGAGCTCAAGACCCATGAGTATAAAACTCATCAATTAACCAAGTGAGCCAACATTGGTTGTCGAACTTTAAAGAAATGAACTAATATATAGTGAAAACAAAGACTATTTACATGGGAACCGAAAACTCGGGGGGAGCCGCCTCTCCCCCTCCGGTTATGGTGAGTTCACCCTGTAGTTAATCATGTTGCACGGACAGGATATGACATGGCATGAATTCGGGAGAGTGGCATGGCTTGACGTGCCTTAGTGTATTTTGGGATGTTTGTGCCATGTCCAATACATGTCAAACACAGGCATGGCATGGCAGCCCTTTTGAAGTGTCTGATTCCGAGCTTTGTACTAACGAGTTGGTCTGTGATTGAAATTCCCTTGATAAAAATGGCCTCCACAAGGTACTATTACTTACGCAAACATGTGATATAGCTTCATGATGAAAAATCTAGTGCAACATGTCAATTTAGGAAGGCAAATTGTATCAAGAACATTGTAGCCATGCAAAAGGGTTTGTTTGCATATACGATTAAACTCACTTTTCTGGGTTTAAACGTAAAAGTGACATAAAAAGCATTTGGATGTAGACCAGTCAGAACAATAGTTTTGAGGATACCAATGTTTAAAATAGGCTTTTGAAGAGCAAAAGATATGACTTTCCTGAGCAATCTTTTCTTGAGAAGTGAAAAAGCGACTCATCTTTATATCCCGCGAGTGGTGAAAGCTACCCCCATTATTGTACAAGTCTTCTCTCCCTCTCCTTACTTTATTGCTGAGAAGAAAGAGCAGCTTCCCCCAGTACTCCCCTCCCTCTCCCTCTCCCTCTCCCTCTCCCTTCCTCTCAAGCAGACTCGACTGGTCTTCAATTCTCCCTTCCTCTAACTTCTTCAGCGGTTGTCTTACTCCCAATCCAACTCCCTTCTTGATTTCTCAGGTACGACTCTCAAATCCCCTTCTTGATTTCTCAGGTACGACTCTCAAATCCCCTTCTTGATTCCTTCATGGTTCTCTCTCTCTCCTTTATATTTGCTCGATTTGGATTTTTCTGAGGCTTTTTCTTCTTCTTTTGGGCCTTTTGGATGACGTCTAAAGGTGACAAGCCAATTGAAACAGGTTCTTGTCGCATCGTGTCGGACACGACACAGGGTCACACATTTATTTTGAATCAGTGCCCATGCATCATAGTCTTCTTCTTTTGAAGAAGGAAATGATCATGTCAGTTTTTTAAGCCAACCGTGTAATTATTTGATGATTTTTTCATGTCATTTTTTCAGCATCAGTCTGTCTTTCATGTGTTCATTGTTTTGTTTCCTAGGAGTGGCTTGCATTACAAATTTCATGTGTTTGGTTACCTATAAAGCTTTCTCCTGGCCTTGATCCTCGCAGTACATGGTTTGTGAAACCAGATCTCATCGACTCGGTAAATCAATCCAACCATTTGCTCATTCTAGGAGCTGCGAATCAGTCGGAGACAACTTCTCTCGCCATCGATCAAAGGTGTGCTTCCTGTTATTATGAAACATTGTTGTCGTTTTCTCCTCTAATTTTTATCTTATTTATATTTTAACATGAGAAAAATTCCAAGTAAAGGTTATAAATTTAAAAACAAAAGCAGTGTATGTATCAGTCACTAGTTTATGTATTTTATATATGTATAAACATCAAGTCTGCCCTTCATCCTAATTAGTTATGTTCCAGTTTATGTACTTTATAGTTCAAGTTATCTATTTTATAGATGTTTAATGACGAGAAAATAATCCAAGTGGATGAGGACATTGGTTTATGGAGTACACCTGTTGAAAATGAATTTGTTTCTTTGATGGATGTCGAAGTGGCAAAGAACAATCTAAGGAGTTCCACCTTTAGCATCAAGATTTGGTAGAACTTTGTTGCACAACTGAAAGTTTCGGAAATTTGAGAAGCCAAAAGATAATTCGGGTTCGGATGGGACACTCAAACTAACATGGTGCTAAAAATGATGTCTTGGATAATTACATCCAGGTGCACATACTTTATTTAAATTATCGGTGTATATAAAAAATTAGATTATACACTATCATTTAAAATTTTCATTATATTATAGACGAACCCGAGAGCAAAAGTTTTTTGAACAAAGGACTTGCCAAACTATGAAGCTTTGAGTAGAATATTTAAACTGTCTACTGTCACCGGCTTGCTCTCAAGGGCATCGACAGAACAACCACTAGATTTGGATGAAGAAAGAGCATTTGATGACGAGTCTACCAACCCTGATATCAACACTAGATCTCATCATACTTTGTGCGATGATCTTGATGACATTGACATTAAGTCTACATAAGGACGTCGACGTAGGGACAAAGGTCAGTCAAGTAATCGACCCACAAAAAGCATGAAGTCTCCAAGGTCGTTGAATGTATGGATGCAATTACTTCAGCCTCGCATGCCAAAACAAAGAAGTTTATTAAAGCCCAAGCTGCACTGGAGTAATTCAACATGTCAAAATGGACGTGTTTCGTAAAATGCAAGGCGTTCCATCCAATCAACTGCTTAGACATTAGACGTGCTTGCCAACATAGATGTTTATCGTGAGGCGTTCCATACTACGGATGAGGATTTTAGGCACGTTTGGATGGTGACTTTGAGGTCTACAGACTAGTACTTTGTTGGGCACATTTGCCTTTGTTTTATGGTGGACTAGTACTTTGTTGCTTGTTGTAATGGTTGTTTATGCTTGTTGTTTGGACCTTTTCTAAGGTCTCGCCTATAACTCTATTTATGGCTAGTACTACTATATGTAATGGTTGTGAATGAATTTTATAATTCTGCAGATTTTCAGCATTAAATGCATTGTACTCTTAATCTTCCCATATGATTTCTCCTACAGATGTCTGTGATGGCGTTGGGTCCATATAAACTCTCTTTGCTAGTTCCATATGATTTATTCTGCAGTTTCAATCTCTCATTTTGTTGCATTTAGCCTACAAAATGTTTTCCCAGGGATGTTTTGATATATTTTATCTACTCCAAGCAATAGACATGGAAAATCAAAAAACTGACTGAGCTATGTTGGGCACAACAAGCTTGATGAGAAATGCTGGTTATTTTGTTAATTTGTGAGAAAGATTTGATCTGGGCATGTTGGAATTTTAGTTTGTGAGAAAGATTTGATCTGAGCATGTTTTGATATATTTTATCTACTCCAAGCAATATATTTTAGTTTGTCCAGTTTCCAAGATTTTAACCGGGTGTTGTATTTAACCTGCAGCTTCTGATCCTTTTTCCAAATTTAGTTTGCATTTAACCTGGACCCTGGTGTTGCATGGTATTGCATTTAACCTGGTGTTGCATTTAGTTTGTCCAGTTTCCATATATTTCATCTACTCAAACATGGTGTTGCATTTAACCTGCAGCTTCTGATCCTTTTCCAAATTTGATACATATCCATTAATTTTGTAAGTTAACTTTTGGGAAGTCCTCCAGCTGTAACTTTTGGGAATTTTTGAAATACAAGAATACTTGAGCAGAAACTTGATACATATCCATTAATTGTAGGGTGTCCTGCAGCTATAACTTTCACAAATTTGATCAGAAAAGAGCAGCTTTACCTGCACGTGAAGTCCTGCAGCTATAACTTTTGGGAATTTTTGTCTCTCTTGAGCTATAACATGGTGTGTATTAGGACCTGGAACCTTCTAACTGCCTGATACTCACTGATAGTGCCGGTTACTCACTGATACTGCCTGGCTCTTTATAGCTCTGTCATTCTTTTATTTTCTTTTGGTATTTTTCTTTCTCCTCTCCCTGACCGTAACAATTAGTTTTATTGTGGGCAACGCCCATTTAGCAGTTATAAATTTTTTTCAAGTTGTGATGCCTGAATGTAACTGTTTTAAACTATTGAATTTTATTTGCCATAGTCACTGATACTGCCTGTTACTCACTGATATTATATTTCGTTCTAATTTTATTAGATAACACCTAGCACACAAAGCTACTGAATTTTGTATGCATATATATCTTTACTTCAGCTATTATTTTAGCGCTTAGTTGAAAACACACTTACTTGAAATATGACGTATTTGTTTTCATCCCAGAAACATGTAGCGGCTTAATTGAATAACAACGCAAATATCAATGCACCGGAAGACTCGTCGGATGATGATAACAAATTAGACTTTTCTCACTCTTCAGTTCTTATTATACCAACAAAAAATTCCATCACACATCTGCTCTCACTGGTATGGAATATATCCAAGAGATACTCGATGGTCCAATTGATAAGTGTCATCGTATATTTAGTATCAATCAACTAGGGGTGAGCATTCGGTTTATTCGATTTAAACCGAATCGAAATAGTCAAAACTGAATAAAATCAAAATTCTAAAAATTTAAAACCGAAACCGAACCGAATAAGCCAAAACCGAAACCAAACAGAATAACCAATTCAGTTTATTCGATTTATCCGGTTTGTTCGGTTGGACAATTTCTATTGTTTAATGGGTCGGACCCAAACTTGGAATCGTGGTTAAATTATATTAAAAATTGTCATTTTATACACACATTTGTTGAATTTTAAAGTTATGCACAAAGTTAGACTAGTTGTTAAAGTATCAAAGTTGGACTTCAAAATAAATACATAAAATTATTGTTTTCAAAATATACACATTTTTAATCACAAAATATGCATAAAATTGAAGGTATTTACATAATTGTACAAGTCTTATTCGGTTTTCGGTTTTGGACCGAAACCGAACCCCAAACCGAATAAGAAATTTTAGTATTTTCAAAACCGAACGCGCCAGAGCGAAGCGAGACGCAAATATAACAAATAATAAAAATATATATAAATAAATTAGTAATATAAGAAATAAAACCAAATAACATATTAAAACCAACAAAAATATGTTAAAACATAACCAAGTGAACTAGCAGAGCACTAATAGCAAGAGTAATCAACTGAACTAATAAGAGTTTGTATTCTCCCTACTACGTTTTTAGTAAATTTTAGTTTTTCTAGTTCAATTGTAATCAACTTTGACAACCGTAGAAAGGGCTATCTCTCTCCCACTTGTATGAAATAAGGGTTATTTCCATGCCGCAAATTTTTTTGTATATATATATAAAAAAGTCATAAGGTGTGCCTTCTCTAAGTTGTACCTTGCTGAAAGGCGCGCCCTGGGTGCGCCCGAAAAAAGGGTCCTCATCTAGTGAGGGGTGAGACGCAACTGCTGCGCCTTTCTGCGATGCGCGTCTTAGGCACGCCTTTGACTACCATGGTAACTATCTAGAAGAGTCACCACACAGACATCTAATATTGGAAGAAAGTGTAGCTATATTCTTGTATATTGTCGATCATAGTCATAGGAATCGAGTGGCTGCGGATCGATTTCAGCACTTAACAAAAATTATAAATCAACATTTTAAAGGAGTGCTAAGAACGTTGGCAACTGCAACAATAGTTCTTATTTGACCCCTAATACAACTATTGTTCATGAAAAGATAGCAAACTATCATGAGTTATACCCATGGTTTAAGGTATCTTTTGCTTTTTAATTCACATGATATGTCTGATCTTCACTATTGGGAAAACTCATTTGCAACTTTGATAATAAAATTGTAGGGAGTGGTAGGGACTGTTGATGGGACTTTGATTGATGCTTGGGCCCCTAGTGTTAAATATAATCATTGTCGTTCACGAAAGGGTAACATAACTCAAAATGTGCTAGTTGCTTGTGATTTTGATAGGATGTTCACATTCGTCTACTCTGGGTGGGAAGACAATGCTAATAACTCTTGTGTAATCCTTGAAGCCTTGCAAATTGGAATGCTTCAACAGCCACTGGATGGTAAGCGTGTTTCCATACCCGAGTAAAAATTGTTATTGTTTTCCACGTCAATAATTATTTGTTTGTTATAGGTAGATAAATATTATTTGGTGGATTGCGGGTATTCAAACATGCCTGGATTTTTGGCCCCGTATCACGGCAAGTGATACCACTTGCATGATTTCGATGGAGTCGGTAATGAGCCAATTCATCAAGGAGAGTTGTCTAACCGAAGGCACTACAAGCCTAGAAATGTAATTGAAAGGACATTTGGAGCGTTCAAGAAAAGATTTTTAATTTTCAAGTACATGACAAACTACAAGCCAATTAGACAAGTTTTAGTGGTAAATGCATGTTGCGGATTGCAGAATTTCATTCGTAGATATTCAGTAGATAACATTTTTTGCATTATTTGAAGAAGAAAATTTTGTAGCTCCTTTTGGTGATCAACCACATGAACCTAATATACTAACGTTGGACTTGTCTCAGCACCGCCTTACGAGGATGGCTAGGAGGAGAGATGTTATTGTTAAGAACATATGCAATGCAAAATTTGGATAGTGCAGTAGAGTAAAACTAATGGTGCTCTATTGTTTGATTTTAATTAGTTATGTTGTTTAATTCAAGAACATAGTATGTCTGATGTACTATACATTATATGATGTACTAAACATTATATTTATGTTAAACTTTTGTTTCTTAAAAACCATTTTTTAGATCAAAGTAACCAAACGCAAAGTCGGAATTTGTAGAACTAGAAAACAACTTTAAAACATCTTCTTTGAGAATTGTTTTAAAATCCAAATTTCTAAAAACCTATCCAAACGGACTCTTTAATAAATATAGAAAAAAGCACCTGTAAGACTGTTCAAGCGTTCTTTCACCCTCAAACTCTTCAAATCTGTTCCAGATACAAAAGCAATATCCACCATAGAAGGAATCCTCGCAGAAATCTAGAAGGAAAACACCAACAAGCCCAAAAATATATTAAAATTGAAGCACGTGTAAGAACCAAAATAAATATTTAGATAAGTTTCAATACACTCCAAGCGTTTACGTGAAGAGAGTCTAAGAAGATAGGCCTGCATAATCTCTCACCCAGTGCAATGGAGGGTCAAGTAAAGGATGTGCATTTTGGATGTGCATTTTACTATATAGCAAAACGTATTTGTTTGTCAGGTATACTTTGGTCAGAAAACAACAAGAACTTATTCTTCCATCAGAATTGAGATTAAAGAAATTTGTGTTCATGACAACACTGGTTAAATTCATCTATATACCTGAAAAACCATTATGTTTGGAGAATCCTCATTTGCGTCAGGTAACTGCAGATGCCCGGTTCTTCTTGCCTATTATGTGAGCAATGAAGCAGGAAAAACCATCAAGTACCAACTTGAAACATTAAAGTTTAAAATAGAGGTAATCATGAGGAATCATCGATCCCTTATGTGCAGAAAAGGTAAGAGAATAAACGAACATACATAAACTGCAAGAGTACCCTGAACTAGATCTGTCAAATTGTGGATGTGAGGAGTTCTGAAACCAGCAAAATGCATTTCCAAATTAGCCTGCAAAAGGAGGACTGCACTTGAATCACATTCTCACAGTTTTTAAGGAGCAAACTTGACATTTACCATGTGAAGGTGCAGTTAATCATACTATAAGGTACAAAATACTAAGATTCACAGAACAATACAAGTAATAAGTTAAATAAAAACTAATAATTTGGATATAAAATTTCATAGGGCATCCTAGTGCCACAGGCTCCCATCCCGCTTACGTAGGGTCTAGGGAGGGTCAATATGTACGCAGCCTTACCGCCACAAATATGGAGAGGTTGTTTTGTGACTTGAACTTGTATCCTCCAGGATGCAAGCAGCAAGCACTTGTTTGAGAGCTCCTGCTTACTTATTATGTCTCTGAAGACTGCAGTCTTCAAAGGATATTTGGACGCATCTTTTCTCTTTGTACCCCTCCGAAGATATTCCACATTACCTCCATGACATCTTAACACTTTCAATACAACCACTCAGGGTGAGGATTTGTAGGAAAATCTCCCAGCTCATCTTCACTGATGTTGCAGTTACTCGAAGACAACGCGACGCACTTGTTTAGGCACTATTCTTGGCTCAGTCACCGTCCCACTTTAAGGGAGTCCGCTCATTTCTCCTCTCTCAAGGCAGTTTCTCTTCTCTGACGATCATTGTCTACAATTTATCGAGTGCCTACACCTTTGCCAGCTATTGATTCCATCTCAACAGCACTTATTACTCGTGGTCGAGGCAATGGTGGATACAGTCTAGGTTGTCAACTGGTGATACGCTTCATGTATCAATTTGTTTGTGTATTGTATTGCACATCGTATGATATAATCATTCTAGGAATTAGGTATATACTTCTACATCCACATAGGAACATGATTTCATATAGTTTTTCATAAATTTTTAATTTGCTTCATCTTTACAGGCCTATATAGATATAAAATCTATATCCTCAAGTATACATTGGATATGACTCGAGTAAAAATAATCGATACTAACTATCACCCTATTCAACCATATCGGATCAATCGATATCTAACAAAATGGTAGTATATTGTGTCGTATCGTAAGCATGTATCATGTATCATAAGATGCTAACAACATAGGATATGGTCAATCAGGATGTCGCTCTTCTATTTCCTTTTTGGTGGTCATGGATATGTATGCAGTCATCATCCGATAACTGTCGAGGGTCATGGTACCTAGAATAGGGGACTGAGGCCACGTTGGCCAATATTGTTCTTACTGTAGGGGAACTAACCACCCTGAAGATTGGTCTTGGGAGAAGCAGGGCCATATTGATGATGTTCCTACAGCTTGCCACACATGTACCAAATACTATTGTGTAGTCTTCACCTTTTGCAAGCCAGATACCTCTCTAAATACCTCTCTACAGTGATGAATGGCACCAATTGCGTCGTTTTCTCTCCTTCGTTGTTCCTGCCAACCTCTCCACCACATCAGGTCTCTCTCCTCTCTCATTCTCATTCGTGTGTTGTTGATTCAGGTGTCTCTAATCACGTCTCATGATGGCTCATCTGATCTTGCCTCTAAATCTCACAAGTTTATTTCTTGCTTGATAGTACTACTATTATTGTTTATGGTAGTCTCTATCTATTTCTTCATCTTTACATCTAAAATGCCTTGATAGTTTCACCTTTTCATCGTAACCTTTGATCCATTTTTCAGCTTTCTCATGGTTCAAACTGTTTTGTGACATTTTATCCCTCAATTTGTGATACAATACCTTCTGACGAGGCAGTGAATTGTCAGAGCATGCGAAAAATGGTCTTTACTATGTAGATCTCTTTTACAGAACATTTGTTGTTTCCACTATCCAGTGAGAGACTTGGACACCCTCAATTATTATCTTTAAGAACCAAATTGTCAGATTTATTTATTTTTTTTATCTGTATTTCATTTTGAGATGTATTTTTGGTAAGCATCATTTCTTCTCTTCTCATCCAATTAATAAAAGACGTGGTGATCCTTTTGCTTTAGTTCACACTGATATTTGGGGTTCGTATAAGTTTCCTACTGTGCATGGTTATAGAAATTGTGTCATCTTTATTGATGACAATTCTCACATGACTTGGTAGTATCTCCTTCACAATAGGTCTAAACTTTCTACTTTTAGGATATTGGTTTAAGAAATTAAAAATCAGTTTGGTATTTCTTTGAAGCAAGGTTAAAAGGATAGGCCGATACCGATACATATCAGCCGTATCGGATCGGTTTTGGCCCCTGGCGATCTGATACTCACCAAAAAAAATCGGTATCGGCCGAAACCGGTACAAAAATGTTTGTATCGGTCTGTATCGGCCGATACGGACCGATACGGACCGATATTAAAACGAATCTTTCAAAAACGATCTAATCAGAACGTCTCACAGGATGTCCGACAAAAAAAAGTA
The DNA here is from genome assembly GCA_029216955.1 of Iris pallida. NCBI lineage: Eukaryota > Viridiplantae > Streptophyta > Magnoliopsida > Asparagales > Iridaceae > Iris > Iris pallida. The sequence continues at coordinate 93,263 of JANAVB010022634.1, read as the reverse complement.
GAAATTGATTCCCAAAAACTTGATCCAACAGAGATCAATAATAGAGATTCGTATTCGAAGTAGTAGACAAAAAAATCTATAAATAGATTTTTCTACATACATACACACACAAAAAATATTCAAAAAAAATCCTCAAGAACTTACCTTAATCTCCCAAAAACTACTCCTTTGCTTCGCCGCTTCCATCGGCTCATCCGCGGTGGAGAGACCCTTCGGGGAGTCGGCTCACCGCGGTGGAGAGACTCTTCGGGAAGGGGCCCTCCCCCTCAGCATGGAGGCTTTATTTGGAACTTTGTTCTCTCTTCCCTCTTACTCAGCATGACAGAGGAAAAAAAAAAAGGGGACAGCAGCTTTGGTTTGGAAATTGGAACTCTGTTCTCTCTCCTCTTAAAATACATATTTATATGTTAGCCTAGGTAAAAAAAAAAAACAAAGACGTGGGCTTCGCTTGAACCGATGACCGCCCACCCACAGATTTCCAACAGGCCTTTGCTTCATCCTTCTAACCATATAGTCAACTTAATTCTGATGGTTTCTATTGGCTTGTTTATTTATTTATAGACTGACTTGCTTCTTTTTTACTAACTATATTATTGCTTATGGTTTCTAACTATATTATTGTATTTAATTATATTGTACATAAATATAAATATACACTAACTTATATTCTATTGTATCTAACAAAATTTGTTATTGTACATATAGACATATACTATATCTAACTATATTAATTATATATTATTATAGTTTATCTACTATTTATTATTGTATGTAACATTTTATTGAAATTATCTCTCCTCTTCGTTATTGTTAAGTTTTTCATTTTATATAACTATGTTAGAGTAAATTTAAAATGATTAACTATATTAATTATTTTTTTACTACAACAATTGCAAGATAATAATGCCAAAAAATCGTACGCTGAAGAAAATGGGTGATGGTTGAAAGCATTGCAAATGTATTAATAATAAGCATCACTTAATGTAAAAAAAGAAGAAATATTGTTGCATAATAGCTAGCCAAAGAAAACAAAGGACAAAGGAGAAGTTGACACCAAGATTTACAGTATCTACCGATACGTATCGAATGATTCCATCATTGAATGATTACATCATACAATAATATTGCACTTATAAAAAAACGTTATATACAACAATAAAAAATGTTACATACAAGATTTATATTGGGACAATATTTACATTGGGACAATAATGAAAAACATTAATACTCCTACAGAAATTCAATTGGCCAGACAAATTCATTGGAACAAAATTTACATTTTTTATTATTGTATGTAACATTTTTTTTATTGTATGTAGAATTTTTTAAGTGCAATATTATTATATATCGAGGTAAGGCAATCAGCAATGGCAACTATTGTTTCATTAAATTATAATAAATAACAATACAAAAAATACTTAAATAATACATAAATATGTAAACTATTTTTTTCTAAATATTTACTAATTTATTAATAATTATTTAATATTGCCGATACTGCCGATACAAAAAAATACGATACTCCGATCCGATACCGCCGATATCGATACTCATACAAAATGTCCGATACCGATACTTTGAACCTTGCTTTGAAGATTCATCGCTCTAATAATGCTAAAGAGCATCTCGGTAGGGACATGGATAGGATCCTAATTTGAACTCGGTCACATCCAGTCTCCACTGCAGTGAGGAACATCAGTGAAGAAGTTCAAGACTCAGTATTGATCAGCAGCAGCAGAGTAAGGATGAAACAGTAGCTGTAGAGCTAAGTATCAGAGCTCTATACTAGGATATCAGAGCAGTAGAGCATCAATATTTCACATACTGAGCTTCTCTGTTCTGGATACTAGTATCATAAGTGTACTGGACATCCTATTCCTAATCACACTCCAGGTCAACAGCTACCAGAGCCAGCTCAACAGGCAGTTAATGAAACGTAGTTAGTTTTAATGCTAAGGACTAATTAGCATAATTCACTCTTTTCCCATTCCTGGAAGGAGGAAATAAGAGACATGAGAAAAAGGATGTTTATTCTCTATTTTCTCTACAAGCTTTTCTTTACAAGCAATTCTTTTCTTATACAATTTCCTACCGTATTTCTTTCATTACATCAAATACAATCCAGGTTACAATTCATTTCGAGTTCTTCAATTACTGCTATTTTCTCTGAATTTTGATGTCAAATTCATCTCGATCTCCATTCTCCACACATGGCTGGTCCATTAGGTTGGGAACCTAACAATTGGTATCAGAGCTTCTTGTCTTCTGGTAATATTGTGAGCTTAGAATGAATAATGATGAACTCCAGAACAGTTGCATGTAAGCTCTTTTGATGTAATCTGAAAAGAGAGGCCCTTAGCCAAAAATGGGCAGGCAATGCGAGTGAAGCTATGGCACTTCTTAAGAAAGCAAAACTTCTTGAGAAGGATCTGAGAATGTGCAATCTGATACTCAAGCTTCACAAGAGAATATACCAAATAGCTCAGTATCTCATGTTTATGAGAGTATGCAAGAATAACTGATGAGGAGAATATTGCTAAGGTAGATGAAGAATTGCAGAAGGGAAAACTTCTTGGGCAACAAGAATGAACTCTGCAATATAGTTGTTGTTGCATTTTTTGTTGTTGTTGCTGCTACTGGTAATGGAAACTGAACCCATCCTCTGCTCCTGGCTAGTGGAAACTACACTACAGGTACTACTACTACTACTAGTACGAAGCTCTCTGATACTATAATCACCTGATACCTGCTACCACTTCACTACTGCACTGTCATAGATGGGGAGCTCGACAAGGGGTTCATATCAATTCCCTCCCCTTATATTGACCTTGTCCCAAGGTCAAAGAAGGAATACCTTAGTTCTTGGATCCCATATGGTTATCACCAGTTCTTCTAACACACTCTTTTGATGGCATGAATGCTTGAGGTACCTATCTTCTTCTAGATCAAGTTTGGACATCCGCAAGAACCCAATTATTGGAAAAGAGATGTAGTTTCTCCTCCAACCCTCTCAAATAATCTGAGATATAAGCCTTCTCGTCTTCAAATTCCAAGAAAGGATCAACCATAGCTGCCAACTCAGTTTCAACAAACTCAGGACTAAGTACATTAACACGGATTCCTTCACGTTCCAATGTTGTCAGTGATCTCGTAAATAAGACCACGCCACCTTTTGAGCCAGAGTCAATTGGATTGCCAGGCATAGGATAAAGACCTGATGCAGGACCAAGGTTGATTTTGATACCAGGCTTCTTAGCAGCCTGCATTGCTTGGGTCGCAATACGAGTGCAGTCAATAACAGCAGTAAGGTTAACATTGATAACACGTCTCCATGTAGAGCTTCCATCAGATTCACCTTTATCAATCAGTGGATTAGAACCAATCCCAGCATCATTGATACAAATATCCAAACCTCCATACTTCTCCAAATGTCTCTCAAAGGCAGATACATCTCTCGTATTAGTAACATCACATTGTATGAACATAGCTGAAGGAACCTTTAGTTTTGCATGGAAGGTTGCATTCTGTTTTTTCAATCAAGGAAGCGACTTCCTTTCCCTTCTCTTCCGAGTAGTCAACAATAGTCACAAAGAGACCCTTTTGTGCAAGACCAAGTTGAGTGCTCTACCTTCATTATTTGACTCTTCACTGATATAAGATTCAGCATTGTCATCAACATTGCTCTGCTTTTCCTCATCGTTGCCACTGTCTATGCTTTCCTCATTAGACCATTCGGTTAGCAGCAGGCAGTTACAGAATTTTGTTACTAGTTGGTTATAGGTAGTGAGGAGTGAGGAGAAGCTCTTCGAATTTTTCTTACTTCGACGTTGAGACAAGGTCAATTTAAGGGGAAGGGAATGACAGGATCCTAATTTGAACTCAGTCACATCCAGTCTCCACTGCAGTGAGGAACGTCGAGCGAAGAAGTTCAAGACTCAGTATTGATCAGCAGGAGCAGAGTAAGGATGAAACAGTAGCTGTAGAGCTAAGTATCAGAGTTATATAGTAGGATATCAGAGCAATAGAGCATCAATATTTCACATACTGAGCTTCTCCGTTCTGGATACTAGTATCATAGTGTATTGGACATCCTAATCCTAATCACACTTGAGGTCAGCAGCTACCAGAGCCAGCTCAGCAGGCAGTTAATGAAACGTAATTATTTTTAATGCTAATGACTAGTTAGCATAATTCACCCTTAATTCCCATTCCCAGTATATATATATATAAGGGAAGGAGGAGGAAATAAGGGACATGAGAAAAAAAGTTTATTCTCTGTTATTTTCTCTACAAGCATTTCTTTACAAGCAATTATTTTCTTATGCAATTTCCTACCGTATTTCTTTCATTACATCAAATACAAATCTAGGTTACAATTCCTTTCGAGTTCTTCAATTACTGCTATTTTCTCTTAATTTAGATGTCAAATTCATCTCGATCTCCACACATGGCTGGTCCGTTAGGTTGGGAACCTAACGGACATCTTGCATCAAACTTCATGCTCCTATACTCCTCAGCATTATATGGTAGCTGAACGAAGTAACCGACATCTACTTATAGCAAGCTAGTTCTCTTCTTTTGCATATGCATGTACCTAAGAAGTTATGACATTTCGTTGTTCTTGTTGCTTGCTTTTATATAAACTGCATGCCTTCTCAGGTACTTGACAACGGCTTCACCTTTATCTGTATTATTTCCTCCGGAGAGGTGTCTAGTGGCCTACGTTATACTTGTATTATTGGTCCTAAGGGGGACAAGCTAGATCCTAGAACTTCGTGTATAGTGATTGTTGGTCATGAATCCAGAAAGGTGTGTGTGCTTTGACCCTGCTACTGCTAGAGTGGTCGTCTCACGGATATGACCTTCTTTAGGGATCGGTCTTATTTCCCACCAGTCGTCCTTGACCTTACTTCTCCATCCCCTATTAATATTCTTAGTCCTTCCCCTATTAGTGTGCTTAGTCCTTCCTTTGGCCTTGAGACACATGTGATTCATGTGTTACCTAGATCCGAGTCTCTAATTCTCCTTTCCTAAGGTGCATAAGCACCATAGCAAGGCTACCTACCCCTCCATCATGCTTTCTCCAGATGTTAATCATGATTCTTCTGCATGCACATCACTGAACCGTCTGATACTGCTCCTCTGCCAGCATTGTCTTCTAATGAAGCGTCTTCATTTCCTATTTCCCTGCGCAAAGGTAAGTGTATTTGTATTATAGCTCGTACCATTTCAAACTTTGTTTCCTATCACAGAATTGGCTCCTCTGTTAGACATCTTGTTTCTTCTTTGGATGCCATCACTCTTCCTCTCTCCAGGAAACCCTTCGACACCCTCGTTAGCATGCAACTATGTTAGAGGAGATTGTGATATTGCACTCTAATCATACTTGGACTTTGATTCCTCTGTCCTCAACTAAAAAGGTGGTAGGTTGTCAGTGGCATTTCTTGTTAAGAGGAACCATGATTCGTCTCAAAGCATGATTGGTGGTTAAGCACTTCACACAATAATATTGTTTGGATTTTTTTTTTTGAGACTTCTTCTCCTCTTGCCAAATCGACTTCAGTTCAGGTTCTTGTATCTTTGGCGGTTTTCAAGGATTGTTCACTTTATCAGTTTGATATGAAAAATATTTTTTCCAATAGTGAACTTTCAGAGACTATCATTATGCAGCAACCTCATGACTTTGAACGAGAGACACTAATGGATTTGGTTATCCTACTTGTCTTGGTTTGACAAATTCAACCAGGTCTTGCAACAAATTTCAGATACTTTTTCATCCATGCACTGATATCAGGACATGGTTATCCTACTTGTCTATGTAGATCATATCATTATCACTGTTACACTATAGGTGACTTTATTGGCATTTCTAAGGTGAAAGAATATCCAGCTTCTTATTTTCATACCAAAGACCTTGCAGACCAGTAGACACACTTATGGATTCCACAGTAAAGTTGTCTCGACATCTCTGTCTCAGATCCTCCTCTACCTAACCCAGGAAGTTACATTGTTTGGTTGGAGAACTCATCTACATCATTATTACTCGTTCAGACACTGCTTATGTCAACGGCACGTATATGCAGAGTCCTTCGACCTCTCATCTTCAGGCCGTTGAGAGGATTCTTTCCTACATTAAAGGCAATCTAAGATAGGAATTCTCTATTGACTATCTTCTATGTTGTCGCTCAGAACCTTTTCGGGTATTGATTTTTCTTGATTAGTTGATGATCGTCGTTAACAAGTGGTTAATGTGTCTTCTTGGAAGAAAATTTGATTATTAGTGAAGCAAGAAGAAGAATGTGGTTGATCATTCTTCTCTTGAGGTTGAGCACAAAGCATGGCACATGAAGTCTAAAAGCTCGAAGCTGATTTGGCTCGACTCTCTCCTGATAGATCTTGGTATTATGGGTTCATGGCCCCTCATGTCTTCCCTCTTCCGCCTCTCACAATCTATGCATGATTGTTGTTGATGGAGATGAATATGAGATGTAGAACATATCAACACAAAAGGAACACTTTCTAGAAGATTAAGTGACTATACCGTACCTGTGACTCTAAATGGAGTTGCCAACCACCAATATCCTTGCGCAATCCAGATGCCAATAGAGCACCATCATGAAATTTTGTTTCCTTGGGACCCACACTTATAGAATTTTCTTCTTCATCAGCAATATAAAAGAAAAGATGCGCTTCACTCCACTTGGCTTCTTCCACACTTGACCTGAGAATGGATCAGAAAGATAATGGATCTGGTAAAGTAAATCAAACATAGGAATAATATTACACTTCTGCATGAACTTGTAGAAATTGTAAATCCACCAAACATGTGAACTTAAGATCGCCAACTCACAAATAGGTTGGAAAACCTATGGAATTTTTGAATTCACAAGTAATCAGTCATATTGCTAAAAAAAAATTGAAAAGGTTTTGAAATTGACGATTAGAAAAACAAGGCTTCGTCAAACATTTTTTAACCTAAGCATCCTCCTAGGTCTTGGGCCAAACACAAGTTCATTTGAAACCTTATTCATCTCACTGTTCAATATAGTATAGTGTTGTTTTGGTGAATTATATATTCATGAAACATGAGTCATGTGTTCTACTTAAACCATTAATCTGCTTTTAGGTATGACATATAGCTCATTACTTGACACACTTCAGAAAAGAAGAATGCTAAACAGTTTACATTCAGTTCTCAATTACAACTGTCGAGTCTCTAACTTGTCAAAGACGCTTAAGGAACCTATGACCTAGTAGTCTGTAGCTATGGTTTTGCTCATTTTGTTTGGCTTGTACAAGGACAGCATATCATGGTCAACCAGTCTCTTCTATTGTTTACAAAAATCCCATATCAGCAGTCGATATGATATGCAACCTTTCTTCATATAGTTCTCTAGGATACAATCCTACTTCATAGAATTCTTTTGTGCAGTCTAACTGGAAACATCATAAGCAGCTTACTATTTAGCTGAATGGTAATGGTTAAGACATTGACTGTAACGAAAAAGTAAAACCAGTTCCCTTGTTAGGAATCAATAACTGCTTCTGGACTTGAGAAGTTTCTTGTTTTCCTAACGAGTTAAATGTCGTCAAACTTCAATTGTCTTTCTTAGAACGTTGACATGTGCAATTATTGAACTGTATTTTTATGTTTAACCATGACTTAAGAGACTTGATTCTAGTTATGTTATGCTAACAAGAGTATCCAAGATGACATCATTCCATCCTAGACAAATCAGCTGTGTACATGAAACAAAACTATTCTTCAGAGTGGTTGCCCAGATACAAGAGTCTCCTAAGTCTTTCCTACAGACACTAGGATCCTAAAACATTACCTTCATCACAGTACTATATATTTGCCAGTGGTTACGGTTTCAAAGACATGGATGGATAAAACATTTAAGCTAACTTCAAGGGCGTATGGAGGAGTTCAGTTATCAATCAATATACAAAATGTCACGTCCTGATCTGAAAAATCTCTCGTCCTCGCGTCGATTTCACCCGAATCAATCGTCCTCGCTTGGGGCGGATGCCGCACGAGTCTGAAGTTGCACTCGTGCAAGACAAGATGACAGATCCTCAAAATGGTTGTCTCAATTCTAAAACATAAGCAGCGAGAAAAGGTGGAAACACATCAGAGTATACAAAACAAATCTTTATTGATATTGAAGCAGATTACAAAGGCTTTGAATAGCCCAATTGAATATGCCAATTGGCTTACAACACTCATGATCTCTCTAGCTCACAAAGGATTTCTTTGTTCCATACATCATGTCTTTTATAGCACATCCAATGACTCTCGGCCGAAACATCTTCATGTTGCATGTCGAGCTCCAGTGCGTTCGCACGCCTCGAAACGCTAAAGAACTCAATGCCTCAGTGCGTCCAAGCAAAGCTCCACTACGAGCAGACCATTCCCTGAACATGCAAGCAATCTAGTGGAGGATAAGTACTAATCCTCTCGCGTACTAACGCAGACCCACTCGCCTAAACCAATACTAAGTAATTTAGTGAAACATGTATCTTATTATATGGTCTTTCTATTATTGTCTTAGGATTAGTTTCATGGCAAGATTCAACGCAGTAAAGCATGTTATTCAACTCTCAATAATATTTGAAACGAAATTGTGTCAAGTATCGTATCCCTGCAACAGACACTGTTAGCCACATGATATTCATAAACATAGTGATCGTGCACATCTTCGCATCGTCCAAACATCCAAGCTACAACTAATAACATTTCACAAAACTAACCAACACTTTAATATAATCATAAGGGTGGCAGGATCTGCGCCTACACCAATTCTAATCTCAGTTCACCAGCCCTAACTATATGAATGGTCATGGCGTTCCGCGCCATAATGGACTGTCTCTCAACGTAAGTCGGTGATCACTCCCTGTATGGGTTGCTAGCCACATATCCGAAGGATTCCGAGTTTACTAGTATTGTGGCTTATCACATCAGTGGCCAGTCGCAATCCGTCCTAAGGAAGTGCACCACAGATACCAATCTTAATTTCCTCCTAGGCCGAACAGTCCCGGTGTCTCGGTCATAACTCGTTCGAGGGATACCAAAATCGTGCACAGGTTATTCAAGTCCATTGACCATGCAATACGCACAAAAGCTCAGAAGCCATCACAATCACAAGCACCTCCTCAAGTCCAACTCAAAAACCATATCAACTCGCGGAAACATCATTCTATCTCAAGTTCCATCGTCACTATGCCCCAATACATCCATATTGATGCACAATATCCCAATACGCAACATCTACTAAACCAACTATTCTCAAGTTATTCGCATAATAGCAATTCCGTGACAATTGTGCCACAATTGCATACTTAGATGCACGAAGCATATCTTTCAATGTTCAGACAGTTCCGTGGTATTTGCGCCAGAATTTGTCCCCTTCGCTTATGCAATCCATACGCAAAGTCTCCGTGCACAGATGCACTCTCAACGCCATCATTCAATGCTCTAGGCCTAGTGTTCAATGTTCTCTGAGTCGTGCACTTGATGCACATCTCAATATTTCTTTCTAATGTTCTACCATCAATGTCTTATCGTGACTCGTGCACTTGATACACGTTGCCACAATTGTTCAATGTTAAATGTTCTATCTTAGTGTTTGACGCACACTACGACTTTTACACATTTGAGCCACGTCCGTGGACTCCTCGAGGATATCACACATACAAGGTACGTTTTATTAGGCATGAAGCAGTAGGGGAGAAGGGTCTAATCCCGCCCACCTTACGCCAAGCTGTACATCGCTTCGTCAAGCCGATGCATCCCGACACCGTAAGATCATCTCGTCCGAGCTAACTATGCGAGCACTTCGTGCTCCATCGCACTCATCCATTGATTCGGTCTATCGCCTACGCCTCGGCTCGTTGCAAGGGGCTCCACACGATATCTGCACATAAAACCAACTCGACCAATACTTCTTCAAATTGAAATCATACCTCCTCGAATCAAACTCATACCTTATCGTCTCAATCGACTCAGCGTAATGCACCGTGCGGTGCGAGGCATTACACAAAACAAGACAATTCAAACACATGACACATGTCGCACAAACAAGTACACAAAAGAACACCAATAAACCTTCAGATTTGTCTGAATATGAACTGGATAGGTGGTCGACATAACCTAAGCACATGAGTAACATAGCACCCTAGGTGTCAGGTTCTTTTCTGTTGGATCGGATTTTCAGTTTTTTTTTTCCGTTTCTCCTTAATTGGGCTCCAAACACTTAAAGGTTTTATATTGTGAACATGTCTTTTAATAAACAATGAATGTTCCAGCCATCAGTGTATGTGATCTATTTAGCAGATCAGGCCTTCTTCCATGTTAACATCTATTAATCTTTAGGTACATAACCAATATTTTTCATGTTCTTGTGCCAATCAAAGGTTCCAAAAGTCAGTCAAGACGGATACATATCAGGAGTTGTGGGTCAGTATTGCCATCCAACTCCACGAAATATAGGTCTCAGTAGATAACGGAGAGTATAAGGAAAATAAATTGTTTCTCTCCTTCAATTTCAGTCCAAAACGAGCACTACCCATAAACATATTTCCAAAAGATAACGGGTGGGGGAGAACGTGACTAGAAAAAAATTGTAGAGAGAGAAGGCATATGTAAAATCTCTCCAGCCTCCAGATTTAAGCCATTGCTACTCCCTCCCTAGGGTTCAAGAAAAGAAAGATGAAAGAAAGCAATGGGTTTGGTCGTGTTTAACCAAAAATTACCACACCTGCAACCTGCTTTTTAAGTTCTTTACGATAACACTAATGGGTTGACTTAAATTATCATTATAAAGTAAAATACAATCCAACTTGGATCGTAATTTAAGGGTTGTTGATGCAATACAAGACTTGAAGGGCAATCTATATGAGTATAATTATGGTCAATAAATGATATTTGCATAAGCTAATAGTATAGCAATAATAACTGATAATATTCTAACAGGTAATCCTAGTAGATGTTTAGAATTAATCATTGAATTCAAGATTTGCTCGAGTTTCTCAAACGAGTGACTAAGCTGATCCACGTGTTTGGAATGGTCTTAGTCTCACTCCATAAACACTGAACCCACACGTCCAAGCCTTTGCTCTGAGAACCGGAAATCAACCATGATTCCACGCTTGGATCTTGATCAACCCGCAGACAGATGACACGACGAGGAAGCAGACTGTCCAGATGATTCGGTAGCCTAAAAGGGATATGGAGCGAGTCTAACAGAGTTATGGTGGGCTGATAGGACTGTCGGGAAAATTTGACAGGGGTGTCTAGCGAGTGTCAAGCGGTCTAACGGGCTAATAGGAATGTCAGGCAGGTCTGACATGAATGACAAGTGGGACTGACAGGAGTGTCATGCAGGTCTAACAGGGCTGTCAAGCGGATCTGACAAAACTAACAGGGTTGTCAGAAAGTTCTGCTTCAGCTTCAGGCAAAGAGGAACAGTAGATGAAGGGAAACAATTTTTCTATGAAGAGATATAAGTAGATGATGAAGAATTTGAGCTCTATTTTAGGTTTGTTGGAAACACATAGAACAGACTTCTCTTACTCTCCTCATTTCCTCATAAAATATAAGGTATGATGTATATATTGACCATAACCAAGAATGAAATATTAATCTTAAATACCAAATAAAAATAACCAAAAACAAACCAAATCCTGATAAATTATTTCCATAAACAAATAAACCAAATTCATCCAAGTGCGTGCAAGCAAAACTAAACAAAATGTCTAAAATCGGACTCATGTGATGATTTTGTACTCCATTAATCTCCTTGGCTTCAAAAGTTCACCTCCATGTGAATAATTGTGACTTTACTAGGAGCAGTATCCTCCACAGCACAAACCATCAGGATGTCCTAATGAACCAAGCTATGTTACCCGGACTCTCCACTTTAAGGAGAAGTACCCGTGTCGACCCTTTAGGACATGGGTATGGGTATGGAATCCGTATCCGATCCTCCATGGTGACAATCGGATCCTTCATGGTGACAATCGAAAGACTGGTAGTGAAGTAGATAGTTTATTTTAATGTGGTAGTGATGTAGATAGTTTATTTTAATGTGGTAATGGTGTATATAGTTTATTTTAATATGGTAGACTGGTAATTAAGTAGTAGGGGAGCTGAAGGGACGGTCCCTTAGGGACTTATTCAACTAGTTGAGTAAAGTTTACTAGTAATTTATAATTACAGGTTGTCTTTTTACGAAACCTTAGTCATATCCCCGTACCCATACCCAAAATTTGGATCCTTTTTAGCCGAGTCTGTGTGTCCTTCAATTATGAGTTTGAAGGGCCCGACTCTTGGATATGTACCCGTACCCGACACCCGTACCCGAGTCCAGGTAACATAGGAACCAAGTAATTCACGACATGGTCATCAGCAGCAACTAGCTAATCGGCAACATGAACTTGACCTCCTGTCTATGTTCTCCAAGATAGCCACAGCGGAGGAGGTGGTACTAGAACTCGACATGCTGCCTCCACGGTGGTGCTGGTGGAAGAGGCGGCAGAGAAACCCCCAAGTCTGGAATGCCTCCACGGTGGTACTGGTGGTCGTAGTGAAAAAGAGGCACAAGAACTCCCTGGAATAGCAACCATGGTGACAGGAGTGCTGATAGCAGAATGTTTAAGCGTCTTCTAGTATAACATCAAATCCCACCAATCTAGTACAAGGTTTATCCCTGGATCCCAGGGAAGCTATAGCTCATATGCGTCGGACTGATCACAGTAAGAACTCGATATGGATCCATCCCTCGTGTGGTACTACTGCCACATCACATGTTTCATGTCGGATACGTGTTGGACAGGTATACGGCCCTCAGGAGTATTCATGGAACCTAGGTTGGATCTCTATGAAATGAATCCTCATGGAATCGATGAAGGGCTAAGAAGCATGGACACTCCAAAATCCTGTCGTGTCTGTGTCTAGTGACACATATTGGACAAGCCAGGGACACTCCGAAATAAACTAGGACACGCAAAAATAGGTGTTGAGTCCATGTCGCGTGTTTGAAACGGGTCGTGTCGAAGCCGTGTTCGTGCAACATAGGTGACAAGGTGTACTTCAATAGTCACAGTTGCATCTTTCTCAGCCAAGTGGAAATGGCAAATGAGCAAGGGTGTACTGGAAGACAGGAGATGCCTAATAAAGCCTTGGAAGAGCCGAATAACATATAGGAATTCATGTAGATTACTCCAATCTTTTCATTTTTGATAATAAAAGGTTGTTTCGTCATTGTTGTTGGAGCAGAAGGTTACATGTAACCAATGGTACATGGTAAAGAGTAGACCTCTATGATGGGAAGAAGAAATAGCAGGCACAGAAGAACAAAGGTAAGAGGCACACGCAGCTAAGCTACCATTTACTTCGGTGTAATCTTTTAAGTTACGAGGTAATCAGGGAAGTTGTTAGTCAGATCTCTATAAATGAATCCCCATGGAAAATATTATGGGATAAAAAAAATATGGAGACTCCAAAATCCATGTCTGTCTCTGACGTGTCAGACACATATCGGACACGCCACGGACACGCCAAAATACACTAGGACACGTCAAAATAGGTATTGAATCTGTATCGCCATGTCTGAAACATGTCATGTCGAATCTGTATCTGTACAACATAGATGACGGGGTGTACCTCAATAGTGACAGTTGCATCTTTCTCAGTTATGTGGAACGGCAAATTAGCGAGGGTGTAACGTAAGATAGGAGATAGCAGTAATGGCCTTCGAAGAACTAGATAACATATACGAATTTATGTAGGTAACCCAAATATTTTTATTTTTGGAAATAAAAGGTCGTCGTCTACCGTTGTTATTGTTGTTGTTGGCAAGATCAAATCAAATCTGATTAGATTTAATCAACTATATTTAATTTAGATTTTATTGTTTATTAGTTGGCAAAATCTATTTTCTGAAACAGATTTCTTGTTTTAACATAATATGTTGTAAACATATTTCTATTTTTCTCCCTATATATGCTTTGTTGTTCCCCTTGATTCAATAATACAGAAAATATTTCATCCCATTTTTTATGGTATCAGAGCAGCCACGTTATTCTCCATAGTCGACGCAGCCATGATCGACGATGACGCCAGCTTTGTTAATTCCAGGTAGACCCAAGATCGTTCTCTTACTTCTTTTCCTGGAGGAGAGATCTCTTACTTCTTTTCCTGGAGGAGAGACTTGTTATCTTCGTATCACAGCCCATAAACTCTGTCGCCTTCTAAGTCGGCCTTCCTCTCTCTCATATCACCTCCAAGTCAGGTTCCAATCTAGATCATGCTATGTGGCTCAATCCGGTAACTTTTATTCAGTCTTGCACACTTAATTAATTCTAAGAACCATTTGATCATTGACTCAGGTGCCTCCGACCATACGGCAAGTGGCTCTAATATTTTTTATTCCTATGTTTCGTGTTTTAATCATACTACTATTAAAATTGTTGATGGATCTTTATCTCATGTTGTCGGGGTTGGCACGTTCTTAAATTCGTATTTCATGTTCCTACATTAAAATACAATTCGATATTCGTTAGCAAAATTATTCGTGATAATAAATGTGATGCTAAATTCATGTCTTTGTCATGTCAATTTTAGGAACTATCATCGAGGAGGACAATTGGTAGTACTAGGGTTCATTATGGACTTTATTACTTTGAAGATGATCATACGAAAAGTCGACAAACTTTTGTGTCTTGGTATTGCTTTTGTGTCTGTTTCTAGAACTAGGAAATAATGTTATGACACAATAGACTTGGCCATCCCAAATTTTTTTATTTGAAACGTTTGTTCCCATCTTTATTTGATAGTAAAAATTCAATTTCTTTTCAATGTGAAATATATCAGCTTGCCAAACACACTCGAGCTTCCTTTCCTCCAAAACCATATACGTCTTCCACACAATTTTCATTAATCCATAGAGAAATGGGGACCATCAAATATCACTACACATAGCAAAAAGCAGTTTACCACCTTCATTAATGATCACACACTTACTACATAGGTTTACCTCCTTCAAGAAAAAAACAGAAACATGTCAAGTGTTCAAAACTTTCAGCCAGATGATTCAAACTCAATTCCAGACCAGAATTCGGGTACTCAAAACTGGCAATAGCCGAGAATATTTTAATTCTATCTTGGGTGACTATATGTTGCAAAATGGTATTATTCATCAAAGTTCATGTATTGACACTCCACAACAAAATGGAGTGTCATAAAGAAAGTCGTCATTTGTTGGAAGTAGCCCGTGCTCTCATGGTCACCATGAATGTCCCAAAATACCTATGGGAAGATGTTGTATTAATTGCCACCTACCTCATAAACCGCCTACCCAATCGTACCATAAACTTTGAAACTCATATATCCTCACAAAAAAACTACCCAAAGATTTCCATATACAATGCTCTTCCCTTGAGAACCTTCGGGTGTACAGCCTTTATTCACATTTATGCTCACATTCGTAATAAACTTGATCCCCGAGCTCTCAAGACTATCTTTTATTGGCTACTCTCCAACTCAAAAAGGTTATCGTTACTATTGTCCTGAAAATAAGAAAACCTATGTCTCTTGCGATGTCACATTCTTTGAAGATACTCCTCTCCAACTTGGTTTCAGAGGGAGACTCGGGTTCAAAAAGCTTGTTGTTCATGGGACACCCTTGACATACCAATACTCGGATTAGATCCCACCATACGTCCACTACCTACCATTCCGAGTGTGCCTAACATGCCAAGTCTACCTACCATTCCGAGTATGCCTAGCATGCCAAGTCTAGTTCCAGCTTTTGATGACCTAACAGAACTGATCCATGACTCAATTCCAATCAATACTTCAATAAATCAATAAAGTGTATACCAATATTGGAAACAAGGAAAGAATCAACTATGCCTAATCAGCAAGAGTTACGTGTCTACTGTAGACAAAAAGTCTCACAAGGAAATAAACAAATCATGAATCCTACTCACAGTCAAGAAGCTGAGCCAGTGATAGAATCTCACTTGCCAAATGTGCCAGTTAATCCAAGTCCTAATCTTGATCTAGTTGTGCCAATAACAATTAGAAAGGGTAATAGGTCTTGTACTCGACATCCATTTTTCAAGTTTATTTTCTATTCCAATCTATCATCTTCATTTTGTGCTTTTACCTCGAATCTATCTAGTATTGTTATTTCAAGGTCTATTGAGGAGGCATTGATTGTTCCTGAATGAAAAGCTGCAGTATTTGAAGAGGTGTGTTCTCTTAAACAAAACACTACCTGGAGTTCGATGGAACTGCCACAGAAAAAAAAATTGTGGGGTGCAAATAGATGTTTACTGTAAAATATAAGGCTGATGGTTCAATTGAAATATACAAGGCACGGTTGGTAGCTGAAGGTTTACACAAACCTAAGGAATTGACTACACTGAAACCTTCGCTCATGCCGCTAAGCTCAATACCATCCGAATTTTACTTTCATTGTCAGCATATTCTGATTGGTCATTGCATTAGCTTGATATAAAAATGTGTATTGTGTTCCTTAATGGTGAGCTTGAAGAGGAGGTATACATGAGGCAACCACTGGGCTTCGAAGAGAAGTTGGGCAACCAAATTGTGTGTAAGCTTAACAAGTCCCTCTATGGTTTGAAACATTCTTCGCGTGCGTGGTTTGACCCTTTTTTAAAGGTGATTAAGAATCTTGGCTATATTCAAGGACAACTACACTGTTTGTATAACACTCAGAAGGCGAAAAAATAACCATTTTGATTGTCTATATTAATGATACCTATCGTTACTGGAAATAACATTGTGGATATGGAAAGAATAAACAGATGATGACAAAGGAATTTTAAGTTAAAGACCTTGGAGAATTGAGATACTTTCTGGGAATAGAATCCGCAAGGAGTAAGAAAGGTATTTTTGTATCACAGAAAAAATATATTTTAGACTTATTAGAAGAAACTGGCATGCTGGGATGTAAACCAAGTAAAACTCCTATTGAACTTAGTAACAAAGCAAAAATGTTTGAAGGAGATCATGTTGACAAAGGAAGTTATCAACGACTTATTGGAAAGCTTATTTATTTGTCGCATACAAGACCTGACATAGCCCTCGATGTGAGTTTAGAGAGCCATATATGCATGCACATTTTCAAGGTCATCTTGACACAGTGTATAGGATCTTGAGGTATTTGAAGCAAACAACTGGAAAGGGACTTTTTTTGCAAAGACTGATGATCGAAAAGTTAGAGCATTCACAGACGCAGATTGGGCTCGTTCTATCAATGATAGAAAATCAGCATCTGGTTATTGTACCCTATTATGGGAAAAATTGGTAACTTGATGTAGTAAAAAAACAGTTCTTTGTCGCAAGAAGCAGTGAAGAAGCAAAGTATAGAACCTTGCTCACGGAGTTTGTGAACTTATTTAGATACGAAGATTGATGGAAGAGTTGAAGATCAAATACGATGAACCTATGCACCTCTATTGTGATAACAAATAAACCATCTGCATAGCTCATAATCTTGTCCACCACGATAGGACTAAGCATGTGGAGGTAGACCGACATTTTATCAAAGAAAAGTGTGAGTTTAGTGAGCCATATATGCATGCACATTTTCAAGGTCATCTTGACGCAGTGTATAGGATCTTGAGGTATTTGAAGCAAACAACTGGAAAGGGACTTTTTTGCAAAGCCTGATGATCGAAAAGTTAAGAGCATTCACAGACGCAGATTGGGCTCGTTCTATCAATGATAGAAAATCAGCATCTGGTTATTGTACCCTATTATGGGAAAAATTGGTAACTTGATGTAGTAAAAAAACAGTTCGCTGTCGCAAGAAGCAGTGAAGAAGCAAAGTATAGAACCATGCTCACGGAGTTTGTGAACTTATTTAGATAAGAAGATTGATGGAAGAGTTGAAGATCAAATACGATGAACCTATGCACCTCTATTGTGATAACAAATAAACCATCAGTATAGCTCATAATCTTGTCCACCACGATAGGACTAAGCATGTGGAGGTAGACCGACATTTTATCAAAGAAAAGCTTGATGGAGGTATTATCAGCATCGAATATGTGCCTACTTCTCAACAACTAGTTGATATACTCACAAAGGGGCTGACAAAACAAACTTTTGATTTTCTTGTGAACAAGCTTGGTCTCATCAATATCTACAGCCAAGCTTGAGGGGGAGTGTTGGCGAGATCAAATTAAATATGATTATATTTAGTCAATTGTATTTAAGTTAGATTTTATTTTCTATTACTTGGCAGAATCTATTTTGCGTAACAGATTCTCTGTTATAAAAGATATTATGTTTTAACAGAATCTATTGTAAATATATTTATGTTTTACTTCTCCCTATATATGCTTGTTGTGCCCTTTGATTCAATAATACAAAAAATATGTCATCCCAAATTTATAGTTGTTGAAGCAGAAGGTTACATGTTACCCAATTGTGGAAGAAGAAATAGCAGGCATTGAAGAACAAATGTAACAGGCACATGCAGCTGAGTTTCCATTTAACATTGGTGTAATATTTAATCATGGGGTAATAACGGAAGTTGTATAGTCAGATCTCTGGCGAAGTGATAAAATTAAGGCATTTTACTTTACGTATGCAAGAAGAAAGGTAACTGCTGCGATCCGAAGTTAACTTGTGCTTTCTTTGTGAACTTCTGCTGATTCATGCTACCTCATGTTTGCATTCTATAAGCATACATCAAATTTGTTGGATCCTCCTTAAGGAGTAGGGATATGCCTGAGGAAGTGTATACATCATTTACCCATGTTTCTCTGCAGATCGTAAAAAATAATGAGTAACCTATATAGAAGTATCATTTTCCCAGTCCACGGGTTGGATTCTTCTGACTTATTGTGATCATCCATGCTTGCACATTGATTTACAACCAAAACTTGTCCGAGTACAGGGCATAGCAGGAGGCTTGTGAAGCCCAAGAAACAATATAAACCCAACCACCAATAACAAAAGAAAAAATTACAATAAGAATATATTTAATGTGCACTCAGCACACAGACTTGCCAACTAGTGCAGAGTGAGTTTTATTGAGACTATCAAGAGTTTCAGCACAGTTGGTAAATCGAAGTGGATAATATTACTAATTAAATATTAAATAACAACATAGAGGGCTTCCGTCAAGTTTACAGACAGTCACTTAAACTAGTGCAGAGTGAGTTTTATTGAGACTATCAAGAGTTTCAGCTCCGTTGGTAAATCAAAGTGGATAATATTACTAATTAAATATTAAATAACAACATAGATGGATTCCGTCAAGTTTACAGACAGTCATTTAAATTGGCGAGTCTCTTATGAAGCTTTCTTATGCTCCATAGCCGATACCATTACGATGGGAGAACGCTTGGATGATGATGTGGGAGAACGCTTGGATGATGATGATGACGATTCTTAAGATTATGGGAATATCAGTCATTTTCACTGTCTTAAATGGATGAATTTTCCTATAGCAAATTGCATCATCCAACCTCTTTGTCATAGTGTAAGGGAACTTGGAAGGGAGCTCTTTGGTTTCATGACCTTAAACTACATATCCAAGAGGTACTTCAACCTACCTGCCAACAGGCAACTAGATTTTATGGCATATGTTCTCGTACTCATAGCTACTATAGCTGGGAATTTGACACCAACATAGGAAGTTACGTCTAGTCGACAACCAGTCATAAAAATTGTCAAGTATTTTATGGAGCGTTTTTCACAATCCATATTTGACCCCATCCTTACGGAAGAAAAGCTTGGATGATGGTGACTTGTATTGTAGTACTCTATGAAGCATGGTTAGTGGTACCAGGTACAATGTGTATTGGATACAACCAAAGAAATACCCATTAAGTACCAAAGCACTGAACTAGAACATATCAAAAAAGTACCCAAAATTAAAATTGAGAACAAAAATAAATAAATAAATTGGTATGTAGTACCAATACCTGAACGGGTAAGATTCCTAAATGGAGTACCCATTCTTCATAAATAGTACCCAGAAGTCAATACACGAAATCTTAAGGATAATGAAAGTTAACATTTAAATGCATGTTTCTCGATTACTTCAAATATTGAGTAAAGCTTAGGTAACCAAATTTTTTATTTATTTTTATTCTCAATTTTAATTTTGGAGTACCCATTCTTCATAAATAGTACCAAGAAGTCAATACACGAAATCTTAAGGATAATGAAAGTTAACATTTAAATGCAAGTTTCTCCAATTACTTCAAATATTGAGTAAAGCTTAGGTATGCTTGAGCTGTAACATATTGTAAATTCATTAACATCTATTTGTTCCTTGATGCAGCCATCTTCGTCCAAGCCTTCTCCGTCAAATGGGGTCAGCTATGGAGCATAAGAAAGCTCCACAAAAGAACTAAGTCTTTATGACCGGTTGTCGACCTGACATCAACCCTCTAAGTTGGTGCCAAATTCCTAGGCAAGGTTTCTATGAGAATGGAAGGGTCATGCCACCTAAACAGCAATTGGCTGGTAGTAGACCTATCTTTGGCTATGTAGTTTAAGCTCATGCAACCAAGGAGCGGTGACAGTGATAAAATGAGAATATAGTCTATACTCTATTCAGTCAGAAAGTAAAGGGCAGAATTCTATAACTTACTTCACATTTTCCACATTCACTCTAACAGCCCAGTCTCCTCCATAGCCACTCCCATTTTCCTTTTCCTTGAAGAAACTAGTTTTTAAAGATAAACCTTGATCAATTATAACCTGGCGCCCATAATCTCGACCATTATGGTCTGTCCACCCGTAAGTGCTGAGACCATCAGAATCTTGACAGACATGACGCAGAAAATACTGTCCATCCTTTATGCCGATCCACATCAGTCCAGCAATTAATGATCTTGGCGTTCTAAACAACACAAAAGCAAATCATAAACCCATATCAGAAGATCCATTTATAGCTGACCAATAAAAACCCAAAAATATTGTAGTAAGCACTAGAATAACAAATCACAGCCAACACTACTTAGTGCATCAATGGAACTACTAATATTGAACATGCCAAATGCCAATGAACTATAAAAAAGCCTTAACACTACACAAATTAATGAAATGAAGATGATGTACATATGAGCAAAACTGCGAAGGAATATGTATTACAATGCAATCTGTGGGTTCCAAACAGCTGATTTTGAGATTGGTGAATCCTATCTCAAGCTCAACGACAATTGGTTCATCAATTTTCAAAGTATCACTTCATGAGCCAATAGATAAATGAACCCCTCTTTTAAATTCCCATTTCTGAACATTAAGATCTTCAAGCTAATTGTTCTTATACTAGAAGAAGATTATGTACTACGTTGGAAGAAATTTTGTGCATTAGCAAGATAAAACCAAAGTAATGAACATAAATTTGAATACGAATTAATTACTACAAGTAACTAAGTCTAAGCGTTCTAACTTATTAGTTCTACTCTTGAAGTAAACCCCAAGGGTTTAAGATTCCAAATTTCTTGGAATATGTCATATTTTCTTTAAAACTACCAGTAGAAAAGATCACAAAGATAATCAAATTGCTTCAAAAAAAAGAACTTGGCATGTTCATGGAAGAGTTCATATAACATGCTAATAGCGGAAGTTCGGCATCTCTATATACAATGAGAAATGTCATTTTCATAAATAAAGCACAACTAGAAGGAAAAAAACTGAAGAATAGGAACAAACTTAACAACCATCAAAAGATCAAGGTACATTATGAAACCTGTAGAGATTTCAAAGCAATTGCACTCTACAATGTGTGTATACAAAAACAATCCAAGATGTTACTTTTAGAAGAAAAAATGTGATGGTTATTACAAATTACATCACCATTTGTACCAAAATTGTCCTTAGACACATTCAAAAAGAAATAAAACTGAAACCAAGAGGAAAAAATCATCTATCATAAATATTAAGTGTTAACTCGAATTTCCAAAATCATATACCAATAAGTTCCTATCCCTATCTTTTTTTTAATTTTCCTTCCTACTTAGATAAAAGGAATTCCAAAACATACAAAAATCATGGTATTCATACAAGTTCCTTAAAAGCTAAAACTACCCTATTCTGATATAGGTCCCTTAAATCTTGTTCTTTGCTTAGACGTCCCTTAAATCTACCATCCTTTGATATAGGTCTCCTAGATCTTGTTATTTGCTTAGAGGTCCTTAAAATCAAAATGTGAGTTATAAGTTGCCTCCTGTCTCACTTCAACCAGAAATTAGCTCGACCTTCGGTAACTAAAGGATGATGGGGAATGATTTTCGTTCTCTTCCTCCTTTTTTTCTCCATAGATGGATCCTGCAACCGTTAGCATTGGGAGTGGGGGTCTGATTTCTCCAACTATTTCTTTTGGATGTCTTATATGAATGACGGTCAGGATCAAGAGAGGGACAAGATTGGATGTCTCATATGAATGATGGTTAGGATCACGAGAGGGACAGGATGGATGCAAGGTTCTAAATGGCGGTAGGCGGATGTGCCGCAGAGAAAGTCCACCTACTGCCTAGGTGGTCGATACATTTTGAGCATTTTTTTACTATTTTATTCTCTTTTTTTGCATAGTATGCATATTTTAATGTTGTTCCATGCATAACTAAGTTGTAGAATGAAGATTTATAAAATTTTAATTTTGTAAAAGTGAACCATAGGCCCATAAAGCTTACAAAACCTTTTTGGCCAAAATATCTTGTTAGGTATTGCTCCGCCTAGGCGCCCGCCTACGTCGCCTCACCTCCGCCTATGTCGCCAATCTCCCTTGGCCGCCTACTCCACCGCTATGTTGTGAAAAGCGCGAAGCGAGATTTAGAATTAGGACGCCTCGCTTAATGAATTTTCGTCCCAGAAAAGCGATCAGCGCTTAAGCGCGCTTAGGCGTCACTTAGTAGCACCTCGCCTAGCCTTAGGCACCTCGCTTAACGATTTTTTAATTTTTTTATGTTCTTTTTTTAGTAAACTGAACCAAATCTTTTGTTATTTACATAGTTGGATAGTTGGAAAACTTTAAGTAGGAACTTTAGATACAACTTTTATGTTTGGTAGTATTTTGATGACTATGTAGTATGTATGCATTGTGTGACTTTTAGTTTGCATTTTGATTCTAGTATTTATATTATTACTTTGCTTGATTGATAATTGGTATTATTTTTCATGCATATACTAGTAGGATTGTATGAAAAAATATCAAAATTTATGTGTATATACTATATAGAGTATTTTACATGTAGGAGCAAAAAAAAAAGTGAGTCGCTAACTAAACACCGCTTAAGCGCCACTAAGCCCGTCACCTCGCCTCGCGCTTAATACAACATAGCTCCACCGCCTACCGAAAAGCGGTGCGGAGAGAGACCGCCTACCGCCTAGGCGGTCTAGGCGGCCGCCATTTAGAACACTGGATGGATGAGGGAGAAAGACGAAGGTTGGTTCAGGATTAAGTGTAGGCGAGCGGGTAAGAGGAAGAAGGGAAGAGGGAAGAGAGAGTAGAGAGGGAGGGATAGGAGAGATCGGAGTGGGTGATGGGTTTGGCATTGGTGTGTCGACTGTCATGGCATTGTAGTTGATGGTAACATCGGCAGCGAGATCAGGTTGAGACAAGAACCAGTAATCATGGTTTTCAAAAGCACAATTATATTAGTAAAACTGTAAAAGCGTACGCTTTTATTATTCTAGTACCTAAAATGCTTTGAAGCTTGCATAAAGTCATATCCGAGTAAAAGCAGTACTTTAAAATGGTAAAAGCGAGCTTTTTCACGCTTTTATGCTCTCAATCTTTGTATGAAAATGGGTTATATCTGTCAGATTTATTTGACCTATTATATCACAATATGGTAGATTTAAGGGACACAAATACACACATTTATATATGTAAGAGTTCAACATGAAGAATTATTCACGAAGAAACCAACATTTATTTTCTTCCCGAAATATATATTCATCTTCCTTTTACATGCACATTAGGAGTTCTGCACGGAAATGAACTAAGCATTTCCGCAGACATACATATATCAAATTAGCTCACCATTCCTTCGTCTTCAATAGTCTTCAATACAATTTAACAATGTGGATATATTACAAATGTCCTTAATTCAAATTAGACAAAAATTTAGAGCAAACTGAAAAGTTAAAAAAAACGATAAAACATCACCTCGCACGAATTCCGAGATACACCTGGGGCCGGTAGGTCCCCCAATAGAGGCTCTCCCTGTGTTCCCCTTGAAACTGCACGATACCAAACCATAACAATCTCAAAATTTACACAAACGCCACTTCCAAAATCACTTTTTTTGCCACAACCCTCAAAAAATTAAATTTTTCTTCCGGACCTGGGGGAGATCCATCATCTTCGGCGCGGGTAGCGGCGTCACGATCCTAGCCAGCCTCTCCATCTCCGCCGACTCCGCCTCCGACTTCCCGTCGGAGTAGAAGAAGAAGCCAACAGAGAGAACGCACAGAAACCCTAATCCTAACCCTAAGAGGGTCCGGATCCGGACGTCCAAGATCCGAATGGGTCCGTGATCGCGGCTCCGGGACGGGCGACGGACCAGTTCGGATTCGGGTCCGGAGGCGGACCCTGCCGGCCGCGAGCGGGCGCGGGCGGTGCGCCGGCTTCCGCCGCTCATCGGTCGAGGGGTTGGAGGGTTTTACAAAAAATAAATTTCTTTCGATCGGAGTACGGAGAGGCAGGGGTGGTAGTTAATTAGGAACGCTAGGGTCTGTTTGGATACATGGGAAGAGAAAAAAAAAAACACTTACGGGGCGTTGGCCCACTGCCGTCTCACCTGCGGTTCGATATCGACACCGTCTACCTAGTCAGTCTACCTAGTCAATAAGGTTATATCTCTCTTCACTTACTAAAAGAGTCAGTTGAAAAAATTTAGTAAAAAAATCTATTACCATGTTTGTTTACATCCGGATAAATAATTTATACACGAAACATGAAAATTTTATCCCTTGAGAATAGGCAGATAACCGAACTCGAATGGCTCTTGTGGTTACCAAGGAGAGGTTTAAGATTCTAGCTGGGTAGCGGAAGATCAGTGGATCGAGTCACCGGGACGTATTATTCCTTCCATTTATTTGAAGGGAGTTGGGGGACAGTGGGCCCAACAGACATGCAATGGCACAAAGTTTCGTGCGTATCTTCGTACATCTCAAAAAAAATAGGTGGGTATATTTTTTTTGTCCGGACAAAAAAAATTGTTTCAAAAAAAATTTTATCCTTTTTTTTCATTTTTTATCTTTTTAACTATTTTGTTTGTTTTTGGTAATTTTTTCATATTTGGTTTTTTTTTTTCGTTTTGATCATTTTTTGGGTCAAATTTTGTCGTTTTTGATCATTTTCCCCTTTTTTGGTTTTTTTTTGTCATATTTGTTTTTTTTTGCCTTTTCTTGTTGTTTTCATCGTATTTTGACATTTTCTTAATTTTTTGTCATTTTTGTCGCTTTTTGATATCTTTTTTTTTTCATTTTTTTTGTCCTTTTTTGTTATTTTTTGTTGTTTTGTCGCTTTTTTAATTTTTTTTGTTATATTTGTCGTTTTTTGTTTTTTTCCCTTTTTTGTCCCTTTTTTTTTTAATCTTTTTTGTCAAATTTTATCGTTGTTGTCCCTTCTTGGTCTTTTTTTTGTTTTTTTTTGTCGATTTTGTATTTATTTTTTTTGGCCTTTTTTATAGTTTTCTTGGTTGTTTTGTCTTTTTTGATTTTTTTTTATCGTTTTTTGTCATTTTTGTCGCTTTTTGATCTATTTTATGTAGTTTTTTTCGTCTCTTTTGTCGTTTTGGTCATTTTTGTCATCTTTATCTTTTTTGTCGCTTTTTTATTTTTATTTTTTTATCGATTTTTGTCTCTTTTTTTTTTGCCTTTTTTTGTCGTTTTGGTCGTTTTTTTGTTATTGTTGACATGTTTTATCGTTTTTTGTCATTTGTCGCTTTTTGATCTCTTTTTTGTATTTTTTTTGTCTTTATTTATCTTTTTTTTTGTCGCTTTTGTTGCTTTTTTGTCCTTTTTTTATCATTTTTGTCGCTTATTGTCCTTTTTTTATCGTGGTCCTTTTTTCGTTTTTATCGTTTTCTGTCATTTTTTGTCGTTTTTGGTCTTTTCTTTGTCATTGTTGTTGTTTTCTGTTTTTTTTGTCAATTTTTCGTTTGTCCTTTTTGTTGTTTTTGTCGTTTTTGGTCATTTTTGTCACTTTTTAGTCTTCTTGTCCTTTTTTTATTTTTTTCTTTTGTCTTTTTTTGTCGTTTTTGTTTTTTTGTCGGTTTTTCATTTTTTTGTTTTTTAAAATTATTTGTCGCATTTTGTCTTTTTTGTCGGTTAATTTGATTTTTTGTTTTTTTTATGTCGTATGCTCCTTTTTGGGGGGGTTTTTTCTTTCCATTTTTTGTTTTTTTCGTTTTTGATATTTTTTGTCTTTTTTTTCGTTTTTTTCGATTTATATACTTTTACATTTTTTCCCTGGAATATTTATATAGTCAGCAAACATGGGAATATAATTTTCTTGGGAATTTAATTAGTTGGAATTTAATTCTTAGGAATATAGAATTCCTGGCTATATAGTATTTCGCATACCAAATTGTCACTCCCGTTTTTCTTATACGTATTTTTTATATACGTGTAGAGATTTCTAGCAATTGTCAAGTGGACCGTGTTTTGACTGTCTTGTTAGCCTAATCCTGGTTTAATCTTGCCTTGGTTTATTCGGTTTGGTTCAGCATGACTTGACATGACTTGGCTGGGTCTTGGTTCATCTTGGCTTGGTTTGGTTCATTTTGGTTTGAGATGAGGGGTTGATATATAAGTCAACTCTCCTCTCTCTCTCTCTCTCTCTCTCTCTCTCTCTCTCTCTCTCTCTCTCTCTTTCTCTTCATTACTCTTACATTTATTTCCTTCATCTCTCCATAACTCCTCCCCACTCACCAAAGAATCCTAGGCAAGTGCAAACTTGCTTCATGATGGATCTCACATTTTATTGTTCCATTCTCTTCTCTACTTGATTCTAAGCCTCATTAGAACTTGACATTATTGGTTTTGATAGATGGATTTTTGTAGATCTAGATATTGATCTTTTCTTATTTTTCTTGGTTTTGATCTATTAAAACTTGGTATTTCCCAAAACCAATCGTCCCAGGCTGTAGGAAATCTCGTTCTACACAGTTTAGACCCTTGGAAGTCTCAATTCGGACTTGTTTTGAGCAAGTTATGGCCATTTTAGTTCATGGGTTCAACTTGGTATTTATGCTGGTTGGAGAAGAAGAGCAGTGTACACGCGCGCCACTTGGCGTCGTGCCATTCAGTTGCGCTCGCTCTTTAGCGCAGCGCACTCTGACCCTGGTGCCCCTTGGGCCCAGGCGCACTCTGGCCCTGGCGCCCCTTGGGCCTAGGCGCACTCTGGCCCCGGCGCCCCTTGGGCCCAGGCGCACTCTAGCCCTGGCGCCCCTTGGCCCAAGCACACCCTGCTTGCCCTGGCTCCTCTTGACTAGGCACCACCTGTCACCTCCCTGGCGCCACTTGACCAGCACCACTTGTTTGCCATGATACCCCTTGCCCCTTACCCTCATGCATGTTCTCTAAGTTCTTGTTGCACATGCTTGTGATCTTTATATGTGTCTTGTACTTGGCCTAACTTGCGATGATCCGACTTGATAACTTGTTAATATGGAATATGATAGACTTGAGCATGGCATGACTTGCTAGTATTGAACTTGACATGAACACAACTTGGCATGAACACGACATGATAGTATGAACCCTTCTTGATAATCTTGATAGTGGCCCATCGAAGCACACTCTTGACAAGTAACTTGATTATAAGCTTGATAGCGGCCCGTCGAGGTGCACTCCTGACAAGTACTCTTGACAAGTAACAAGTAACCTGGCATGACATGATAATCTTAAAAGGCTGTTGCGACAACTACCCTGACTTGCTAAGTAACTCTTGTCTTGACACCGTGGTTGATTTTCTTGATTGTGCCTGTACAAGCTACCTGTCTCGTCTTGCATCATGTCTAGGACATGGATTCCTGGTTACCACGGTCAGAAATTCATAATGAATCTGACTAGGTTAATGACTAGATTGATCAAGTAGTCCATATAGGGAGATTTTTCCAGTTACAGGCAATTCCGTTATTCCGACCACACGAGGGACTTGTAGCCTGTCGACAAGTAGGACACATTTCCATCCCACAGTCATGTGGGGCACTTCTTGAAAACATAACTACTGAAAGTACACCATTAATCTTGATAACTCTTGTAACTCTAATAAATCACCTCGCCAGGATAACCTGGATAGCTGCAGGGCTTGTGACTGCGGGAACATCTCAACTACATCTTTCTAGTAACTAGGTCTGTGATAACCCTAGTTAGCTAATGATAGCAAGCCGTAGGACTTGATTGGTCGTACATGAATGATTGCTCGTGATTAGCATGGGAATTATATTTCGTCTCTTGTTTTTCCTAATACAAGCTATTGTTTTATTCTAACCCTGTCTTTTTGTCATTTAAGCATGTTCATTTATTTATTCTTCTATTTATTATATGCTGGTTTTAGTTCCTTAATGAAGCCTCATTTGTGGTACTTACTTTTTCTGGGGTCTGACCCAGCTGGTTTTGTATGGCCAGATTTTGGAGTGATATCCGAGGATCTTCTTGCTTATCAGCCAGATGGTGAACACCGGACGTAATCCTGGCAAAGAGTGAGTTTCTTATTTTGCTCTCCCACTCTATTGTAAATTATTCTTTTGAGGCATTTAGCCGCCGAGCAAGTGTTATCTCGTGCTGAAACTTAATTTATGTTTGCCTAAGGGTTGTAACATGATTGACAAATCCTAGGGTTGATCATGTATGATTTAACTCTTGCTAGTCTCGCATTTTGTATGACTAGCTTCATGATCATCTGAATATATAATGTTTAGGATGCCTTACTTTGTATATATGATGATCTAACATTTTGTATATTTATTTGCTTGCTTGAGATTGAGACACTAGGCTTGTTCCTGACCATAGAGACTGATGGATTGTAGTTTAACCCTCATGCATCTAGACAGCCGTGACCGTATTGCGAGGTGGGTTGCACTTCAATATACGTAGCTGGCTGTGTCTGTCCCACGCTCTCCAGTATTCTGGTTCTGGGAAGCGACACAAATGCACCCTTATGAGAAAAAGTTAAGGGGGTAGTTTTTTTTGGGATATTTAGTTTTAGGGTCTCACATACAGTGTTCTAAATGGAGGCCACCTAGCCCACCTAGGCGTTAGGCGGTCTCTTTCCGCACCGCTTTTTGCTAGGCGGTGGAGTAGGCGGCCAACGGAGGCTGGCAGCATAGGCGGAGGTGAGGCAACGTAGGCGGGCGCCTAGGAGGAGCAATACCTAACAAGATATTTGGCCAAAAAAGGTTTCGTAAGCATTATGGACCTATGGTTCACTTTTAAAAAACTAAAACTTTATAAATATTCATTCTACGACCTAGTTATGCATGGAACACCCTTAAAATATGCATATTTATACAAAAATAGTGGTAAAATACTAAAAAAAATGTTCAAAATATATCGACCGCCTAGGTGGTGCCTTGGCAGTAGGCGGACTCTCTCCGGAGCGCATCCACCTACCGCCGTTTAGAACGTTGGTCACATATACATGGATATTAGAATTTGGGTCTCGAAATTACCAAGGTTAGAGTTGTGGTCTCGAAGTCACTATTCACGTAGGCTAATAAACAGTATTTTCAGACCCAAATCCTAACATCGGTCAATTTCGAGATCCAAACCTTAATATCCATATATATGTGAGATCCTAAAACTAAATAACTATTTTTGACAAATTATAAAGGCACATCAAAAATTACTTATGAGTAGTTCAGTTTAAAGGAACTTTTACTCGGGACAACCATTTTCTTATTTGGAGCTGCTATGTTGCCCGCGGTTTGTGATCGCGGACGTGACCGCATGCCACGTGACGGCCTTCCATTGGCCTTTGGCCCGGGTTTTAAGAGAGTGGGGCCCGGTGATAACAGGGAGGGCCAATGGTTGGCTGCCACGTGGCCCCCGGTCACGTCCGCGATCACAAACCACAAGTAAAATATCATTCTTGTTTCTTATTAGGGGCTGCCCCCAACCCCAACCCTCCCAAACCCAATCATTCTAACTTTCACTCTATCTCTCTCAATTCCTAAACATCTTCCTTCATCTTCACCAAAACCATAATCTTCTTCCCAATTTTGGACATGACACCCAAAGGTTCTTCACAATCAAGTTACCTCCATATGCTATATCTCTAATGTTATGTTTGCATTTCATTTTCATAAATATTTTCACAATAATTGTTAATGCCCAAATATCATTATATAGTAACATAAAATAGATTTAGGCTTAAATTTGGACGGATTTTTAAAGTTTCGAATCCATTTAAGGGTTTCCAAGTAAGGAAATCCGCCACAGTCGCGGTTGGGAAGAATCAGGATTGTAGAAATTTTATATAGTCCTGTATTATGTTACTGTATAAATATTCTACAGTCCTGATTATTTCAAGGACTGTAGAAATTTTCAATAGTCAACATACATGTTCATTAAAATGGTATATGTGGTATAGTTTGAGGGCATTTTCTTTACTCTCTCATGCATCTGTTGCAATGGTATATATGGTACAGTTTGAGGGGAGAAATGGAAGGGACAATCGCACCTTTCACTATCGAATAAATCTTACCGGCCGGGACGCCAATAGATGAAATATAAAACTTGTGGTTCATCACTGCATAAGAGATTATTCTTATCATAAAATATGGAAATTTGAGAGTTTACTATATTCCTGTCGTGCCTTGTTTATTGGGGATTCACAAGTCATGAATCCCCAATAAATAAGGCACGACAGGAGTATGGGTAAACGCTCACTTCTGTATATTTTGTGACAAGAATAATCTCTTCTAACGA
This sequence comes from Iris pallida, assembly GCA_029216955.1. Classification (NCBI taxonomy): domain Eukaryota; kingdom Viridiplantae; phylum Streptophyta; class Magnoliopsida; order Asparagales; family Iridaceae; genus Iris; species Iris pallida. The sequence goes on along the minus strand of JANAVB010022634.1, from coordinate 62,320 downwards.
CCACAAGTTTTATGTTCTTGGCAAGTACTACAATAAGTCGCTGCTACAACTTTTCTTCTCATTTTTTTAAGTAACAGAATCTCGATTGCTCGGTGATTACCTTGTAATTTGGAGTAGGTGGCGACATGAACCAACAACAGATGAAGACCAACACCTCGATCGCTCGGTGTTGTGAAACTTTAATTTTTGGAACTTTGTGTTGATTGTAATATGGTAAATTATCAAATTGTTGACGTAACTTTTTATATAATAAAAAATTGGTCATCGAACAATCTTGAAATGACAATGATTATGTTATATTGATCGTCTAATGTTGGTTGTAAGATGCTAATCGATCGACCTTGGAATAACAATCCTAAATATAAATTTGACAGACCTAAATTTGGACATGATGTTCATATTTTCTTTAGGACTGTAAAAAAAATGACAGTACTTCCTATTGGTAGGACTGTAAAAAAATTGGCAGTCATAAATAAAACATGTTGTTCATTATTTCTTTAGGACTGTCAATTTTTTTTACAGTCCTTCCAATTGGTATGACTATCAAATCCTAAATAAAACATGTTGTTCACATTTTCGTTAAAAAAAAATTTGAACAACTATCCGAGAAATGACATCTATGAGATGAAATGCTTAAATGACATGCCCATGATTAGTGCTTTAAAAAAAATTCATGTGATTTCACTCTCCGAGAAATGACATTTAAACAATTTTAAAAAAATGACATTTAACAATTTTTTTGGCAAGACTCCAATAATAAGCATTTAAAACAAAAAATTGGCAAGACTATCCAAAAAAAATTAGAAAGGACTGAGAAATTATTAAAACACGCCTATGATTGGTGCTATTTGAATGTCCTTTAAAAAAAATCATCGGACAACATATATTATTTAGGACTATAAATTTTTTTGACAGTCATACCAATTGAAAGGACTGTAAAAAAAATTTGACAGTCCTAAATAAAACATGTTGTTCATTTTTCTTTAGATTGAACAACATATTTTATTTAGGACAGCCAAAAAATTTGACAGTCCTACCAATTGGAAGGGCTGCCAAAAATTTTGACAGTCCATCATCGTCCCCATCTTAACTGTGGGCGAATTCTCGAAGTTCAAAACCCTAAAATGAGTTTGAAACTTTGAAAGTCCATCCAAAATAAATCATAAACCCAATTTTAGCTACTATAAGATGAAATTTAGGCATGAACTTGGATTGAGAACAATATTTCAAATTTGGGAGAGGAAAGGAGAAAAAGATGGGAAAAAGTTGCCTTTTATACTATATAGTGGACAGCCCCTAACAATTTTCTATTGGCAAACTTGCAAATAAAACAAATTGGGCAGCCCTGAGTAAGTTTATAGTGCTTTTATAATTTGACATTTTTTTCACTCGTAAGTGAGGGTCACTTATAAGTCCCACCCATTAGCTACTCAAACGAGCGGAGGCGGCCCAGCTGTCTGCTTAGTAGCGCTGACTAGGCAGCAACTGCTATACATGGTAGCCGAGCCGCTAGCTTAGCCTGTGTCATGACCCACACCCGATGTAAGGGCACGAGTACGTGGGTACGTCTAGCCTACGCCGCAGCATCGACGGTAGAACGATGTCTGGATCAATAATACTATCTAACCATCTCATACAATAATATATAAAAATCTGTCAATGATATCTCAACTCCATACAGAGGACAAGATGATAATACTCATACTCAATCACAAACAATTATAAAGAAGATAAACGACACGATAACAACATAGAAGGTATGATATGATAATCCAAGATAAGTACAAAACATAAATAAAACCCATATCCACATCCAAGTATATGAATCTATCTATCTTAACATATACATAGTCTCAAAAATAACATCTCAATATCAGAAGCTGGAGATAAATCTGGTACAAATAACTAACTACACCAGTCGCTCTTGGTGGTGTCTCCTCAACTGAACTAATCCCTCATGAGCCAAAGTCTCCAAGTCTACTCCTAATACATCATCTGGAAAAAAATATCCAGTCAGGATTGGAGCGAAGTATACCTGTAATAGCAGTTCCAATAAATGATAAGGACTATGTAATAGTAAATAAAGAGAATATATAAGATAATGTAACATGTATATGAATGTAACGAATGTATGAAAAGATGTAAATAACATAAGAGCAGGAACATCATGTATAATAATCAAGAATTTAACTATCTAAGTGAGTGAGTACTAGTTTCAACATGTGTTCGACTTAGGAACTTGCACAGGAATTTATGGCCTAGTTAATCATACGTGCGGTATATGATTAACACTTATAGGAAACAGGACATGCATATGGAGGGTATGATCACATATCTAAACTACTACTCCCCACTCCTAACTGGTACAGTGGATCCAGCCATGGTACGTTACGACATAGGATTCTATGAGAAGGTAGCAATTCTTCTCAGGAATTGGTGTATATACAATGCATAAGAACAACAACAGGGCTTGCACATGGTGTACCATGACATACAAAGAATAACATCTCATGACGGAATTTGTAAATACCAATCTGTGTAACCAATCTGTCAAGATCAAGGATATCTATACTAAATACAGGAAACATAGAAGATATTATAAACGAGAAATTAGTAGAGAATGTACTCGCCTGAAATCCGATATAAAGTATCAAAATTATCCAAAACAGTGCATCAAAGACCTATATATGGAACACCAATGTCAAATTGTGTTTTGGAATCATAACCATGGTATACTAGCTTAATAATATATTACAAAGTCATTTCTAGATCAAACTAGGTCAAACTGGGTTAACTAGGTCAATACCTTGCTAAACTTGGTCAACTAGGTCATTCTAAACCAATGTGGGTTTTCTAGGTCGCGGCTAACCTTTAGGTTGATCCGATACTTTTACCCCTTTGATTTACCTTGCTACCCATGTATTTACCTTACCTAGGAAATACCCATATTTCACCTATAGACTATACATTACCAATATGCCAAATGAAAATGTTTATGCCTTTACCCATTACACTATACTCACATGTTACCTTAGGTATACCTATATATATATATATATATATATATATATATATATATATATATATATATATATATATATATATATATATATATATATATATATAAACCCCTCTCCTTTTATTAAAAAGGCTCAGAAAGCCGGAGCCAGGCAAAGTATACAAGACACAAAATGACAAAGCCTATACAAGTATACCACCAAAAGGGAGCGAAGAGGGGTGGAAGGACCTCCTCTAGCAAGAGCTAAGGGAGGGTAGAGGACCAAAACGTACTCGGAGTGTGGGAGCAATGGGTGCTCCGCTTACGGCACTGACGGAAGACTTCTCGGATGATCTAGTCGGATGAGTATTGGTGGCCTTCGTATCTCGCCTTGTTGCGATTTTTTCATAACACCCACGTCGCGGCCGCTGCGACGATCTGGTGGTTGTGGGATGCAGAACCCCAGGCGTCCGCCAGATCGTGGAAGCGTCCACCGTCTGGCTCAATGTTGTAGAGCTGATTGAGGGTCCTCCAAGAGTTGCCTGGCAGAGTATCTTGACAAAAGATGTGGTCGATGGTCTCCATCTGACGATCTTGGCAGCAATTGCAGGCAGACGCAAGATATATATATATATATATATATATATATATATATATATATATATATATATATATATATATATATATATATATATATGCCTTCCTATCTCATAATATACCTTGATACCAAATAACATGTGTATCTATATATCCTACCAACTCTACTACCACCTTCACTCATAAACCCTATACATATATATAGTTAATTTGGCTACTATTACTAGACACAAGCAGAACTGTCAAAACGGGCTGGCGGGACGAGCCAACCCACAACTCACCAAAACCCATTATTTGGTGGGGCGGGGTGGACCAACCCACCATTTTGACGGGCCTGAAAATCCCAGCCCAGCCCAACCCGCCGACGGGCCACAGGCCAGGCGGGCCAGCCCGCTTTTGTAGCTTCATTTATAGTACATTACTTTCCATCTTAAGAATCAACTCTTCCACAAGGAAATACAATCTTAGATTCTCAATGGCAATACAAAATTTAACCCAAGATCAAAATAAATATACCCCAGGTTCATTCATAACACATATATCATTCCAATGTGGCAGAATACAACAATCAAAGATTCAAAATAACACATATATCATTCCAAGTGGTTCACTTTGTAACCTTTATTGTGTTGTGAATATGTTGACACTTATGACTCCTGATCCTGACTCCTGAGTTGACTTGATATAAGTAGAAGCCCACGGCCCGTACGGTCCAACCCACTGAGGTCCGCAGCGAAACGGGCCTTTAAATGTATAACCCAACCCACCTTTTTGTATGGCGAGGCGGGCGGGCCCAACGGGCATGGCTCACCTTGACAGTTCTAGGCACAAGGACACTCCCACATATCCTTATTTGACACTAGTACACACCCCATCCTATAATCTACTGCCCATGTACAATTCTGTACTCCTCTGTTCCATGTCCTACTGTGACAGCATTTATATGTTGCTCTTTTATGTAGCCTTTACTAGTTGTAAGTTTCTTGTATAGGTTACACACACACATGACCAACATACACTCATACCCTCATATGATCACTTGCTTATGGCCTAATGGCACTCCACAACACTCATTCACTCACCTAAAACTAATATGGTACTCAACTATGTTCAGGTTCCTCACATAGGCTTCCTATAGAACATACCTACACCCATGGCAACCCACAGAATCCCTGCACAGATTGCACATAGATAATCTCCACATCCTACCTAGAATGTACCCCTTTCCTTGCTACAAATGACTGTACTACACCTTTTTCTAGAAGGCTGCCATAATTCTGCTACTACTGCTGTAGGCAATTTCTCCCTCTGCACACACAGACACACATCTTTAGGTTCTTACCTACTACTATTGTCACTAAGTCTAATACTGTTACTGTTGCTTAAGCCAATGTCCATTGTAGCTGTCCCTGCTTCTATTGCAATAGCTCCATGTTCCCTCCTAACTGTTTCCCTGACAGCAATCCCACTACTGCTACTAAGTCTCTATTTTCTACTGCTACAAGCAGTAAAGTGCTACCTGATCCCCTCTACATCAATTGCTGCACTAACAACAGTTTACCTTGTTGTTATTACCTGTAACTGCTCTCCCTTAAACCATCTTTGCTGTTTAGGCTACTACTATTACCTGTTACTTCTGTCACTTCTTCTGCTTCTAATTCTTTTACTGTTGTTAGCCTACTGTCTTTCTACAATATACTGCTACTACTATTACCTACATGACCCCCCTCTACCTAGCTATCTATTAATTAATCTCTTTATCCAACTATATGTCTACCTATCTATCTATATAACTATTTAGCTATCTATCAATATATATATCTATCAAGCTATCTATCTATGTACCTATCAAGCTAATTAATTATAACACCCAGTTTTTCAGATAAGGGTAATTTTGAAATTTTGTAATTATAATTATTATTTATTGATATTTATTTTATATTATGATTTTTAGTAATTTTTAATTATTTTTAAACTATTTAAATTCATGACTTGTGATTTTGGTGTTTTGCTAGTGAAACCGTAGAGACTGCCTACCCTAGAGCCTAGCCATGTGATTAGGGTATTTTTGACATTTTTAGGATTATTTGAATTTATTATAATTTATTTGAATTTATGGGAATTTTTAGGATTTATTCTAGAATTATTTGAATGATGGTTGACTAGGTTGACTTTGACTAGTGTTGACTGGGTAGACTAACCTAGAAGCTAATCCTAGATGTGTTTGGACTTGGTTAGGTCATGTGACCCTAGTTAGACTAGAGTTAACTCATGGTTAGTCATTAAACTCTGGTTAGAATAGAAAGGCTTTTAGTCATAAGCCATGACTTATGATTTGAAACCATTAATTAACAACTTAGCCCATAGTGTCACGACCCGCACCCGCTAAAAGGGCACGTGACGCGACAACGCCCAGCCCTCACCGAAAAATCGGCGTAGAACGCTGTGGATTTTCTACTTCTAAACAGTTTATATATATAACAAAAACCTGTCAAGTCCATGGTCAACTCCGAACGGAGGACAAGCAATGAATATATATACGAGTACTCAATCACGACTCTAAGATAACAAAGTAAAGACTGAAATGTAAAGACAACAAGACGATAAAATAATATATAACCTGTCAAGTCCAACACAAAGAGTATATACAGTCCAAGTCTCTAATACAGTCCCAAAATATAATAAAATAACAAGTAGCAAGCTGGAGACAAGGTCCAGTCCAAAATGTCTAACCTAACTAAACTAAGCTAAAGGCTCGTCGGGCGGAGCTAAGCCCTGCTGAACCAAGGTCTCCAAGTCTATGCCCACTACGTCAACCGGACCATAGTAGGTAGGACAATCCTCCTCGCCACTATCTGTAAAATTTTGTCAACATATCCAGTCAGGATGGAACGAGCACAAATCTCCATAACAGTTCTAGTTAGACGATATTGAAAATGTAGCAGTAAATAGAGAGAATCTACGAGATAAATAATGTGTACATGAATCATGGTAAGGCATATCAAGACTGTAATCTGAATGTAAGAACAGGGAAACCAGTATAAATAATGTACAAGAATCTGGAACTATATCTATGTGAGTTTAGTATTAGTTTCAACATGTGATCGGCTTAGAACTTGATACAATGTTTGGCCTGGCTAATCATACGTGAGTGTATGATTAACACTATACAATGATGATACAATGATATCTGTGGGGTATTGATCACATCTCTACGCTAACACCCCCATCCCTGACCAATATAGTGGATCCAGTCATGACACGTCATGATACATATTCTCTGAGAGGGTAGCTAGCCTTCGCAGGAATCGTATCTATACAATGAACAATAAACAATGTAGACTTGCCCAGCGTATACCATATATAGGAGGAATAACATCTTATGACGGGATCTAGACAAATATCAATCCGTGTGAACAATGTGTCAAGAGAACAAGGATAATCTGCACTAAATACTAGAAACAAAGACGATATCATAAAACAGAAATATTATCAGAGAATGTACTCGCCTGTACTGTGATGGATAAGTCGACTGAGTCCAAGATCAGTGCCTCGAGGACCTATAGATGGAATACTGTATCAATATAATGGTTTGGAAGTAAAATTAAGTCATACTGAGTCAAAATAGGTTAAGACACGTCAAACTAAGTCAATCTAGGTCAAACAAGGTCAAACTAGATTATACGGGGTCAATCTAAGTCATATTAGACCTAACAAAGTCATACGAGGTCAAGACAACTCTAGTTGGGTCATACTTGGTCATGGAAGGACATTGGAAATCCATCCGAATCAAACTAGGTCGAAAATTGGCTTACCGTTGACTTTTGGTCAACGGGTCAACTCTGGTCAACTCTAGGTCATCTCTAGGTCATCCCTAGGTTACTGGTGACTAACAGTTGACTTTCGGTCAACTGCACAAGTCTAATGAAATTTGGGACTAAATTGGGTAAAGTGTTGACCCATAGTTGACTTTTAGTCCAAAAAGTCAACCGTGGTCAACCGGGTCCAAGACTAGGTTTAGACAGCTAATCCTACTCATTACCAACCTATACAACCCATATCCAAGTCCATCTTGGACTTGGAAACTCGAATCTTGGCCGTGGGCCAAATCTCTATTTTACCCTTTTTAAGGGTAAAATTCTACCCTCGGCGATAATCTAGATAGCCTACCTACGCTAGTTATTTTGACCCGATCTCCCTAGGGTAGTAGGGTACTATCCTATAGGTTCGTTATCTACCAAAATACCTAAGTAAAGTGGACGTCTGGTCCACCTTACGGTCCATTGCAGAAATCTCGAATATTTCGAGATACGCACTGACACGGCGCGATACCGGTGCCCTACGACCCCGACTTCCACCCGGAAGCTTACCCGCAAAATCTAAATCACGTATTCTAGGCCTATGTCAAGTTTCATCGCGATCCGATGCTCCGGGCTCAATTTCGCCCTCTAACTCGATTTCTAACAAAACCTTCGTTTTCTACTCTCGTTCTATTTCCCTCTCTTGATTCTCGATTCTAATTCTTCCTCTTCTCTACTCTTCTAATCTCCCTCTTCTTCTCTAATTCCTCTTCTTACTCCTCCCTCCTATTCTTCTTCAATTTCCTTATTTCTCTAAATTTCCTCTTCTCTAAACTTCTTCTTCTTCTAAATCCTAACTCTTTTTCCCTTCTCTTCTTCTAATTCTCTTATCTATTTCTCTCTACATAATCGTATATATATCTATATATATACACTTACATATATACTAAAATGGGGGTTTATAGTGGGCTAGGGGGGGGTCAATGGGGGGTTTAGAGCTGCTAGCTGCTGCTGTTGCTCAAGCTGCTGCCACTGCTGCTGCTCAAGCTGCTGCTGCTACTGCTGCTGCTGCTGCAACTGCAAGCTGCTGCTGCTGCTTGCTGCAGCTCCTGCTTGCTGCTGCTGCAGCACCTACTGCTGCTGCTATTGCTATCTCTTCTTCTCCTCCTCTTAATCCTCTCCTCTCCTCTCTTATATATATATATATATATATATACTTATCTATATATCTATCTATTTCCATCTATATATATATATATATATATATATATATATATATATATATATATATATATATATATATATATATAACCATATATATATCCTCTTCTCCCCTCTCTATCCACATATACACCCACACACATATACCTATATATACACACATATATACATATGTACACACACCTATACATATATATATACACACACATATACACATATATACACTCACCTATACATATATATATACACACATATACACACAACCACACCACCATTCTCATCCTCTCCTCTACCACTCTTACACACACACACAAATACATACATACATATATATTCCTATATATATATCTATATACAAACATACATAACCATATATATATATATACATATATATATATATATATATATATATATATATATATATATATATATATATATATATATATATATATATACACCATTAACATATAATCTCCCTTAATTAACCACTTAACCAAACTCTAGAGAAAACCTACAAAAATAGGGGCAAAGTGTAGAGAATGAGATTCTCTACACTTAATGTGAATGTCATAAATGGAGAGGAGAATTAATGAGGGGTTTAAATGACAAACCTAATTTTTCTTGGAGGAGGAAGAGAACTTGGAAAGAAAAGAAATTTTGAAGAAGGAAGGAGACTTTGTCATGAAGTAACAAAGAAGGGGGGGGGGGGGGGGGGGGGTTACATGCCATGGCCGGCCACCCATATTGGGCTATTGGGTTGGGATCCAATAGCCCACAACCCAATAACCTAAGTTGGTTCAAAATGAAATTGGGTTGGTTCGATTTGATTCTAAACGACTAATTAAGTCTCTAAATTGACTAATTAAGCCATGGAAGTTAGGTTAATAATTTCTAGCCTATTTATGATGGTACATGGGCTAAGCCCAGCTAGTATGGGGGTTCCACTAGGGTCCAGGCTACCCGGGTCTCCAAATTGGGTCCGAATTGGATAAAATTCAAACCAACCCAAATAAATTCCTAAAAATCATATAAAATCATAATAAATTCCTAAAATATTTTAAAACTTGAAAATGACAAAAATACCCCTAATTTGAAAACTGGGGGTGACACATAGAGGCCCAAGCCCATAGCCCATCACTAAACCCTAACCCTAACCCACTATGGCCAGCCACATTGGGAACCCCACCCCTATTTATACTCTCTTCCATTTAGGGCTAGCCTCTTTTAGGAAAGAACAAGCTTAAGGAGGAGGTATTTTTCCAACTTTAGAAATTCATAGAAATTCTATTTTATCTCTTTTTTCCCTCAAACAAATTGCAATAGGTTCTAATTTAGGTATACTTGCTGTTTATGGAGGTCATTCTCAAATTTGGGACAATTTGGAGCTTTGGGATTAGCAAGAAGGATCCCCCATTTTGAAGCTTTCTTTGGAGAAGAACACCAATAGGTAACTTCTCATTCTCTCCATGAAATTCCAGTTTTCTTGCATATTTGGACAGCCCTAGGTGTCCCCTAGCCGTAGGTATTGGTTTCGTGTTGAGTCGTGTCTGTTTCGTGTCCGTATCGGACACGAATCAGTGTTAGGGTGCATGTGTTCGATGAAATGCTTGAGTGATGTAAAACCCCTAAATTTTTACTATTTTTTTATTTAAAATTTTTACTGATTTAAAATTTTGTATTGTACGTCACGTAGTCGTATTGTACGTCATGTGCGAAGGTTCGTCTTTCGTAATTGCTCGACGAATGCGAATATGTGCGAGCGTACATATTTTTGAAAAACATTATTTTTATTATTTTTATAGTTTCAAAGAAATATAGACAATAATTATTTCTAGCTACTATTTTTAAGTTTACGATTTTATTTATGAAAGCCTTTTCGTTTATAGCAGTTATTAATAATAAATAATATTCTTAGGCATACATATATTTCATAAATATTTTGCTAGTTTATTTTAAATAAAAATATAATTTTTGAGATTTATTAATATTAATATTTTATTATTCAAAAAGATATTTAAAAATATTTATTATTTTCGAAATTATTATTATTGGTATTTTGAAAAAAATATATTTGAAAGTTATTGTGGCCATTTAAATCTTGATTTGCTTTTTGGATTTATTTAATATCCATATTTGGAACTTGATTTATCCCATTTGATTTGAGCTAAAATTTAATTAGATTTGAATTGGATTTGATTTGGATGTAGATTTATTGAATTGGTTTAAATTAGTAATTTAATTATCTAAATGGGTTTAAACTGTTCTAATCCTATCCAAATGGGAATTCCCACATCCTATAAATAGGCAGGTACTCCTCCATAAATTTCTCACCTTCACAAATTCTCCACCACCACAACTAGAATTCGTGTATCGTGTCCATGTCCGTGACCGTGCCCCATCCACTATTTAGTTCCCTTTACATATACATGTTCCTCCCCGTCCGACACACCCGGACATCCAAACCCGTGTCGCGCAGGACACAAACCCTGACACAATTCATCCAAAACCCTAACCAACCCTGACCTCCTCCTTTGCCCCGCTTCCCAGACCTAGCGACAGCCACCGTTACCAGCAGCGCTGCCCTAAAACATACGACCACCACACCCATGAAACCATCCACCGCCGCCCCTGCATTGCCACAACCACTATCCGTTCAATGCCACGCCCCTCGTCGTCCCTCACAGCCAACACCGCGGACAGCACTCGACTCCCTGCCATCTCCTCTACGCCACCCGAACCACCACCAAGCACACAACCGACACCACCATCACCACCATCACCCAAACCCGACCGTCGCCTCATCTACAGCCGTCTCCTCCAACCAACCCCGTTCCTCCTTACCACCATCTTCGTCGTCGTCAACACAATCACCATCACCACACCAAAAATTGTAGCCCCATCCAGCAATACCATCTCTGGTCGACCATTTCGACCAACTCCGGGCCACCGCCACCGCAGTCGCCACTACAAACCCAATCAACAACCCAATAGGAGGAATATGAAAACTCTCACCTGTGCCGCCGGCGAAACCCCGACCACCGCCACCGCGGAGCGCCCCACCGCGCGTCCGCTGACCACCGCCTCCACTGCCTTAGCCGACCCGTGTCCGCCGGAAACCCTCTCCCCCAGCCTTGCCGACGTGCCACCAGCCTCCGCCTCCTCCGCATATCTCTCCCGCCGGCGCTGCCCCTTGCGCAAACCACCGCCGCCGCGACTTCCCGTGAGCTCCGCCCGGATCGCCGCCCTTCTCCGCCTACTCCCACAGTGAGCCGCCGCGTCCACTGGCCGCCTGAGCCTCCGCCGCGTGCATCTCCCCGCGCCAGTGGAACCCTCGCCGCGAACCCGACCGGAACCCTCTCCACGCCGTCCCTCCGCCGCCTAGCTCCAGCGCCGACCGCCGCTGCCATCGCCGTCTCCCAGCGACCTCGCCTCGAACCCCCTCTCCGCTTCTCCTTCCCTCTTCCTCCCGATCGCCCTCTCTCTCGCTCCACTCGATCTCCCCTTTTCTTCTCACTCTCTCTCCTCTCCTTCTTCTTCTGATTCTTCTTTTTATTATTTTTTTTCTTTTTTGTTTTTTTTTTTTGTTATACTGTTACCCCGAGAAAGAAGCAGTAGTAATAAGTAGATTTTTTTTTTTTATTATTATTATTATTATTATTTTATTATTATAAGTATCATTATTATCTTCATTATTATCTTCATTATTATTATTATTATTATTATTATTACTATTATTATTACTATTATTATTGTTAGTATTTTCTTGTTCTAAGTAAACATCTGTAATTTAAAAATTTAAATATATTTTATTGAAATATATTTTGGACAACTGTCTATATGAATAAATGTGTTCTTTACGACAACTATATATTAGCTATTATACATTATTAATATTTTAGTTGTTATTTTATTATAATTATTATTGTTATTTGTAAATAATTGTTTTTTTTGTATTTTCATAGTATGTTAAAAATATATATATGGTACTAGGCTTGTCCTATATTATTTTCAAAACTGGATTCGAAGACTAAATATGTTGATACAATATTAATACTTATTTTGTATACTAAAAAGTATTTAAACTAAATTCAGTCTTTGCCTAGAAAATTTATTTTGACAACTTAGAGCTTTAGCCTTAAAAACAACTTTCGATTTTTTTTGGGTGTTTTAAATTATATTTCAATTATTATAAATAATTTTTCCAAAATTCATATATATATATTCTTTGTCCAATTTCCTTCGACTATCATTCTGTCCGTGACCAATTCCATTCTCCCTATACCCCAGCCAACCCCGTACCTTCATTATGTCCACCATAACTAAATTGACCGTCCTAGACTCGATGGAACTATCCGTGCCACCAACAGAGGTCCCTTTGTGTAGTTGTTACATCGAAGTCGCAGTTCATGCCACAATGATCATTGCAGCACACCAGGCGTACTACAAGGCAAGACACCTTGCCTTCACTATTTAATTTCTTGCTCAATATCATGCATGTTTTTACTTATTCTAGAAAATATAAATTGTACTTGCAAATTATTATATTTTAGTTGCATTGGCCTAGAGTTAAAAGACCGCCCTTTGTTTGTGCCGCATTCATTAACTCGACACATGTGTGCCACGATGTCACGTGTTTCATATAGATTCGGACTTACGTACCGATCGTAAATCGGTGTGTACAGGGCGAGCGTTAGGATAAACTGCTAATATAGTTTTCTAGAAGACTTAGCGGTAATTAGAAATATCGTGGTGTGAATTCAGCACGAGTAGTGCCTGGGAAGGGTGAAGACAGTTATTAGGTGCAGGGGCTTTCACACATTTACTTTTCTCTAGCTGCCATTTGTGACTCAGCCGAGAGCTAGTGTGCCGTGCACTTATTTACTTTTCTCTAGATGCCACTAGTGCCTCGGTTGAAACACAAATGTGCCGTGCATTTACTTTTCTCTAGCTGCCGTTAGTGACTCACCCAAGAGCTAGTGGGCCGTGCATTTATTTTTCTCTAGATGCCCCTTAGCTCTCACTCGAGTGCTAATGGGCCGTGCAATTACTTTTCTCTAGACGCCACTAGTGCCTTGGTTGAAACGCTAACGCGCCGTGTTTCTAATCTCGAGAGCCCTTGTGTGGAACGTTGTCTTCAAAGTACATTTTCACATAGAATGGTTAAGGACCTTTATTTATTTAGTCATATATATACTTTTATGTTGAGCTTCTATTATTCAGTTATTGGCATGATATTATGTGTCTTGTTACGTCCCTCTGAGGACCTGGTTATCTCGCCAGGTGTGTGCTCTTGTCTTACGCAGGTATTCTAGCTCTAGCCGTGATCATCGCTATATCTTCGAGGATGATTGCAATTAGATCGTCTTCGCTTCGCTCGCCAAACTTATTTCATTTTTCATGTATTTCGTCCTTTGCTTGTTGGTAGTGGATTTGTCTCTGCCCAACATATTGTACAAATACATTTCCATAGATGATTATATGAATTCTTTATTTTCTTTTATTTGTGGATGAGATTAGTTGCTATGGTTTCTACTGCATATTATAGCTTATGTATACATACAAGGCCATGTACTTCATATGTATACATCTGGCATGTCTACGTTCCTAGTCCTACGTATTTTAGGATTGGAGCGTTACATGTTTTTGTGGTGGCCCATGCAGGTCAAGATAAATAGTTTGGTTACTTTACCGTACCAAGCAAGCCTGTGTATAGGATTAGAAGTCTAGGATCTCATCCACATACTTGACCTCTTTCCTTGATTTTATCCACCGTTTGACTCATCAATTGCATCTTGCTTGCTTCCTTCCATCCCTATTCTTATCTTCCCTTCGTGCTTGCTAGAGATTGACCATACTAGTTAATTGTCCCGAAACACCATTAGTTTAATTCTTTAAGTTGGGTAGAATACCTTATGAACTAGCAACCCCTTTGACCTAGTGACCTATATTAGCAAGCTTATTTAGATCCTAGAATCTAGAGGACCTAACCCATCTAGCCAACCAAGGACTTGGACAAGAAGACTATAGGACGACTGTATAAAGACCATCACAGGACATGACTTAGCTCCTTTAGAAGTTCGAACCAATTTCTACTTCTTCTAATTTTAAACTCTCGTGCCTATAATTTCACTCTCTTGACAAATGTTGCTACTACAACCTAGATTTGCAAGTTCATTGATTATCGAGCTTGTTCACGACATATGTTATTGGAAGAGCTCCCACTAACATATTGTCTAATCAGAACCGGTGCATAATGGTCTGATCAACCAAGTGCACTTTGGTTCGCTTTTGTTTATTATTCTGCGTGGATGGACCATAGTTAAACTTGGCCTTTAGAATTCCATCCACGACTGCCTTGAAAATTCTTTTGAAATTATTCGATCGTCTTTGAATCACGTATTCGTATTCGATAACGACTTCTTCGAACTCTATATTGCTTTCGCCTTCACCCATTTTCGAAGGACGAAGGCGTTATACTTGAAGTTCCTCTAGCTGTCCTATCAATTATGACCATACCGTATTATTTTTCTACGATCTAGATCGCGATTTCTTACGACATGATTTTGTGAAAACATTGTCATCGTTGGATCCCCATTGATACCCCCTTGTGTCCTCTCACCCCCTACGAATTATTAATTTCGAGGACGAAATTCTTTTAAGTTGGGTAGGATATAAAACCCCTAAATTTCTACTATTTTTTATTTAAATTTTTTACTGATTTAAAATTTTGTATTGTATGTCACGTAGTCGTATTGTACGTCATGTACGAAGGTTCATCTTTCGTAATTGCTCGACGAATGCGAATATGTGCGAGCGTACATATTTTTGAAAAACATTATTTTTATTATTTTTATAGTTTCAAAGAAATATAGATAATAATTATTTCTAGCTATTATTTTTAAGTTTACGATTTTATTTATGAAAGCCTTTTCGTTTATAGCAGTTATTAATAATAAATAATATTCTTAGGCATACATATATTTCATAAATATTTTGCTAGTTTATTTTAAATAAAAATGTAATTTCCAGATTTATTAATATTAATATTTTATTATTCAAAATGATATTTAAAAATATTTACTATTTTTGAAATTATTATTATTGGTATTTTGAAAAAATATATTTGAAAGTTATTGTAGCCATTTAAATTTTGATTTGATTTTTGGATTTATTTAATATCCATATTTGGAACTTGATTTATCCCATTTGATTTGAGCTAAAATTTAATTAGATTTGAATTGGATTTGATTTGGATGTAGATTTATTGAATTGATTTAAATTAGTAATTTAATTATCTAATTGGGTTTAAACTGTTCTAATCCTATCCAAATAGGAATTCCCACATCCTATAAATAGGCAGGTACTCCTCCATAAATTTCTCACCTTCACAAATTCTCTACCACCATAACTAGAATTCGTGTATCGTGTCCATGTTCGTGACCGTGCCCCATCCACTATTTAGTTCCCTTTACATATACATGTTTCTTCCCGTCCGACACACCCGGACATCCAAACCCGTGTCGCGCAGGACACAAACCCCGACACAATTCATCCAAAACCCTAACCAACCCTGACCTCCTCCTTCGCCCTGCTTCCCAAACCTAGCGACAGCCACCGTTACCAGCAGCGCTGCCCTAAAACATACGACCACCACACCCATAAAACCATCCATCGCCTCCCCTGCATTGCCACAACCACCATCCGTTCAATGCCATGCCCCTCGTCGTCCCTCACAGCCAACACCGCAACTAGCACTCGACTCCCTGCCATCTCCTCTACGCCACCCGAACCACCACCAAGCACACAACCGACACCACCATCGCCACTATCACCCAAACCCGACCGTCGCCTCATCTACAACCGTCTCCTCCAACCAACCCCGTTCCTCCTTACAACCATCTTCGTCGTCGTCACCACAATCACCATCACCACACCAAAAATTACAGCCCCATCCAGCGATACCATCTCCGGTCGACCATTTCGAACAACTCCGGGCCACCGCCACCGTAGTCGCCACTACAAACCCAATCAACAACCCAATAGGAGGAATAGGAAAACTCTCACCTGTGCCGCCGGCGAAACCCTGACCACCGCCACCGCGGAGCGCCTCACCGCGCGTCCGCTGACCACCGCCTCCACTGCCTTAGCTGACCCGTGTCCGCCGGAAACCCCCTCCCCCAGCCTTGCCGACGTGCCACCAGCCTCCGCCTCCTCCGCCTATCTCTCCCGCCGGCGCTGCCCCTTGCGCAAACCACCGCCGCCGTGACTTCCCGTGAGCTCCGCCCGGACCGCCGCCCTTCTCCGCCTACTCCCACAGTGAGCCGCCGCGCCCACTGGCCGCCTGAGCCTCCTCCGCGTGCATCTCCCCGCGCCAGTGGAACCCTCGTCGCGAACCCGACCGGAACCCTCTCCACGCCGTCCCTCCGCCGCCTAGCTCCGGCGTCGACCGCCGCTGCCTCGCCGTCCCCCAGCAACCTCGCCTCGAACCCCCTCTCCGCTTCTCCTTCCCTCTTCCTCCCGATCGCCCTCTCTCTCGCTCCACTCGATCTCCCCTTTTCTTCTCACTCTCTCTCCTCTCCTTCTTCTTCTGATTCTTCTTTTTATTTTTTTTCTTTTTTGTTTTTTGTTTTGGTTATACTGTTACCCCGAGAAAGAAGCAGTAGTAATAAGTAGGTTTTATTATTATTATTATTATTATTGTTTTATTATTATAAGTATCATTATTATCTTCATTATTATTATTATTATTATTATTATTATTATTATTATTATTATTATTATTATTATTACTATTATTATTATTAGTATTTTCTTGTTCTATGTAAACATCTGTAATTTAAAATTTTAAATATATTTTATTGAAATATATTTTGGACAACTGTCTATATGAATGAATGTGTTCTTTACGACAACTATATATTAGCTATTATACATTATTAATATTTTAGTTGTTATTTTAATATAATTATTATTGTTATTTATAAATATTTTTTTTTGTATTTTCATAGTATGTTAAAAATATATATATGGTACTAGGCTTGTCCTATATTATTTTCAAAACTGGATTCGAAGACTAAATATGTTGATACAATATTAATACTTATTTTGTATACTAAAAAGTATTTAAACTAAATTCAGTCTTTGCCTAGAAATTTTTTTTTGACAACTTAGAGCTTTTGCCTTAAAAACAACTTTTAATTTTTTTTTTGGGTGTTTTAAATTATATTTCAATTATTATAAATAATTTTTCCAAAATTCATATATATATTCTTTGTCCAATTTCCTTCGACTATCATTCTGTCCGTGACCAATTCCATTCTCCCTATACCCCAGCCAACCCCGTACCTTCATTATGTCCACCATAACAAAATTGATCGTCCCAGACTCGATGGAACTATCCGTGCCACCAACAGAGGTCCCTTTGTGTAGTTGTTACATCGAAGTCGCAGTTCATGCCACAATGATCATTGCAGCACACCAGGTGTACTACCAGGTAAGACACCTTGCCTTCACTGTTTAATTTCTTGCTCAATATCATGCATGTTTTTACTTATTCTAGAAAATATAAATTGTACTTGTAAATTATTATATTTTAGTTACATTGGCCTAGAGTTAAAAGATCGCCCTTTGTTTGTGCCGCATTCATTGACTCGACACATGTGTGCCACGATATCACGTGTTTCATATAGATTCGGACTTGCGTACCGACCGTATATCGGTGCGTACAGGGCGAGCGTTAGGATATAACTGCTAATATAGTTGTCTAAAAGACTTAGCGGTTTTTAGAAATATCGTGGTGTGGATTCAGCACGAGTAGTGCATGGGGAGGGTGAAGACAGTTATTAGGCGCAGGGGCTTTCACATATTTACTTTTCTCTAGCTGCCATTTGTGACTCAGCCGAGAGCTAGTGTGCCGTGCACTTATTTACTTTTCTATAGATGCCACTAGTGCCTCGGTTGAAACACAAATGTGCCGTACATTTACTTTTCTCTAGCTGCCGTTAGTGACTCACCCAAGAGCTAGTGGGCCGTGCATTTATTTTTCTCTAGATGCCCCTTAGCTCTCACTCGAGTGCTAATGGGCCGTGCATTTACTTTTCTCTAGACGCCACTAGTGCCTTGGTTGAAACGCTAACGCGCCGTGTTTCTAATCTCGAGAGCCCTTATGTGGAACGTTGTCTTCAAAGTATATTTTCACATAGAATGGTTAAGGACCTTTATTTGTTTAGTCATATATATACTTTTATGTTGAGCTTCTATTATTCAGTTATTGGCATGATATTATGTGTCTTGTTACGTCCCTCTGAGGACCTGGTTATCTCGCCAGGTGTGGGCTCTTGTCTTACGCAGGTATTCTAGCTCTAGCCGTGATCATCGCTATATCTTCGAGGATGATTGCAATTGGATCGTCTTCGCTTCGCTCGCCAAACTTATTTCATTTTTCATGTATTTCGTCCTTTACTTGTTGGTAGTGGATTTGTCTCTGCCCAACATATTGTACAAATACATTTCCATAGATGATTATATGAATTCTTTATTTTCCTTTATTTGTGGATGAGATTAGTTGTTATGGTTTCTACTGCATATTACAGCTTATGTATACATACAAGGCCATGTACTTCGTATGTATATAGCTGGCATGTCTACGTTCCTAGTCCTACGTATTTTGGGACTGGAGCGTTATAAGTAAATAAATTCTTCTTATTTTTAAATTCTATTTGAATAGATTTCTAGCCATTGATGTGTGCTTTCGAACCCCCAAGTTCTGAGCTCATATCGAGCTGAGTCCGTGTCCAAAATGGACACGAACTCGCTGCACGAGACACGACGCACATGCCCTGCTACTCGGGGGCTATAACTCCCTGTACACGACACATCTGGACACAAAATTTTGTGTGGACACTGTTTAGGTGACTGACACGAGGCACACAAATTTTCATGGGTTTTTGTTCAGTGGTTTGGGAGAAATCGCACGCGCACGGATCGCGCACTGCTGCACACGCGCGTGAAAACGCCACTGACACGCGGATACAACTTTCGAGACGACTCACTTGGACACGTTTCAGGTGGTTGGACACGAAGCCCTAGAACTAATCTAACTTAGGACTCGACCACAGTACTCGTAGTTAGACACACGTGTCCCTATCTAGCCCGACACATGCCCACGAGGCTGTCTGTAGCCTGTGTTCTGACACAGTAGATTTTGGTGTCTTGGACACGTTTGTGTTCGTGTCTTGGACACGGAAACACTCTCTGGACACGAGTATGCATACCATGTTCATTACCAACCAATTTCACTAATTGATTCTTCAATTTATTGCATAATTCCTATTCGAACACCCTATGTCTGACATTTCGGATACAGGGTTAAGGTGTGTGTTTGCAGAGGTTTTCATATTGAAGTTCCTGTCAAATTTGAATTTCCAGCATGTTAGATAGATTCCTACATGATATATGCTAATGTGTGATTGGTTTTTAGTTAGTCATTGCTTCGAGTCTGTTGGAAATTAGAGCATGGGGTTCCTGTCCTATTATACTGATATGTATTGATTTGTTTGAACTGTTTTCAAAACATCAGTCATATGTAAGCCTGAATTGAATTGATTCCCTCTTCTCATTCTAACTGAGATTGTATCTTTCAAGTGAAAACCTGAAAACTGAGATATGATGTCTCAGTCCTTTTGTTTTTTTTGTAATGTTCAATTCAGTTTTTTCCAATTTTAGCATTTTATCATTCTCAGTTTTAATATGCTGGGCTGTGAACAATATTCTTAGGTTACTCGAAATCGATTTCAGGTTTCAAGTTCACTTTATGGGTTGATTTGGGTTTTATTGATTTGAATCAAATTGATTGGGTTTTATTTTATTGAGTACTAATGCAGAAAAGTGAAGGTTTTGATACATGAAGGTTTGAAGGTTTTGATTTGGTGTTTGATTTAGGATTGATCCTCTAATGCATTGATATAATATGAACTTGTTTAGATGTTTTACTAATACAGAAACCTTAAACTGAAATCTGTAAACATGGGAGTAGGTTTCACATTGATTGGTTTGTTTGACTGTCAATTGGTTTGTTGATATCCTGAGAATTTCACTCACACACCTACACCCAATCTACATACATGGAAATGATAACTGGACACTATTTTCCTGTCCTTACACAGCCCATTTCAGTCCCTATATATATCTTAAAATTTACCGTCGCCTCATCTACAGCCGTCTCCTACTGGACACTATTTACCGTCGCCTCATCTACAGCAGTCTCCTCCAACCAACCCCGTTCCTCCTTACCACCATCTTCGTCGTCGTCACCACAATCACCATCACCACACCAAAAATTGTAGCCCCATCCAGCAATACCATCTCTGGTCGACCATTTCGACCAACTCCGGGCCACCGCCACCGCAGTCGCCACTACAAACCCAATCAACAACCCAATAGGAGGAATATGAAAACTCTCACCTGTGCCGCCGGCGAAACCCCGACCACCGCCACCGCGGAGCGCCCCACCGTGCGTCCGCTGACCACCGCCTCCACTGCCTTAGCCGACCCGTGTCCGCCGAAAACCCTCTCCTCCAGCCTTGCCGACGTGCCACCAGCCTCCGCCTCCTCCGCATATCTCTCCCGCCGGCGCTGCCCCTTGCGCAAACCACCGCCGCTGCGACTTCCCGTGAGCTCCGCCCGGACCGCCGCCCTTCTTCGCCTACTCCCACAGTGAGCCGCCGCGCCCACTGGCCGCCTGAGCCTCCGCCGCGTGCATCTCCCCGCGCCAGTGGAACCCTCGCCGCGAACCCGACCGGAACCCTCTCCACGCCGTCCCTCCGCCGCCTAGCTCCAGCGCCGACCGCCGCTGCCTCGCCGTCTCCCAGCGACCTCGCCTCGAACCCCCTCTCCGCTTCTCCTTCCCTCTTCCTCCCGATCGCCCTCTCTCTCGCTCCACTCGATCTCCCCTTTTCTTCTCACTCTCTCTCCTCTCCTTCTTCTTCTGATTCTTCTTTTTATTATTTTTTTTTCTTTTTTTGTTTGTTTTTTTTGGTTATACTGTTACCCCGAGAAAGAAGCAGTAGTAATAAGTAGGTTTTATTATTATTATTATTATTGTTTTATTATTATAAGTATCATTATTATCTTCATTATTATTATTATTATTATTATTACTATTATTATTACTATTATTATTGTTAGTATTTTCTTGTTCTAAGTAAACATCTGTAATTTAAAAATTTAAATATATTTTATTGAAATATATTTTGGACAACTGTCTATATGAATAAATGTGTTCTTTACGACAACTATATATTAGCTATTATACATTATTAATATTTTAGTTGTTATTTTATTATAATTATTATTGTTATTTGTAAATAATTGTTTTTTTGTATTTTCATAGTATGTTAAAAATATATATATGGTACTAGGCTTGTCCTATATTATTTTCAAAACTGGATTCGAAGACTAAATATGTTGATACAATATTAATACTTATTTTGTATACTAAAAAGTATTTAAACTAAATTCAGTCTTTGCCTAGAAAATTTATTTTGACAACTTAGAGCTTTTGCCTTAAAAACAACTTTCGATTTTTTTTGGGTGTTTTAAATTATATTTCAATTATTATAAATAATTTTTCCAAAATTCATATATATATTCTTTGTCCAATTTCCTTCGACTATCATTCTGTCCGTGACCAATTCCATTCTCCCTATACCCCAGCCAACCCCGTACCTTCATTATGTCCACCATAACTAAATTAACCATCCTAGACTCGATGGAACTATCCGTGCCACCAACAGAGGTCCCTTTGTGTAGTTGTTACATCGAAGTCGCAGTTCATGCCACAATGATCATTGCAGCACACCAGGCGTACTACCAGGCAAGACACCTTGCCTTCACTATTTAATTTCTTGCTCAATATCATGCATATTTTTGAATTCTAGAAAATATAAATTGTACTTGGAAATTATTATATTTTAGTTGCATTGGCCTAGAGTTAAAAGATCGCCCTTTGTTTGTGCCGCATTCATTAACTCGACACATGTGTGCCACGATGTCACGTGTTTCATATAGATTCGGACTTACGTACCGACCGTAAATCGGTTCGTATAGGGTGAGCGTTAGGATAAACTGCTAATATAGTTGTCTAGAAGACTTAGCGGTTATTAGAAATATCGTGGTGTGAATTCAGCACGAGTAGTGCATGGGAAGGGTGAAGACAGTTATTAGGTGCAGGGGCTTTCACACATTTACTTTTTTCTAGCTGCCATTTGTGACTCAGCCGAGAGCTAGTGTGCCTTGCACTTATTTACTTTTCTCTAGATGCCACTAGTGCCTCGGTTGAAACACAAATGTGCCGTGCATTTACTTTTCTCTAGCTGCCGTTAGTGACTCACCCAAGAGCTAGTGGGCCGTGCATTTATTTTTCTCTAGATGCCCCTTAGCTCTCACTCGAGTGCTAATGGGCCGTGCATTTACTTTTCTCTAGACGCCACTAGTGCCTTGGTTGAAACGCTAACGCGCCGTGTTTCTAATCTCGAGAGCCCTTGTGTGGAACGTTGTCTTCAAAGTACATTTTCACATAGAATGGTTAAGGACCTTTATTTGTTTAGTCATATATATACTTTTATGTTGAGCTTCTATTATTCAGTTATTGGCATGATATTATGTGTCTTGTTATGTCCCTCTGAGGACCTGGTTATCTTGCCAGGTGTGTGCTCTTGTCTTACGCAGGTATTCTAGCTCTAGCCGTGATCATCGCTATATCTTCGAGGATGATTGCGATTGGATCGTCTTCGCTTCGCTCGCCAAACTTATTTCATTTTTCATGTATTTCGTCCTTTGCTTGTTGGTAGTGGATTTGTCTCTGCCCAACATATTGTATAAATACATTTCCATAGATGATTATATGAATTCTTTATTTTCTTTTATTTGTGGATGAGATTAGTTGCTATGGTTTCTACTGCATATTATAGCTTATGTATACATACAAGGCCATGTACTTCGTATGTATATAGCTGGCATGTCTACGTTCCTAGTCCTACGTATTTTGGGACTGGGGCGTTACATGTTTTTGTGGTGGCCCATGCAGGTTAAGATAAATTGTTTGGTTACTTTACCGTACCAAGCAAGCCTGTGTATAGGATTAGAAGTCTAGGATCTCATCCACATACTTGACATCTTTCCTTGATTTTATCCACCGTTTGACTCATCAATTGCATCTTGCTTGCTTTCTTCCATCCCTATTCTTATCTTCCCTTCGTGCTTGCTAGAGATTGACCATACTAGTTAATTGTCCCGAAACACCATTAGTTTAATTCTTTAAGTTGGGTAGAATACCTTATGAACTAGCAACCCCTTTGACCTAGTGACCTATATTAGCAAGCTTATTTAGATCCTAGAATCTAGAGGACCTAACCCATCTAGCCAACCAAGGACTTGGACAAGAAGACTATAGGACGACTGTATAAAGACCATCACAGGACATGACTTAGCTCCTTTAGAAGTTCGAACCAATTTCTACTTCTTCCAATTTTAAACTCTCGTGCCTATAATTTCACTCTCTTGACAAATGTTGCTACTACAACCTAGATTTGCAAGTTCATTGATTATCGAGCT
This sequence comes from Iris pallida, assembly GCA_029216955.1. Taxonomy (NCBI): domain Eukaryota; kingdom Viridiplantae; phylum Streptophyta; class Magnoliopsida; order Asparagales; family Iridaceae; genus Iris; species Iris pallida. Next base: position 38,092 of record JANAVB010022634.1, on the reverse strand, counting down.
TGTTCACGACATATGTTATTGGAAGAGCTCCCACTAACATATTGTCTAATCAGAACCGGTGCATAATGGTCTGATCAACCAAGTGCACTTTGGTTCGCTTTTGTTTATTATTCTGCGTGGATGGACCATAGTTAAACTTGGCCTTTAGAATTCCATCCACGACTGCCTTGAAAATTCTTTTGAAATTATTCGATCGTCTTTGAATCACGTATTCGTATTCGATAACGACTTCTTCGAACTCTATATTGCTTTCGCCTTCACCCATTTTCGAAGGACGAAGGCGTTATACTTGAAGTTCCTCTAGCTGTCCTATCAATTATGACCATACCGTATTATTTTTCTACGATCTAGATCGCGATTTCTTACGACATGATTTTATGAAAACATTGTCATCGTTGGATCCCCATTGATACCCCCTTGTGTCCTCTCACCCCCTACGAATTCTTGATTTCGAGGACGAAATTCTTTTAAGTTGGGTAGGATGTAAAACCCCTAAATTTCTACTATTTTTTATTTAAATTTTTTACTGATTTAAAATTTTGTATTGTACGTCACGTAGTCGTATTGTACGTCATGTGCGAAGGTTCATCTTTCGTAATTGCTTGACGAATGCGAATATGTGCGAGCGTACATATTTTTGAAAAACATTATTTTTATTATTTTTATAGTTTCAAAGAAATATATACAATAATTATTTCTAGCTATTATTTTTAAGTTTACGATTTTATTTATGAAAGCCTTTTCGTTTATAGCAGTTATTAATAATAAATAATATTCTTAGGCATACATATATTTCATAAATATTTTGCTAGTTTATTTTAAATAAAAATGTAATTTTCGAGATTTATTAATATTAATATTTTATTATTCAAAAAGATATTTAAAAATATTTACTATTTTTGAAATTATTATTATTGGTATTTTGAAAAAATATATTTGAAAGTTATTGTAGCCATTTAAATCTTGATTTGATTTTTGGATTTATTTAATATCCATATTTGGAACTTGATTTATCCCATTTGATTTGAGCTAAAATTTAATTAGATTTGAATTGGATTTGATTTGGATGTAGATTTATTGAATTGATTTAAATTAGTAATTTAATTATCTAATTGGGTTTAAACTGTTCTAATCCTATCCAAATAGGAATTCCCACATCCTATAAATAGGCAGGTACTCCTCCATAAATTTCTCACCTTCATAAATTCTCCACCACCACAACTAGAATTCGTGTATCGTGTCCATGTTCGTGACCGTGCCCCATCCACTATTTAGTTCCCTTTACATATACATGTTTCTCCCCGTCCGACACACCCGGACATCCAAACCCGTGTCGCGCAGGACACAAACCCCGACACAATTCATCCAAAACCCTAACCAACCCTGACCTCCTCCTTCGCCCCGCTTCCCAGACCTAGCGACAGCCACCGTTACCAGCAGCGCTGCCCTAAAACATACGACCACCACACCCATAAAACCATCCACCGCCTCCCCTGTATTGCCATAACCACCATCCGTTCAATGCCACGCCCCTCGTCGTCCCTCACAGCCAACACCGCAACCAGCACTCGACTCCCTGCCATCTTCTCTACGCCACCCGAACCACCACCAAGCACACAACCGACACCACCATCGCCACCATCACCCAAACTCGACTGTCGCCTCATCTACAGCCGTCTCCTCCAACCAACCCCGTTCCTCCTTACAACCATCTTCGTCGTCGTCACCACAATCACCATCACCACACCAAAAATTACAGCCCCATCCAGCTATACCATCTCCGGTCGACCATTTCGAACAACTCCGGGCCACCGCCATCGCAGTCGCCACTACAAACCCAATCAACAACCCAATAGGAGAAATAGGAAAACTCTCACCTGCGCCGCCGGCGAAACCCCGACCACCGCCACCGCGGAGCGCCCCACCGCGCGTCCGCTGACCACCGCCTCCACTGCGTTAGCTGACCCGTGTCCGCCGAAAACCCTCTCCTCCAGCCTTGCCGACGTGCCACCAGCCTCCGCCTCCTCCGCCTATCTCTCCCGCCGGCGCTGCCCCTTGCGCAAACCACCGCCGTCGTGACTTCCCGTGAGCTCCGCCCGGACCGCCGCCCTTCTCCGCCTACTCCCACAGTGAGCCGCCGCGCCCACTGGCCGCCTGAGCCTCCGCCGCGTGCATCTCCCTGCGCTAGTGGAACCCTCGTCGCGAACCCGACCGGAACCCTCTCCACGCCGTCCCTCCGTCGCCTAGCTCCGGCGTCGACCGCCGCTGCCTCGCCGTCCCCCAGCGACCTCGCCGTCCCCCAGCGACCTCGCCTCGAACCCCCTCTCCGCTTCTCCTTCCCTCTTCCTCCCGATCGCCCTCTCTCTCGCTCCACTCGATCTCCCCTTTTCTTCTCACTCTCTCTCCTCTCCTTCTTCTTCTGATTCTTCTTTTTTTTTTTCTTTTTTGTTTATTTTTTTTTTGGTTATACTGTTACCCCGAGAAAGAAGCAGTAGTAATAAGTAGGTTTTATTATTATTATTATTATTATTATTATTATTATTATTATTGTTTTATTATTATAAATATCATTATTATCTTCATTATTATTATTATTATTATTATTATTACTATTATTATTATTAGTATTTTCTTGTTCTAAGTAAACATCTGTAATTTAAAATTTTAAATATATTTTATTGAAATATATTTTGGACAACTGTCTATATGAATGAATGTGTTCTTTACGACAACTATATATTAGCTATTATACATTATTAATATTTTAGTTGTTATTTTAATATAATTATTATTGTTATTTATAATTATTTTTTTTTGTATTTTTATAGTATGTTAAAAATATATATGGTACTAGGCTTGTCCTATATTATTTTCAAAACTGGATTCGAAGACTAAATATGTTGATACAATATTAATACTTATTTTGTATACTAAAAAGTATTTAAACTAAATTCAGTCTTTGCCTAGAAAATTTATTTTGACAACTTAGAGCTTTTGCCTTAAAAACAACTTTCGATTTTTTTTGGGTGTTTTAAATTATATTTCAATTATTATAAATAATTTTTCCAAAATTCATATATATTCTTTGTCCAATTTCCTTCGACTATCATTCTGTCCGTGACCAATTCCATTCTCCCTATACCCCAGCCAACCCCGTACCTTCATTATGTCCACCATAACTAAATTGACCGTCCTAGACTCGATGGAACTATCCGTGCCACCAACAGAGGTCCCTTTGTGTAGTTGTTACATCGAAGTCGCAGTTTATGCCACAATGATCATTGCAGCACACCAGGCGTACTACCAGGCAAGATACCTTGCCTTCACTGTTTAATTTCTTGCTCAATATCATGCATGTTTTTACTTATTCTAGAAAATATAAATTGTACTTGCAAATTATTATATTTTAGTTGCATTGGCCTAGAGTTAAAAGATCGCCCTTTGTTTGTGCCGCATTCATTGACTCGACACATGTGTGCCACGATATCACGTGTTTCATATAGATTCGGACTTGCGTACCGACCGTACATCGGTGCGTACAGGGCGAGCGTTAGGATATAACTGCTAATATAGTTGTCTAAAAGACTTAGCGGTTCTTAGAAATATCGTGGTGTGGATTCAGCACGAGTAGTGCATGGGGAGGGTGAAGACAGTTATTAGGCGCAGGGGCTTTCACATATTTACTTTTCTCTAGCTGCCATTTGTGACTCAGCCGAGAGCTAGTGTGCCGTGCACTTATTTACTTTTCTATAGATGCCACTAGTGCCTCGGTTGAAACACAAATGTGCCGTACATTTACTTTTCTCTAGCTGCCGTTAGTGACTCACCCAAGAGCTAGTGGGCCGTGCATTTATTTTTCTCTAGATGCCCCTTAGCTCTCACTCGAGTGCTAATGGGCCGTGCATTTACTTTTCTCTAGACGCCACTAGTGCCTTGGTTGAAACGCTAACGCACCGTATTTCTAGTCTCGAGAGCCCTTGTCTGGAACGTTGTCTTCAAAGTACATTTTCAAATAGAATGGTTAAGGACCATTATTTGTTTAGTCATATATATACTTTTATGTTGAGCTTCTATTATTCAGTTATTGGCATGATATTATGTGTCTTGTTAAGTCCCTCTGAGGACCTGGTTATCTCGCCAGGTGTGTGCTCTTGTCTTACGCAGGTATTCTAGCTCTAGCCGTGATCATCGCTATATCTTCGAGGATGATTGCAATTGGATCGTCTTCGCTTCGCTCGCCAAACTTATTTCATTTTTCATGTATTTCGTCCTTTGCTTGTTGGTAGTGGATTTGTCTCTGCCCAACATATTGTACAAATACATTTCCATAGATGATTATATGAATTCTTTATTTTCCTTTATTTGTGGATGAGATTAGTTGTTATGGTTTCTACTGCATATTACAGCTTATGTATACATACAAGGCCATGTACTTCGTATATATATAGCTGGTATGTCTACGTTCCTAGTCCTACGTATTTTGGGACTGGGGCGTTACAAGTAAATAAATTCTTCTTATTTTTAAATTCTATTTGAATAGATTTCTAGCCATTGATGTGTGCTTTCGAACCCCCAAGCTCTGAGCTCATATTGAGCTGAGTCCGTGTCCAAAATGGACACGAACTCGCTGCACGAGACACGGTGCACATGTCCTGCTACTCGGGGGCTATAACTCCCTGTATACGACACATCTGGACACAAAATTTTGTGTGGACACTGTTTAGGTGACTGACACGAGGCACACAAATTTTCATGGGTTTTTGTTCAGTGGTTTGGGAGAAATCGCACGCGCACGAATCGCGTACTGCTGCACACGCGCGTGAAAATGCCACTGACACGCGGCTACAACTTTCGATACGACTCACTTGGACACGTTTCAGGTGGTTGGACACGAAGCCCTAGACCTAATCTAACTTAGGACTCGACCACAGTACTCGTGGTTAGACACACGTGTCCCTATCTAGCCCGACACATGCCCACGAGGCTGTCTGTAGCCTGTGTTCTGACACAGTAGATTTTGGTGTCTTGGACACGTTTGTGTTCGTGTCTTGGACACGGGAACACTCTCTGGACACGAGTATGCATACCATGTTCATTACCAACCAATTTCACTAATTGATTCTTCAATTTATTGCATAATTCCTATTCGAACACCCTATGTCTGACATTTCGGATACAGGGTTAAGGTGTGTGTTTGCAGAGGTTTTCATATTGAAGTTCCTGTCAAATTTGAATTACCAGCATGTTAGATAGATTCCTACATGATATATGCTAATGTGTGATTGGTTTTTAGTTAGTCATTGCTTCGAGCCTGTTGGAAATTAGAGCATGGGGTTCCTGTCCTATGTATTGATTTGTTTAAACTGTTTTCAAAACATCAGTCATATGTAAGCCTGAATTGAATTGATTCCCTCTTCTCATTCTAACTGAGATTGTATCTTTCAAGTGAAAACCTGAAAACTGAGATATGATGTCTCAGTCCTTTTGTTTTTTTTGTAATGTTCAATTCAGTTTTTTTCCAGTTTTAGCATTTTATCATTCTCAGTTTTAATATGCTGGGCTGTGAACAATATTCTTAGGTTACTCGAAATCGATTTCAGGTTTCAAGTTCACTTTATGGCTTGATTTGGGTTTTATTGATTTGAATTAAATTGATTAGGTTTTATTTCATTGAGTACTAATGCAGAAAAGTGAAGGTTTTGATACATGAAGGTTTGAAGGTTTTGATTTGGTGTTTGATTTAGGATTGATCCTCTAATGTATTGATATAATATGAACTTGTTTAGATGTTTTACTAATACAGAAACCTTAAACTGAAATCTGTAAACATGGGAGTAGGTTTCACATTGATTGGTTTGTTTGACTGTCAATTGGTTTGTTGATATCCTGAGAATTTCACTCACACACCTACACCCAATCTACACACATGGAAATGATAACTGGATACTATTTTCCTGTCCTTATACAGCCCATTTCAGTCCCTATATATATCTTAAAATTTACCGTCGTCTCATCTACAGCCGTCTCCTACTGGACACTATTTACCGTCGCCTCATCTACAGCAGTCTCCTCCAACCAACCCCGTTCCTCCTTACCACCATCTTCGTCGTCGTCACCACAATCACCATCACCACACCAAAAATTGTAGCCCCATCCAGCAATACCATCTCTGGTCGACCATTTCGACCAACTCCAGGCCACCGCCACCGCAGTCGCCAATACAAACCCAATCAACAACCCAATAGGAGGAATATGAAAACTCTCACCTGTGCCGCCGGTGAAACCCCGACCACCGCCACCGTGGAGCGCCCCACCGCGCGTCCGCTGACCACCGCCTCCACTGCCTTAGCCGACCCGTGTCCGCCGAAAACCCTCTCCCCCAGCCTTGCCGACGTGCCACCAGCCTCCGTCTCCTCCGCATATCTCTCCCGCCGGCGCTGCCCCTTGCGCAAACAACCGCCGTCGCGACTTCCCGTGAGCTCCGCCCGGACCGCCGCCCTTCTCCGCCTACTCCCACAGTGAGTCGCCGCGCCCACTGGCCGCCTGAGCCTCCGCCGCGTGCATCTCCCCGCGCCAGTGGAACCCTCGCCGCGAACCCGACCGGAACCCTCTCCACGCCGTCCCTCCGCCGCCTAGCTCCAGCGCCGACCGCCGCTGCCTCGCCGTCTCCCAGCGACCTCGCCTCGAACCCCCTCTCCGCTTCTCCTTCCCTCTTCCTCCCGATCGCCCTCTCTCTCGCTCCACTCGATCTCCCCTTTTCTTCTCACTCTCTCTCCTCTCCTTCTTCTTCTGATTCTTCTTTTTTTTATTTTTTTCTTTTTTTGTTTGTTTTTTTTGGTTATACTGTTACCCCGAGAAAGAAGCAGTAGTAATAAGTAGGTTTTATTATTATTATTATTATTATTATTATTATTATTATTGTTTTATTATTATAAGTATCATTATTATCTTCATTATTATTATTATTATTATTATTATTATTATTACTATTATTATTACTATTATTATTGTTAGTATTTTCTTGTTCTAAGTAAACATCTGTAATTTAAAAATTTAAATATATTTTATTGAAATATATTTTGGACAACTGTCCATATGAATAAATGTGTTCTTTACGACAACTATATATTAGCTATTATACATTATTAATATTTTAGTTGTTATTTTATTATAATTATTATTGTTATTTGTAAATAATTGTTTTTTTTGTATTTTCATAGTATGTTAAAAATATATATGGTACTAGGCTTGTCCTATATTATTTTCAAAACTGGATTCGAAGACTAAATATGTTGATACAATATTAATACTTATTTTGTATACTAAAAAGTATTTAAACTAAATTCAGTCTTTGCCTAGAAAATTTATTTTGACAACTTAGAGCTTTTGCCTTAAAAACAACTTTCAATTTTTTTTTGCGTGTTTTAAATTATATTTCAATTATTATAAATAATTTTTTAGGAGTCACGAACCATTCTGGGCGCATGGCTTTTGAGGCGCATGCAGGCGACTTTCCTTCTGTCTTTTGGGATCAGAGAGCAGTCTAGGGCGCATGGCTTTTGAGGCGCATGCAGGTTTGGGCGCATGGCCGTGGAGGCGCATGCGGGTGGTTGAGTGGCCACGTGGCAGTAGCCGTCGGAGTAAAGTCATGATGATGCTGACGTTGCCGACGCTTCGTCTTCTGAAAAAGCTGCCGACCGTTCAGGCTTTGGAAGATGTGCTGCCAACTCTGTCAGTTCAGCATTTAATGTTTGTGACATTCGATGGACAGCTGAGGGGGCACGTCGATTGACGTTCCACTGGGTATAGGGGCACATCCTCTGTGATACGCATGGCTCTGAAGGGCGCATCTGTGTGATGCGCCTGAAGTCGAAGGGCGCGTGCGGCTGTTTCGTTCCTTGAGTGCTTTAAATAGCCGTTTGGCTGAATTCGAGGCATCCGGTTCATCCATTAAATGCAAGTTCATTGCTCAGAATTCGGATAGCCATCCACTTGGCGCGTGGGTTTGATCTGCCCGGCCTATAAATAGTGGCATGGAGAGAGGGTTTGCTTCTCGTTCTCTCACGTACTTCCAATCATGAACTTGGGTACTCGAGTGCATTCTGTTGACGAAGTGCTCCGAGGGTGAAGATGAGACGCCATGTCGTCGTTGCTGCACTTGAAGGTGACTGTTACATCCAAAAGACGGGGTCGAGGGCTTCCGAGGCAGGCGGAAGGTGCCTGTTGCATCCAAAGATAGGGATGCTCGGGCCTCGTCTCCGTTGTTCCGGAAGAGCCGTAGATCGGAATGGCGGTGCTAGGCTCTTTCTTCCTTCAAAGTGGGTGTCGCCCACTCTGGTTGTGTTGAAAGCTGCTCCTTTAGCCGTGTTTCGATTACGGTCTTCCTTGGTCTTTGGAGGCTCTTTCGAAGCCTCCCCTGGCCACAGATTTGCGGTGCTCTTCACTTCCTCGGTTCCAGCCAGAGGTTAAATGCTTCATTAGTCGAAGCATTTATCAGGTGAGCCTGGCTGGAAGAGCGGCACATAACTGGGCTGCTGAAGGGATGCACATAACTGGGGCTACTGAAGGAATGCGCCTTGCTGAGGGCGCATGGTGGGATGCGCCCGATTGAAGGCGCATGGTGATTGCTGCGCCTGACTGGAGGCGCATGATGGCTGCTGCGCCTGACGGGAGACGCATGGTGACTGCTGCGCCTGCCTGGGGGCACAGGGTGGCTGCTGGCCGTAGACTTAGGATCTTTCCTTTGTAGAAGTTTTTCCTTTGTACAGCCTTCTCTAGACATGTAATAGATCTTTCCATGTCTATATTTGTTGCTTTTGCTGTGGAGTATTTTGTCCAAGCTCTGGCGTATGTAGTGTCCGACGCACGGGCTTTCTGGTTGTAAAATTCCATGCTTCTACAAGACCCCCTTCAAAGTTTTCAAAACTTTTGAATAGGTTTTGGAATACTTTGAATAAGAAGCATGGAGATCAGGGCACATGACTGTTTGGGGCGCATGCCTGTTCGGGAGCATGCTCCTCTCAGTTAATGATGATGATGCCTCGGTAACCGAAAAGATTAATGATGATCTTTTGGTTTTATTTGCTGTTATCTTTTCACAGAACCCGAGGCGACGGCTGAGATCACACATCATCGGGTCACGCGTGCGACCAAGCCCTATAAATAGGCAAGAGATGGAGAGAGAGAGAGAGAGAGTTCTTCTTCTCCTTGCTTTTGCTTTCTTTAGAGTTCTTCTTCAAAAAAACCCTAACTTTTTCTTCTTGAGAGAATGGCTCCCAAGACACCTCGCGGCGGTACCGGCAAAGGAAGGGAGAAAGGAAAGGAGCCTGTGACAGTTGTGGCGGCTGACGTCCCCCGTCGGCCTGTCGAAGTTCGGCCGGAGGTGGTGGGTGAGTCTCGTACACCAACGCACATAGACCTTGAGTCTTTGATGATGTGCTGCAGTTTTTGCCCGCCGACACGCATAGCTTTAAACCCTGATGATGCGCCGAAGCCCTGTCGCTGACGCACATGGGTTTAGACCCTGATGATGCGCCGAAGCACTTTTTTCAAACACATTATGTACTTCTGATGGGTCTTAGACTCTTTTATTACTTCTAATATTTTCGAATCTTTGCTAGTGTCAATGACTATCCCGCCCTTGAATGAAGTGCTTTTGGAGGCTGCCCTCAGTCAGGCGGGGGTAGAATATGACGAGGAAGTGATAAACCCTGCTCAGGATGCTCTTATGCTGGATCAGCATCCCGAGAGAATGACTCAAATCCGGTAACAACAGTATGGATTCCTCAAACGGATGATGGAGCGTGGAGTTTTGAAATCTGCCACATCTGATAAAGTGACCTTCTTGAAGCCTGAGTTCCTATTCAGAGACCGCCTCACTTCTACTAAAGCAACAATGTTGAAGGTCAAGGAAGACTGGTTTTTCACAGCAAAAGGAGTGCATATGACCGTTAAGCAACTTGAACGCCAATGGCCTTTGACGGCCTTTTGTCGTCTTGCTTCGAAGAGGATGATGTCTTGGGATCTTACCCCCTCTCAGGGGGGAGCGGTGACTGGCATTATCAAAATTGATTCTGCCTCCGATCAGAGAGATACTTTGACCGCGGTGCGGTCTGGGTCTTCTTTCACCTGGCGGACGCTACATCCTGGGAGCATTTACAGTGATGTTCTCCTTGATACATTTGCTTATAGTACCTTGACTTTTGCACATCGCATGCTGTTGATGGAACGCTCATACCCGAAAGGGGAGTTTCGGGTAGAGGGTTGGTGTCATTACGTTTCCAAATGGGATAAACTGACACTCTGGGTTTTGTCGCGGTTCCAGACTGAGCTCCGAGAAATTGGGCTGACTACCGCGATTCGTGCCACCCAGGCAGGTGTTGACATTAACAGGCATATGTTCCTCGCCCTCTTGGAAATGTTTGATGTCCATACCGGGACCTTTTTTACTCCGGTGGGGGAGTTAGGGCTCGCACTTCATGAGATGTATGAGGTATCAAAGCTCCCTTGGGGATCGGAACCCTATGAAGAGTATTTTCCGACCAACGAAGAATTTCAAGTCCTGGGGGACAAGGCTGAAGAGATGACAGCCGTCTTTAAGGAAGTGGCTAGTCATCATTACTACATGCAGAAGAGGGATAAGGGCGGATTGCAGCCTCATGTGACCGCTTGGAGAGATTACGTCTTTAGGCAAGACAAGGGAGATCCCACGCAGTTCTCCACTCCATCGACGCTCTCTCGTAGTGAAGTGCTCTCTGAGGTGAGCAGGTTAGATGAAAAGAATCCTCGGGAAAACGAGGACCAGCAGTCTGATGAACGCTCCTACAGCTGTTTCTGGCATCTTGCTCATCGAATGTCGCCAAAAGTAGTATTGGTCGCGTATCTCATGGTTTGGCTTCGGGATTATGTCTTCCCGGGCGGATCCGGCTCTGTAGAGAGAGTGACCCGGCACTTGATCCTGCCAGCTGTGAAGTTGGTCTTTGGCCGGCGCCTGGCTCTGCTCCCCGCAATGGTATATAATTTACTGTGAAGTTTACGCGAGTTCGAAGGAAATGTGATTCATGACCAGGGTCGAAAGGATAACTTCCCGCGTACTGAACTGCCGTTTCACTATTTGATGGGGTGGTTAATTTTACACCATCCCAACGTAATGAGTCCGGGTTCAGAAGAAGACTACAGGGCCGGAGATGCATTCCTCCACCGTTTTTATCAGAGGAATTGGTCGCACACTGGCGTTCCTGTTTGCAGAAGGGTTTTATCCCATCTTCAGGGATGGGAGATCACCAAAGTTGGTCCGATCTTCTTAGGTTTTGAGGCCAATGAAGACTTGAGGGATTCAGGTGAAGTCGCCACCGCCCTGCCTCCATGGGGATTCCGCTGGTTGCAAAGTATTCGGCCATCCCACCTGGTGTACCGGAACAGGAATCAGTGCTTCCTGGAACCGTATTTATCGAGTCGCTTTGCACGTCAATTCGGTTATGCACAGCTGATGTTGGACAATCCCAGTATCATCCTGGGGTATGCTGGAAGTTTGCTGGATGGCACACGAGCTTGGCATTACTATAATGCCGGATGTACCGGAGCTCGCTTTACGCTGCCTGCCCAGGATCCGCGACCGCCCATTCTTTACTCAGCTGCCAAGTTTTACTGTGTTATGGCTGCCGCGCCTTTCAGATATGATAGGGAGACGAGTCTTGTTGCAGGCACACCGTTAGCGGTAACTGGGCATGTATCGGCTAAGGCTCGACCACACCGTCCACCGGGGGTGGGTCAAGCTGCACCTTCGGTTAATCAACCAAGACGACGTACAGATGCAGGGGCTGGATCACTTGCGGCAAAGAAGCTAAAGAAGGCATCGTCACCGACAGTGTCAGCCGATTCAGCATCTGCAGAGGTAAGGATCCCCCGCAAGGTCTGGTTTTGGGCTCGACATTTTATGTAATCAATGATTCCCCTTTTGTACAGGAGCCGCTAAAAAGAAAGCCTCGTACTCCAAAATCTGGTGGGAGTAGATCAAAGGAGATGGCGGGTTCGTCTGAAGTGCGCATCCCGCCGACTATGATGTCTCCTATGGAGGAGAATCCAGAGGACGCTGTTGTCGTAGAGATTCCAACGTCCCTGGATTATGTCAGGAGGGAAGCTGAGGATGCAGCAGCCTCCGTGATGATAAAGACCGCGGCTGGGGCCTTGGATGCCGAGGATCTAGCAGACACGAGGCTCCCTGGTGATGATGTGGGGGGGAGTTTGTCGCCTTCCGATGACGTCCCTCCAGCGTTGCAAGAGTCTGTTACGGGGGCAACAGACATGGTTGGAACAGGGGAGAGGGTTGATTCCCCTCCTTGTCATAATGAGGGGAGATCGGCTGTATCATTGCCAAGTCCTACCCCGGCCTCACCCGTGGAAGTTGAGGTGGCTACCGATCAGGCGGTAGCGACAGATCCTGTCCCTGCAGAGGGACTTAAGAAGGAAGAGACTCATCTGCCAGTCTTGTCTCCCGGAGCGGGCCAAGAGATGAGTGTTGATCTCCCCGTTCTGCCAGGGGAGGTACTGACCGCTGATAGGACGTTGGGGGCAGAAGAGGTGGCCGTTGATGTCGGTGGTTCCTCCGAACTTGAGAAGGGTAAGGGTGTGGAACCCTCTGTTGCCCCTCCTACTTGGGGTACTATCTCGACGCCTGTGCCGGCTTCCTCTGTTCCTTCGGCTCCTCGGGCTAGCAGTCCGGCCCGTGTTGATGAATAGCCTATTGATGCCGAGATTCCAGTCTCGCAGATTGAGGTTGGCGGATCTTCTTCCGGTCCGCTAACTACAGCATCCCCTCCAACTCCTGCTATGACGCCGCAGGTGCTGGCGGACGCAGATGAATATGTGAAATTCAACGTTGAGGGGGTGTATAAAATGCTGCAGAGGGGTGTATCCGCTGTGATGGATGCCAACGAGAGTTTTACGACGGCAAGAACTCTGGCAATGCCTTATATCGAGCTGATCCGCGTTCACCAAGGCCACGACCATATGGCCGAGATCCTGGAGGCTTCGGTGATTGAGCTGGACCAGCGGCTCACAGAACTTCAGCGCATCCAGCGAAATAACCTTTCCGTCTTGATAGATGCAGAGAAGGAGAAGTTGATCGCTGAGATTGAGTCTTCCTACCAGGCCACTGTGAGCGTCTGGGAGCACGAGGTGGCTGAGACTGAGGCTGCGGTAGGGCAGTTGTCTCAGTCCATGAAAGAGACAAAGGAAACGCGAGCTGCGTTGGACGCTAATATCGCGGAGATCTACGCCGAGATACGCCATCTTGAGGACCAACGGGCCCGGCTCCAGTTAGATGCCGAACGTGTCCAGGCTGAACACGTAGCTTTCAAGAAGGAGGAAGCAACCTTCACTCACCGGGCTCTTGCCCTGGCTCGGCAGCGACAACAGCTTGATGAGATGCATGAGAATGATACTTCCGTTGAGGCCGTTGAATTGATGCGTCAAGAAGCTGAGCGTCGAGTCCTGGCGACTATGGAGACTCTTACAGCCGACTTGAGACGTCGAGTTAGAGAGCTCTCGACCAACCCTGGAGATGTTTAGGGACTGTAGCGTCTCCTTTTTATGTTTTTGCAACTCTTGCTGGGGATAGTGTAGTTTTGTACTTTCTTTTTTTAGAAAATAAAGAAGTACGCAACTTTTTTTTTGTGATGTGTTCATTTTTGTTATCATGAACTTGATGATTTGTGTGGACCTATCATCTTTTGCGCACCTTGGCTTTTAGGTACAGATAATAGGTTTGAGGGAACCGACATGTTTGCTCAGAGGTAATATGGACGTGGCAATCATTGGGGTTCAAATGATAGAATCTTCCTACTCAGAGGTATTATGGACGTGGTAGGAATGATCCTGGGGAATACGCTGAACAACTCAGAGGTGATGTGGACGTGGAAGTTCTGCGATCAATGTACGACAACGCAAGGGTCGTTTGTACGAGATGTTTACTCAGAGGTAATGTGGACGTGGTAAACATGAAGGATAGCGTAGGCTTACGAAGTGTAAGATTCCGCTTTGCAAGGTGTAGAGGGACAACTCAGAGGTGATGTGGACGTGGTTGTCTTTCTACTGGAGGATGCTATGGAACAGCTGGATTCCGGAAGCGTATGGTTTTGTTGGAAGGGAATTGTCTGTGAATCCTGATGATTGGGTCCATAGATCCCCTTGTGGAAGCACATATCTGGAAGATGTCAAGAGTAGTACTTCTTCAGGAACTTGCCGTTGATGGGCATCATGAATAAGTCCCCATTGGGCTTGGCGAGGCGGTAAGCACCGTTTGAGTATACCGTCTCAATGATGAAAGGTCCTTCCCACTTGGGCTCGAACTTTCCTGGTGTCTTGTGAGTTAACACCATCGGCCTCCTGATTGCCAGAACCAGGTTGCCAACTTGAAAAGTTCTCTGTTTGACCTTCTTGTTGAAAGCCTGTGATATACGGGCTTGGTAGAGTTCGATACGTTGTTGAGCTAGGAGACGCTTTTCGTCAAGTGCCTCCAGCTCCTGCAGACGACGACGTTGATTGTCCTCTTCTGTGAGTTTGTTTGTGATTGGTACGCGGAGTGAGGGTATCTGGATCTCGAGAGGCAGTACCGCTTCACTCCCGTAGACCAGGGAGAATGGTGTGTTGCCTGTTGGGGTTCGTATTGTTGTACGGTAGGCCCAAAGACATTCGCCCAGCTTTTCGTCCAAGTCGTGTTTGTTGGATGATACGACTTTTTTGAGCAGCCTAACGATAGTTTTGTTGAACGCCTCGGCCAATCCATTTGCTGCCGGATTGTAGGCGGTTGATGCCACGTTTTGAATGTGATTCTTGTCACAGAATCTGCTGAAAACATGGCTGATGAACTGAGGACCATTATCGTGGATGATCCTTCGGGGTACTCCGAAGCGGTAGATGACATGGTGTTTGATGAAGCTGACCACCCTGGAGCTCTTTACTTTCGCCAATGGGACTGCCTCTGCCCATTTGGAGAAGTAGTCGATAATGGCCAGGATGAAGCGGTGCCTCCTTGATGAAGGAGGGATGATTGGTCCTACAATGTCCATGCCCCAGGCTTCGAAGGGCCAGGAGGCGACTGTAGGATGTAGTGGTTCTGACGACGTATGAATGAAGTCTGCATGAAGTTGGCACGCATGGCACTTCTTAGCATAGTTGACAGCATCAGCGGCCATGGTTGGCCAATAGCAGCCCATACATCGCAGTCGATCCTGCAACTTAGGACCAGGTTGATGAGCTCCGCAAGTTCCGTCATGAGCTTCTCGAAGAGCTTCGGTCGCCTCTTCGTTGGATAGGCATCGAAGGAGGAGCCCATCATAGGAGCGTCGGTACAGCATTTTAGTGGTTGTATCATAGTAGAATCGAAGAGAACGTCTCCTGACTGAGACGGCTTCCTTCGGGTCCTCTGGAAGAATTCCGTAGACGGCGTAGTCGATGAACGGGAACCTCCAGTCTCGGACATTAACACCAGTACCTGTCGGCATGGCGTGGTCTACTCGTAAGCATAGGTTGTTTTTAGGACAAACCAAGTCTCGGCCAACCACCGTGACGTAGTGTTGAGTCCCAAGGGGTGCTGCTAATGAGGCCGCGAGGCCAGCCAGAGCATCAGCCTCCAGGTTTTGTAGACGAGGTACGTGTTCGATGAAGAACCCGGTGAAGGTTGAAATGATGTTCAATGCAACTTTATGGTAAGGGATCAGATCTTCATGGCGAACCTCGTATTGCCTTCGGATCTGGTTTACGATGAGTTTCGAGTCGCCGTAGGCTTCCAAATAATCCACCCCCAGCTGTTGTGCCAGTTGGAGTCCCATAATGAGCGCGTTGTACTCGACCACGTTGTTGGAGCACGACTTCGAAAGAGAGTAAGCACGCTGGATGACTAGCTGATCGGGGGAGACTAAGACTACCCCCACTCCTACGATGATCTGGCCTTTGGGGCCTGTTCTTGAAGCGCCATCGAAAAACATCCGCCAGACGGAGCCTTCTTCGGTGACATTTGATTCTTGGACCTCATCCGGGATGTCTTCATAGAGTCTTGAGGACTCCGGGATGGGGTGTGCAGCTAAGAAGTCGGCCAGAGCTTGACCCTTAACAGCCTTCTGTGGAACGAACACCATGTTGTATGGTGTTAGCAAGATCGCCCATGTGGCTAGCCGGGAGTTCAGTGATCCTGGCTTCGTCATGAGGACTCTGAGTGGATTGACTCGGGAGATGACATGAATTGTCTGGCCCGAGACATAGTGGCGAGTCTTCTGGATGGCAAACACCAAGGCCAAGCACTCCTTTTCAACGGGGTTGTACCGGTATTCAGCCCCGATGAGTGTTCGACTGAGGTAGAAGATCGCTTGCTCGTAGCCTGTATCACTGTTTTGAGCCAGCAGAGCGCCCAGGGAATGATCCATGGCTCGGACGTAGAGGAGAAATGGTTTGTCGGCGACAGGTGCTACCAGGACTGGTGGGCTTGTCAAGTAAGCCTTGATGTCGTCGAAAGCCTTTTGGCACTCCTCTGTCCAGACGTAAGAGACTCCCTTCTTCATGAGCTGAGTAAAGGGTTGACATTTACCGGAAAGATTTGCTATGAACCTCCGAATGTACGCCACACGTCCCTGTAGGCCTCGAAGTTCTCGAAGATTCTTCGGAGGGTCCATGTTGAGGATATCTTTGGTTTTTTCGGGATCGACATGAATGCCTTTTGCCGTGATGACAAAGCCCAAGAATTTTCTGCTAGAAACCCCTATGAAGGATTTAGCGGGGTTCATCTTGAGTTGATGTGCTCGCATGAGATCAAAGACTGTCTTCAGGTCCTGTAGGTGATCTCTTTTAAAGCGGCTCTTGACTGCGATGTCGTCAACATAGCATTCGACTGTCTTGCGAAGATGTTGACGGAAGATGGTGCTCATGGCTCGTTGGTATGTCGCACCGGCGTTTTTCAAGCCGAAGGGCATTACTGTGTAGCAGAAACGCCCTTTGGAGTCCTGAATGACATATGTTTTACGTCATCGGGGAACATCTTGATTTGATTGTAGTCTGAATACCCGTCCATAAAAGACATGCGTTCGAAGCCACACGTGTTGTCGATCATCACATCAGTGATTGGAAGTGGGAATTCGTCCTTCGGTTAAGCAGAGTTGAGGTCTCTGAAGTCGATACAGACTCGTATCTTTCCATTCTTTTTGGTAACAGGTACGACATTGGCTACCCAATCTGGGTGTTGCTCTTCACGGATGAAGCCGCTAGTCAAGAGTTTATCTACCTCCTGATCGATGGCGTTCATGATGTCCGGACGGAAGTGCCGCTATTGTTGCTTGATAGGCTTGGCATCAGGCAAGATATTCAACCTATGCATCGCAATCTGGGGATCAAGTCCCGGCATATCTTCGTAGCTCCGGACGAAGACGTCGATATACTCCTTAGCCAGTTGGATTAAAGATTCTCGGTCTTCTCCTTCTAGGCTTTTGCTGATGAAGATGGGTTTGGAAGAAGACCCATCTCCAAGGTCGATCTGCTCGACTTCATCCTCGGTGGGAGGTTCACGTAATTCGAAACGAGACTCCCATTGTTGTCCCAGGCGTTGAGCCCAAGGTTCTTCTTCGAAAGGTTCCGGCGCTTGGTCTTCGCCTTCACCTTTTTGAGGCTGTGCTGACGTCATGTTAGCTGACAGCACTTTCCTAAAGACTGATCCGATACTGGTATCGAAATCCCAAGTCAATGCTTCGGACGAGTGGGATTGTTCTTCGTCTTCTGCGTCTGAACTCTCTGGAGTTGATGGCGGCGTGACATAGCCTACCCCCCGTCGAGTTTTGTTGTAGTAGTCTTGCGGCTTTCCTTTAGGTGTTGGAAGTCGGAGAGGGAGACGTCGACCCTTGCCGTAGTTCAGGCCTTTGTCGCTTTTCAGGTCGTAGCCCATCTTTTGGATGAGGTACTTTGCCTTATCCGTGTACCGATAGAGTTGCATTCTGCTGGCATCTGGTTCTGGCTCGAGTGGCGGGAGGTCTTGATAACGCTCGACCTTGTCGAAGATGATGGATCCTTCGTCTCGACTTCGTGGAGGGACTATGTAGCAGACTCCTTGAGACGGGACTACTCGATTTACATTATGGACGGTCGTTATTTGTGTTTGCAATGACCGTAGAGCGTTATCTAATGTATACATGGCATTCCAATACGGAAGACAAGAATAATTAAAAGATACTCTATTATTGATGAAATACGAGATTTTATCCCGTGGGATTACATTGTCTAAGGAGGGTGCATCTACATCAGCAGAGATATATTCGCCAAGCTCCTCATCTGTAAGCACTGGGGTTGGATCAGGAGAGTCCACCACAGTTTTGATTTTGGGGTCTGAGAGGGTTATGTGAGCCCTCCCTGGCGTCTTGGATGACTGCGGGGGCTTGCCCTTGAGACGCACCTTCAGTGGTGCCTCAGCTGCGCCTCCAGTGATTGGTGCCTTCCCTTGTAATTTTACCACCAGGGGAGCCGATGTTTGAGGCGGCTTCCCTTTGAGGCGTATCTTCAGGGGAGCTTCAGGAGTTGGTGCTTTTCCTGGTAGCTTGATGCTCATTGGGGGCACCTTCTGGGGCGGTTTGCCCTTGAGTTGGATCTTCAAAGGGGCATCGGGAGTCGTCTCAGGCTCGATGTCCGGCCCGGCTGCCGTCTCTGCCTCGTCATCAGCATCGTTGGCTTCCTCCTCGTCAAGTGATTTGTATAAGTCGGAATCGGTGAAGTAGGCTTCAATCCCTTTGAAAGGATCGATGTCTGCGAACTCCGTCCTGATAACGCCGTTGGTGGATACATATTTCATGCATTGGTGGAGCGTGGATGGCACCACCATGTACTCATGTAGCCATGGTCGACCAAGCAGGATGTTGTAGTTGACCTCGGCATCCACCACATAACAGGTCACCTCAGTTTTGAGGTTACCGATGTGACATTTCAGTCGAATTTTGCCCAGTGGCTCGCTTTTGCTGGCGTTGAAGCCACTGATGGTTGTGTTGGAGGACGCCAGCCGGTACATTGGGATCCCCAGTGTTGATAATAGCGCCTTCGGAATGATGCTGATAGAAGACCCCGGATCGATCTGAATCCGGTTCACCTTGACTGAACCGACATACCCTGTATAATACAGCGGCCAGTTATGTCGGTGGTGCTTGAGCAGCATGTCTTGTTGGGTGAATGTTATGTTTGGGATAACTTCATCCGTACAATGACAGTGCGCACGAGTAGTTGGGAGGTCTTCAGGCTGCTTGACCTGACTGAGAAAGGATTCGGCATCCTTCAGAGCTTCACAGAGAGCTTCTCGGGAGTCTTTGGAAAGACGCAGGAGCTCGAACAAAGATAGGCGGGCAGGAGTACTGGCCAGTTGTGCCAGTATGTCGAAGTTGTGGGGCTTGGCTAGCCCTGAAGCATTCTCCTTTCGTAGAGGCCTGTCGAAATGAGCCTCCACCTGCTTCTGCTTATTGGCTGCTTAGGGCTTAGACGGGCCCTCTTCCTGGACAGCGGGGACGGTGCAAGGAGGTACCACTTCGGCGGCAGCTTCGCCGGATTGGACGTTCTGTTGTGAACGCGTCTGCACAAGAAGTGCCTCTTCTGTTGAAGAAGAGACCATGCGGCAAGACTTGATCTTCCTGCCTTTGGATTTGGAGGTAGGACGTACCTCCGATTGAGTTACCTCGGAGACGAGGTCGGGGTGGACCCATAGGACCTCTCCTCGAGATGTGGTGAGTGGAATGAGTCCACTCACATTGTCACGGGTAGGTGGTAAGTTAACCACCTCCATTGTCGCTTTAGGGATGGGGACGACGCCATCTTGTGTGGTAGTCGGCGGCAAGGTGCCGAACTGGAGTGACACCACATTGGCTGACATCGTCTTCTCTTCGTAGTCGATGGAGATTACATCCGCATTGATCATGCGCTGGATGTAATTTTTGAGGACATAGCAGTCCTTGGTCGGGTGTCCGACAAACCGATGGTAGTGACAGTACCTCGGGTTGTCCACTTTCCCAACTTCATCGGGCCGCTTTGGGTCCGGTAGCTTGATCTTGTCACCCTGCTTCAGTATTTCAAAAAGTTGCAGGGTGTCTTCGTCGTTGAACGAATAAACCTCCTTGGGCCTTGGTGCAAGTGGAGGCTTCTGAGTAGGCGCAGATGCGCCTTTTGAGGCATTAACAGTCAATGCCTGCTTTCCCTTTGTCTTACGTCCAGGGTTGTTGGCCGTAGACCTTTTTCCCTTGTCATCAAAGGCAGGGAAGCTAACCCCCAGAAGACGTGCATTGGCCGCCTTCTTTTCTGCGGCTTCTGCTTCGATGATCAGGGAGCTCCAGTCGGGGGGAAGGAGTAGAGTTGAGCCAGAGCTTGACTGCAGGCAGCATGTTCATGCTGCAAGAGGAGAGGAGCGCATGTTCCGGCATGCCTGGAGGTAGTCTGAAGCAGGCCTGTCGGAAGCGTTCGATGAACACCCGAACCGTTTCCTTCTCCTTCTGGCGTATCTCTATGAGGGACGCCATCGTCATGTCCTTCCCGCCGTCGTAGAAGCGGTCGAGGAAGAGGCGCGTCAAATCGTCGAAGGATGATATAGAATTATCGGAGAGGCTACAGTACCAGTCATACGCCACTCCCTTCAATGCTCCGACAAATATGCTAGTGAGGAGCGCGTCCTCCTTCGGGAGATGTCCTATTTGGGACTGGAAGTATGTCAGGTAGCGACGCGGAGAGTCCTTCCCGTCGTATGGCGTCAGTGTTTGTGGTTTATACTTTGGAGGATAAACCACCTTGTTCCACTCGAGGGGATAGGGTTGGGGGATGCCCATCTTCTGGCGCTCCTCTTGCCTGTTCTTGGATTCGAAGCGCTCCCGTAAATCCTTGATCATTTCAACCACATCCTCCGTTGAGCTGGGTGTTGGGGAAGGTGGTACCACCTGGAGTTGAGCGTTTGAGGGCTCAGACGTCCGGGGTACTTCTCGGCGATCTGTGCCTGAGGGTACCCGTTGAAGGGGTACACTCGACTTCCCATTGGCCCCTGGGTCGGGACCGGTCGAAGGCGTTTGGGTCAAAGCCGACCGTATTTCAAACACCGCCTGAGTCAGTGTTTGTATGAAAGCAGAGAGGGTTTTGAGCCCACCCTCTAATGTGTCTATGCGCTGGACCATGTCCTGCGGCGGCGCATCAGACTCGACATCAACCTCAGTCACGTTCACTGTCACGACGCGGCCGGGAGTGGAGGGATGAGTTGAGGCCTCACTCTCGGCCTCACTCTCATGTAGGGGAGTCGCCTCTCCTGGAGCTTCATCTTGGCCACCCCCAGCCACGTTCTGGAGGTCATTCTCGACGGGCGCATCTGCAAGGGTCTGATTACCCTCAGCTCCGTCTTGAAGGGCCTCTTCGTCTCCGGAACTCGGGTTCGCAGATGCTAGGCTACCCCCAGCTATGTTCTGGGGGATATCCTTGTCTTCAGAGGCTTCTGGGAGGCTGACTTCGCCTCGAGGATCTGCCCCAAGTGTGCTTTGTACACACTCGTCTTCGGAAGGAGGCTCGACAAGGGTCTGACTAGCCCCAGCTTCCTCCAAGAACTTCTTTCTCGACCGAGTGCTTTCGAACACTCCGGAGGACGAAACAGCCGCCTTGGTTTTCTTCGGCTGGCTTTTGGATGAGGACGAGGAATTGCCAGTCATTTTTCGGACTGATGAGGAGTTGGAGATCACGTTGCATGAAGCAACCCTTGGCTCCTCTTCTGTCGACACCTTCCTCCCAAGGCGATGTCGGAGGGGTGTCGATGACTGCAGCCGCTGAAAGACTGACTGCCTTGGTGGTACTGCTGCCTTGCAACAGCAGTTGATGGTGACCACCGCACAAGTATGCCCTGTGAGAGGCGTATCATGCTTGTTGGTCGACTCTCCTGACCGGCGTTTGTGAGTGATCACGTTACGCAGGTCGTTGGAGGAGAGTGCTACCTTCGCACCCCCTTCAAGCGCATGGCAAGGCCAAGCGTTGGGGTGGTCAAGTGAGTGCTGCGCCCCCTGATCTGATACCAAACAGGCATCCCGATCAGTAGTGGGAGAACCACAACATTTGTTTATCTTGTTCGACTTGGTTGTGCACGCAGTAGATGCGCCCAAGTGAGACAAGGGTTTTGAAGGTCGGCTCGTTCTCGGCGTCGCAGCACTCGAGCCGACCTTGTACAACTTACCATCAGCAGCGCGCATGATTGTGAGCGCATACTTCTGGCTTGTTGCTGGCATAGCACGTTTGGGACGCACGGCCCGTGCTGCCTTGGACTTCTTTGTACCAGGCCGCTGGGACGAGTAGTACTCAGAATCCAAATTCTCCTCGCCACTACAGCGAGTGAGTCTGTCAAAGACAGAGATCTTCTGTGGCGCATCAGAGACGATGCACGGGGCATTGGCTGCGCCCCTGCTCCGTCGACACATCTTCCTCGCCTGAGAGGGAGATGGCTAGGGAATGTGGTTAGCCACACGTTTCCCCGAGAGATGCGCTGCATCAGCGGGCGCCTCTTGGTTGCTGAGGACGTCAGCAGGAAGGGAGGGCTGGATTGGCGCATCCCCTTCGGTGTTGGTGCCCGAGGCGTCGACCTTGCGCACCCAGACTCGGCGGGTCTTTTTCGGCTTCGGCAGCCGCTTCGAAGGACTCGCACTGCCTTCAGATATGAACTCCTCATACGCCTGTTGATTGAGGCGTATGACCAGCGTCTTGTGGGAGGAGCCCACCTTCACGTCGTCGGCTTGCGACACAATTTTCTCGGTGGTGGAGAAAGAAGTCCCCAGCAGAGTCGCCAGCTTGTTTGCCATTAAAATTCTTTGATAAAAATTTCAATACAAACAGAACAGTGTTACAATATAGGACTTAGATGTAGCCCTAGAAGTACACTTTTGTTTAATCTGGGTCCCTTGTACCGATGGAGCGAGTGGTAATGCATTGACTCCGTTGACGAGCTAACGACGGTTATCGGTTCTCTGAAGGTTTGGATTGCTCTGGGTGCTGAAGCTTGCTGAGAGGAGGAAGACGTTGAATGTCTGTATCTGCCTCTCTGGTGGTATGTTTGTTCGTATCTGTCTGTGTGTGTGGAAGAAGGAAATGATTCCTCTATTTATAGCTGGGCAGGTTGGTTGCTCATGCACGCATATGTAGGATGCGCCGGTGCGTAGGGATGCCACGTGTTGATTGCTGATGGAGGCGCATGGGTGATGCGCCCTGATCGAAGGGTTGACTTCTTCGTACTGCTGTTGTAAGCCGGTACATAGCAGAGGAGAAGATCTTTCTGTTGCTGAGATCTTGGATGAGTTGAGTCAAAGGACAAGTGTCATCGACCCATGGCTCGGGAATCTCGGATTTGGTGGGGAACGATCTGGTAGGATGCGCCTAGGATTGGGTGCATGAGGAGACTTTGGCTCGTAACCTTTAGGAGTCACGAACCATTCTGGGCGCATGGCTTTTGAGGCGCATGCAGGCGACTTTCTTTCTGTCTTTTGGGATCAGAGAGCAGTCTAGGGCGCATGGCTTTTGAGGCACATGCAGGTTTGGGCGCATGGCCGCGGAGGCACATGCGGGTGGTTGAGTGGCCACGTGGCAGTAGCCGTCGGAGTAAAGTCATGATGATGCTGACGTTGCCGATGCTTCGTCTTCTGAAAAAGCTGCCGACCGTTCAGGCTTTGGAAGATGTGCTGCCAACTCTGTCAGTTCAGCATTTAATATTTATGACATTCGATGGACAGCTGAGGGGGCACGTCGATTGACGTTCCACTGGGTATGGGGGCGCATCCTCTGTGATGCGCTTGGCTCTGAAGGGCGCATCTGTGTGATGCGCCTGAAGTCGAAGGGCGCGTCCGGCTGTTTCGTTCCTTGAGTGCTTTAAATAGCCGTTTGGCTGAATTCGAGGCATCCGATTCATCCATTAAATGCAAGTTCATTGCTCAGAATTCGGAGAGCCATCCATTTGGCACGTGGGTTTGATCTGCCCGGCCTATAAATAGTGGCATGGAGAAAGGGTTTGCTTCTCGTTCTTTCACGTACTTCCAATCATGAACTTGGGTACTCGAGTGCATTCTGTTGACGAAGTGCTCCGAGGGTGAAAATAATACGCCATGTCCTCGTTGCTGCACTTGAAGGTGACTGTTACATCCAAAAGACGGGATCGACGGCTTCCGAGGCAGGCGGAAGGTGCCTATTGCATCCAAAGATAGGGATGCTTGGGCCTCGTCTCCGTTGTTCCGGAAGAGCCGTAGATCGAAACGGTACTAGGCTCTTTCTTCCTTCAAAGTGGGTGTCGCCCACTCTGGTTGTGTTGAAAGCTGCTCCTTTAGCCGTGTTTCGATTACGGTCTTCCTTGGTCTTTGGAGGCTCTTTCGAAGCCTCCCCTGGCCACAGATTTGCGGTGCTCTTCACTTCCTCGGTTCCAGCCAGAGGGTTAAATGCTTCATTAGTCGAAGCATTTATCAGGTGAGCCTGGCTGGAAGAGCGGCACATAACTGGGCTGCTGAAGGGATGCACATAACTGGGGCTACTGAAGGAATGCGCCTTGCTGAGGACGCATGGTGGGATGCACCCGATTGAAGGCGCATGGTGATTGCTGCGCCTGACTGGAGGCGCATGATGGCTGCTGCGCCTGACGGGAGACGCATGGTGACTGCTGCGCCTGCCTGGGGGCACAGGGTGGCTGCTGGCCGTAGACTTAGGATCTTTCCTTTGTAGAAGTTTTTCCTTTGTACAGCCTTCTCTAGACATGTAATAGATCTTTCCATGTCTATATTTGTTGCTTTTGCTGTGGAGTATTTTGTCCAAGCTCTGACGTATGTAGTGTCCGGCGTACGGGCTTTCTGGTTGTGAAATTCCATGCTTCTACACTATTACCTGCCCTTCATATCAGTCCAAAAACCAGTCCAACACATGCCATTCCAGCCTAATGACAGTTCCCTCATTTGCTCCCAATTCAGTCCCTAAACCACACCCACATGACAGCCATTAAGCCATCCAAAACCAGCCTATTACCTGTCCTTTGCAGCTCCCTAAACACTCTATAATTTTAGTCCATCTAGACCACATAAAACCTGTCAAAACAGTTCCATTTGGCCCTTAACATTCAGTCCTACACAAGCCCTACATGGCTGTCCCATTGCACCCAGATCAGTCCAGATATTAGCCCTTTGTTTAGCTTATATATATTCAGCCTCATTCCTATTTCCTATTTCACACATTCTAAATCAGCATTTTACTCACATTAGCATATACTCTTCACGAACACTCACACATTGCCTGACACTCATTCCATGATAACACACACTCCCTTGACACAACTCTATGTGATACTCACACACACACACACATGCTCTTGTGCACTTTCATGACACACACACCCATGAACACATACACATGCTCTTTTCTCTCTTTCTCTCTCTCTCTCTATATATATATATATTACATATGGCTAAATGTGTTAAAGTGATAAATAGAGATTTTCTATTGATATATACATGTATGTGTATATAGATAGATATATATAATATATGAAATATGTGTGATGTGGACTATAGGGCATAAGGCCTATGTGTATGGTATGAATACACCAATGATTGTGCGTTGGTAGTCTAGTATGACTTGTGATTGGTGTGTGATTGCTAGACTAGGCTTGGTTAGGCCTAGTGAGACTTATTAGACTTGTTTGGGTCAGTCTTGACCTGGTTGACCTAGTTTGACTAGTGTAGTTGACCAAAGTTGACCAAGAGTTGACTTTGGCCTAGTTCGACCTAGACAGCATGCAGATGCATTGTAGATTACATTTATCATCCCTTGTATACATCTTGACTTGTGTTGCTCTAACTAGGAGTCAGGTACCTCATCTCGGACAGTACATTTACTTCAGACATTCAGATACGAGGCGAGTACATTCTCTGATAGTTCTCTCATTTATTTGTTAATTACTGTACTTCAGTTCTAGTTAGCTGTATGTGATTCTCTGTTACAAACACGTATTGTTATTTCTGAATCCATGTATACGACACACATACTTACTCGTCTTACCTCTATTATTCGAATCACCATACGAATCACTATTCGAACCACCTATTCGTATCTTCATATGCTGGTTGGACTTTTATTCGATTGATGTGTCGAATTTTGGATTCATTTATAATAGATGGGCGGGGAAATACTTGATTAGACATGTGAACATTTCTACTATTCGAACCACCCCTTGTGAATGATATTCGAACAATAGCCATTCCACACCCGGCCAGGTGTATGATGTGCCGGATTTACCCTTAGCCGTTTACATGTCTAACTAAGTATTTTAAAACACACTTGGAGAATTTATTCGAATCATTATTAGAACATCATGTGAATCACTATTCATATCACCTTATTCGATTCACCTTATTAGAACAATGATTAGAATCACATTCGACTCATCTTATATTAGACTCACATTGGGGCTACACTCGACTTATATTGTACCATCTGAACTCATTATGTTACTCTAGTTCAGCTAAATCTTATTTTACAGTCTTCATTGCTATATTTCTCTTCTTGTTTAGTTACGTTACTTTTCTT
Organism: Iris pallida; assembly: GCA_029216955.1. NCBI lineage: Eukaryota > Viridiplantae > Streptophyta > Magnoliopsida > Asparagales > Iridaceae > Iris > Iris pallida. Next base: position 11,515 of record JANAVB010022634.1, on the reverse strand, counting down.
GTACCTTAACTGCTCTCTACATCATTACTCGTACAAACTACCATATTCATCAATACAACTGTCTATAATTGCTTTATAGTTCTCTGTCATTTACTTGGGATTTTTTGATGAATTGTACTCGTTCCCGTCCTGACTGGACCTGTTGAAAATTTTACAGAGGATGATGAGGAACCCTGCACCCCTTACTTGGAGCTTGCCTAGTTGACACTCGCGACCTGGACCCCTGGGGAGGTTCAGGCAGCTGCTCAGGAAGATACCTTGCATAATGTAGATAGCTTAGACTGTCCTTTCTTTTCATGTTTAGTTGTTGTCCTTATTTTGGAGTTGTATATTAGGATCTGTATATTCTGGATATTGTTGAGTTGTATCTTAGACACTTAGTATCATCTCTCTATTGTATGTCTTGTGGATTTGGATTTCGTATCTTTCTATCTTATCGTACTTCTACCCTAGATGTGATTGAGATTGTATTCTGTTATGTCACCCCCATTCGGAGAGTATAACTGTGCATCACCTTATATTGTTAGATGTTGTGACCTAGGACAACGTTGGGGTGTCTCCCTATGTTGGTGCAGGATAATTTGCGGCGCCATATGTGGCCTAGCTGGAATTTTTACCTATCTCTAATACTCACTCCAGTTATTTACTAATACCATTCTAGCTAAAATACTTAATACCAAGGGTTACCATCTCCAATACTAATGATATGCTATGGTTCTAGGCCATAGCCATACTTAACTCACTGGCGCGTACCACTATGGATGCTATGCTAAGACTCTAAGTCACCATCTGTAGGATACCTACCTGAATTTCTGACACCATCTATCACATGGCACTAACTCCTATACATGACACTCACGGGTACTCCTGTACTAAGGTACTCAAGGATCTCTCCTATATCTATTACACTAACCACTAGGCTATACCCATATCTTGTATGCTTCTGATACTAGAGATATTCTGCATCTAGACAATTATTCTTCCTATCTTGGTGTCATAACACTAACCAATATGATGACACTTAGCAATCACTCTAGAATACTTACCCATACCTTAGCAATATAACCATATATAACACTTTCTACCCTTTAAGACACTATACAGTTGACACTGCTATCACAAAACTGAAATAACTATAATCATGATCTGACGAATATAGAAACAGAAGTACGACTAATCATGACATGATATCAAAGCATGTGGCGTAAACAATATGAAAATTGTCACAACCCGCACCCAGTATAGGAACTCGTAAACAATATGAAAATTGTCTGCACACTGTCTATAAAGGTTGATCAAACATGACTGAACTCAACACAAAGAGAACTTAACTAAAATAGAAAACTGGACCAAATATAGGCTAAACAATATGTCAATAACCTTATACAACAATGAGCTATAGATACCAATCAAGCCCATATCCCATATGCCAATATCATCTGTAACCTATATATATATATATATATATATATATATATATATATATATATATATATATAGACCTCTCAGTCTTAGACGAAACTACAACTACACTCAAGGATAGGATCTGGTTATGGGTGCCTTACTGGAAAGGATAAGAAAAAAGTAATAATAAATCATCAAGGCTGTAAGGCATACTAACATCCTATATGAAAACTGGTTGGTATTATAAATAACAGAGTAATCATTTACAATGGGTTACTTTCCTAATACCAATGCTAACTATCATCTCTAGGGTACAAACACTCTACAAGTCATCATATCATTATACTATGAAAGAAATACATATGAATAAGCTCTACAAAACTAAAATATCCCTACTTCTAAGTTATTTGATGATGGAATACAATTTTATAACAACATAAGGGTAAGATAGAGATGATATATTTAAAAACCTTCTCAAGATACGATCTGATAATCATATGCATCTGTCCAAAATCATGTTCCTCATAGTCCTCGCCATGCCAGTAAGCAAGGCTGCGATAAACGATAGATTTCATAACTGGGGTATGCACCTCTATAATCATGTCATCTAGAATTCTTGCTATGCCGACCACTATAGCTGCAAGAAATTCTAAATCTCATAACCAAGATACGTACATCCGAAGTCAGGTCTCTATGTTCCCGCCACGCCGGCTAATATGGCTACGATAAACTACAGGTTCCATAATCAAGTAGACGTTTTACCTTCCCTGTTATTCCTGTCAACATATGTTATCAGAAAATATCGTAACTCCGGCCATAAAATTCATCTCGATAGGAAAATCAAATCAACAACGATCCATCAAAAATCAAATTCAATAATCAAGGAGTAAGAGTGAACAAAACAAAGGAAGGGATTTCAATTTGAAGTTTAAATAAGATTCTCAGAGGTCGTTCCAGGAATCTCTCAAGGAATCCTAACTGTGACTGAGTATCCTCTCATTCTAACACCTTACTTCCTATATTCTATCGCAGGCTCGTAGCAGTACAACTAAGTCGTTGTGCTACTATGATATCGTAATAATGCGACTCTCGACCTGCATGGGCTACCACTAAAAACGTGTCACGATCCGTATCCAGTGTAGGGGCACGAGAAGTGGTTACGTCCAGCCTACGTCACAGTATCGACGGTAGAACACTGTCCTAGGTCACATACATCTAACAGTTATAAGGTACCTGTACAGTATATACACTTCGAATGGAGGTGACAATATAAAGTACAACTCAATCACAGCTAAGGTAGAATGTACGCTAAGATAGATAGATAATCAATAGAATCCACAAATGATAAATACAAGATAAGAGAGAGAGAGAGCTAAATGTCTAAGATAAACAACTCCACAAATCCAGAATAATAAATCCCTAAATAAGTACAAGTGTATCCAACATGACAGAATGATAAATAAATACTGGTCTAGCTAACCAGCCTAGACTACTGGAGTAATGTCCTCTATAAGTGCTGGGTCCTCCTGAGAGTCCAGCTCACATGTGTCATCTAGGCCTGCTCCATAATAAGTGGGACACAGCTCCTCAAGGTCATTTGTAATATTTCAACAGGTCTAGTCAGGACGGGAGCGAGCATAGTACATCTCACGTAGTTCATATCATGACAGGAATATAATACAGAAAATAGAGTAAGATACATAAAACGTTGAGAATATACACGAAGTAGAAGAGAAGATTGTAAAGAAATATCTACTTTAAGTAAGGAGCTACAGTAAACTAGTGATTTAGAGTACAAGATAGACATGTGAACGGCTTGATAATAAACATGAGAGGTTGTACATGGCTACACTACTTTGGAAATGTCCATATGACTATTTCTACTCCCCCATCCCCGATCAATACACAAGGATCCGTTCAAGTTATGTTATTGTACATGATTTCACATGGAGGCCCATAAATGGGTGCACATGAATATAAACATGGGGGCTCCGTGAACATGAGAGTACATGAATCACGAGAGTGCACATGAATGCTGAAAGCACAGGAATACATGATGAAAGTGAAACGCATATGACATGATGTATCCGATGCTCCCGAGGGGGATAACATTGTATGAAAAGATCCATATAGTACTAATCCGTGTTTCCATCGTGACAACATCAAGTAAAGTAATCTAGAGCAAGAATATAGTCCTATCAAGTATGAAACGGTCAAAGAATGTACTCGCCTGATATCCTGAGTGTCTGAATGAAATACTGCCTGAAGAGTGGTGTCTGGCTCCTATTCAGAACAGCACAAGTCACAACATATCCAAATTGGTAAAATAAACTGCTACGGTGCATTCTACATGATATTTGGGTCAATCTAGACCAAAGTCAATCTTTGGTCAACTCTAGTCAACTATTCTAGTCAAACTAGGTCAAACCTAACCCAAACAAGTCTCACTAAGCCTAACCAGTCTATCCTAGCAAGCACACATCATTTACAAGTCACACAAGTCTAACAACACACAACTTATGTGTATACATTCCATATACCATAGGCTTGCACATTAGGATACACATAGGCTATACTACATAGGCTATATGCCAAACACAATGATATAGGCATGCACACATATTTTCCACACACACACATATATATATATATATATATATATATATATATATATATATATATATATATATACTAAAATCATATGGACAATATACATATATCTATATTACATTACATTTATCACACAAGATTATATGTATATATGTATACATATATATATATATATATATATATATATATATATATATATATATATATATATATATATATAGAGAGAGAGAGAGAGAGAGAGAGAGAGAGAGAGAGATAGAGTGTCATGCATATATGTGTGAGTGTGTGTGTGAACAGGAATTAGTGTGTCAATTAGGGTATATGCATGTGTGTGTGTGTTATAGCTACCAGTGGTGTTCTCTGTTTCCAGAGTGCAATGTGTATGTGTGTTCAAATCAGTATGTGTGGCATAGGTGAGTGAGTGACAATGGTGTGTGTGAGTGAGTGTCAATACAGTTCTTAGTAATTCTTAGTTAAACATGGGAGTGTACACATATCAGTTTTACATATGGAGGTGGGTAGGTTTCAGGAAAATCAGTGAATAGTGTGTGTAATGTGAAAACAGTGTCACTAGCAGTTCATTCATATGTGTGTCAATGTGTTTCAGTTGACAGTGGAAAGAATGTGTGTAGATGTGTATGAGTGTTAGGAAATCAGTAGGGTGTTCACATTTGCAGTGTATTAAAGCTCAGGAAATCAGTGAATGCACATAAACAGTGTACCCATTTGTTCTCAGGAAAATAGTGCCAGTGTATGTATGTACATAAACAGTGTGTGAATTAGCTATTCTCAGTTCAGTCCAAAAGCACATGTATTCCCAGGAAAATTCGAATTCAATTTATACATAGATAGGTTTCAGTAATCAGTGAATGGATGTATGTGTGTTAGAAAACATCATGGCTATAGGGTGTGTGTAATATTGTGTAAATTCTCAGAAAATCAGTGTGTAGAGTAATGTGTGTGTATGGCATGACAGGAAAGAGTGTATCTCAGGAAAGTACATATGTGTAGATGTAATAGTGTATCAATATCAGGGAACATCAGTTTACATACACAGTTTCAGTATTTCAGTCCAAAAGCAAATCGAAAACTAACTATTCTATGCTAACATGAATACCTAACATGTACATTAATCCTTACACAAATAAATGATCCATTCATTGCAATTATTATTGAAACAGTTTAAAATTACATTTTAATCTCAGAATTTACAAACAGTGAGCTATGTATCAGTAATTTGGGGAAACTGGATTTTTGAATCCAAAATAAAACCAATACTTAAAATTAAGGGTTGGTAATCATAGGGTTACATGTGAACATGTCTCATAGTGTGTGTCGTGTCCCCAAAGTGGGACACGATGTGTCCAATCAAAATTAACACACACGAATACACTAACTCAGTGCACAGCCTCGTGCACGCGTGCATGCACGTCTAGCACACGACACACGACATGACACAACATGAGTGCGTGTCCACACACTTGCCTAGGGTAGGGCTACAACCCTGACATCCTGATACGTGTCCACGAGACACCTAGACACGTCACGAAGCCCGTGTCAGTCGGTTCTGTGGCTGACGCGCACCGCAGGCAACGGCCAGTACGAGCTCAAAAGCGTATCCGACTCGACACGATGTGACCCGAGACTCGAGGGGACTCATGTCAGTCACTGCCCCTCGGTCCTCGCCAAGTGGTGCGTGTCCAATCGTCGTGTCCAGTGAGAATTCCAACCCGAGCAGCAGGACAGTGTGTTCGCGACTACAACAGCGTGTTTGTGTCCATGTACTGACATGACACGACACGACACCAAAACCCTCCACAAATGACACGAAATCAAAGACAAACCCTAGATCTACAAATCTATTCAAAAATAATTCCAAAAATATTACAAAATAGTGAGTGTGGCATTTCATCGAACACCTAGTTCTAGGTTAGGATACGTGTCCGATACGGACACGAAATCAAATGCAATTGACACCAAACCTTCACTACATCTTGGGGACACCTAGATCTAGGCTACCATACAAAGAAAACATGATTTAAATGCAATTTAAAGGGTTTCACCGATAGGTGTCAAATGGCAAAAAAAGCCCCAAATCGATTGATCCCCGTTGCTAGCCAAATCCTCCAAATTGCTCACAAACTGAAATCACTCTCCATGAACATCAAATAGAGGATTATTAGAATCTATTGCAAAAGATTTGGATCAAAAAGGAATTAAAATGGATTTGATATGAATTAGGGAAGATGGGAATTATCTTTCCTTTCTAAAAGTTGGTTCAACACAAAAGAGGCAAGAACAAGGGAATGAGAGATTTTATAAGGGGAAATAACAATCCTAAATATAAATTTGACAGACCTAAATTTGGACATGATGTTCATATTTTCTTTAGGACTGTAAAAAAAATGACAGTACTTCCTATTGATAGGATTGTAAAAAAAATTGGCAGTAAAAAATAAAACAATGTCGTTCATTATTTCTTTAGGACTGTCAATTTTTTTTTTTGCAGTCCTTCCAATTGGTATGACTATCAAATCCTAAATAAAACATGTTGTTCACATTTTTGTTAAAAAAAAAAAAATTTGAACAACTATCCGAGAAATGACATCTATGAGATGAAATGCTTAAATGACTTGCCCATGATTAGTGCTTTAAAAAAATTCATGTGATTTCACTCTCTGAGAAATGACATTTAAACAATTTTAAAAAAATGACATTTAACAATTTTTTTGGCAAGACTCCAATAATAAGCATTTAAAACAAAAAATTGGCAAGACTATCCAAAAAATTAGAAAGGACAGAGAAATTATTAAAACACGCCTATGATTGGTGCTATTTGAATGTCCTTTAAAAAAATCATCGGACAACATATATTATTTAGGACTATAAATTGTTTTGACAGTCATACCAATTAAAAGGGCTGTAAAAAAATTTGATAGTCCTAAATAAAACATGTTGTTCATTTTTCTTTAGATTGAACAACATATTTTATTTAGGACTGTCAAAAAATTTGACAGTCCTACCAATTGGAAGGGCTGCCAAATATTTTGACAGTCCATCATCGTCCCCATCTTGACTATGGGCAAATTCCCGAAGTTCAAAACCCTAAAATGAGTTCAAAACTTTGAAAGTCCATCCAAAATAAATTATAAACCCAATTTTAGCTACTATAAGATAAAATTTAGGCATGAACTTGGATTGAGAACAATATTTCAAATTTGGGAGAGGAAAGGAGAAAAAGATGGAAAAAAAGTTGCCTTTTATACTATATAGTGGACAGCCCCTAACAATTTTCTATTGGCAAACTTGCAAATAAACCAAATTGGGCAGCCCTGAGTAAGTTTATAGTGCTTTTATAATTTGATATTTTTTTCACTTGTAAGTGAGGGCACTTATAAGTCCCACCCATTAGCCACTCAAACGAGCGGGGGCGGCCCAGCTGTCTACTTAGTGGCACTGACTAGGCAGCAACTGCTATACATGGTAGCCGAGCCGCTAGCTTAGCCTGTGTCATGACCCACACCTGATGTAAGGGCACGAGTACGTGGGTACGTCCAGCCTACGCCGCAACATCGACGGTAGAACGATGTCTGGATCAATAATACTATCTAACCATCTCACACAATAATATATAAAAATCTGTCAATGATATCTCAACTCCATACAGAGGACAAGATGATAATACTCATACTCAATCACAAACAATTATAAAGAAGATAAACGACACGATAACAACATAGAAGATATGATATGATAATCCAAGATAAGTATAAAACATAAATAAAACCCATATCCACATCCAAGTATATGAATCTATCTATCTTAACATATACATAGTCTCAAAAATAACATCTCAATATCAGAAGCTGGAGACAAATCTGGTACAAATAGCTAACTACACCAGTCGCTCTTGGTGGTGTCTCCTCAACTGAACTAATCCCTCATGAGCCAAAGTCTCCGAGTCTACTCCTAATACCTCATCTGAAAAAAAATATTCAGTCAGGATTGGAGCGAAGTATACCTCTAGTAGCAGTTCCAATAAATGATAAGGACTATGTAACAGTAAATAAAGAGAATATATAAGATAATGTAACATGTATATGAATGTAACGAATGTATGAAAAGCTGTAAATAACATAGAGCAGGAACATCATGTATAATAATCAAGAATTTAACTATCTAAGTGAGTGAGTACTAGTTTCAACATGTGTTCGACTTAGGAACTTGCACAGGAATTTATGGCCTAGTTAATCATACGTGCGGTATATGATTAAAACTTATAGGAAACAGGACATGCACATGGAGGGTATGATCACAAATCTAAACTACTACTCCCCGCTCCCAACTGGTACAGGGGATCCAGCCATTGTACGTTACGACATAGGATTCTATGAGAAGGTAGCAATTCTTCTCAGGAATTGGTGTATATACAATGCATAAGAACAACAACAGGGCTTGCACATGGTGTACCATGACATACAAAGAATAACATCTCATGACGGAATTTGTAAATACCAATCTGTGTAACCAATCTGTCAAGGGATCAAGGAATCTTTACTAAATACAGAAAACATTGAAGATATTATAAACGAGAAATTAGTAGAGAAAGTACTCGCCTGAAATCTGATATAAAGTATCAAAAGTATCCAAAACAGTGCATCAAAGACCTATATATGGAATACCAATGTCAAATTGTGTTTTGGAATCATAACCATGGTATACTAGCTTAATAATATATTACCAAGTCATTTCTATATCAAACTAGGTCAAACTGGGTTAACTAGGTCAATACCTTGCTAAACTTGGTTAACTAGGTCATTCTAAACCAATGTGGGTTTTCTAGGTCGCGGCTAACCTTTAGGTTGATCCTATACTTTTACCCCTTTGATTTACCTTGCTACCCATGTATTTACCTTACCTAGGAAATACCCATATTTCACATATAGACTATACATTACCTATGTGCCAAATGAAAATGTTTATGCCTTTACCCATTACACTATACTCACATGTTACCTTAGGTATACTAAATTTTATATATATATATATATATATATATATATATATATATATATATATATAATATATATATATATATATATATATATATATATATGCCTTCATATCTCATAATATACCTTGATACCAAATAAACATGTGTATCTATATATCCTACCAACTCTACTACCACCTTCACTCATAAACCCTATACCTATATATAGTTAATTTGGCTACTATTACTAGGCACAAGCAGAACTGTCAAAACGGGTTGGCGGGACGGGCCAACCCACAACTCACCAAAACCCACTATTTGGCGGGGCGGGGTGGACCAACCCACCATTTTGATTGGGCCTGAAAATCCCAGCCCAGCCCAACCCGCCGGTGGACCACAAGCTAGGCGGGCCAGCCAGCTTCTGTAGCTTCAACTTATAGTACATTACTTTCCAGCTTAAGAATCAACTCTTCCGCAAGGAAATACAATCTCAGATTCTCAAGGGAAAATACCCCGGGTTCATTCATAACACATATATCATTCCAATGTGGCAGAATACAACAATCAAAGATTCAGAATAACACATATATCATTCCAAGTGGTTCTCTTTGTAACCTTTGTTGTGTTGTGAATATGTTGACACTTATGACTCCTGAGTCCTGAGTCCTGAGTTGACTTGATATAAGTAGCAGCCCGCGGGCTAGCCCGCCCCGCCCAAGCCTACGACCCGTATGGGCCAACCCACTAAGGTCCGCAGCGAAACGGGCCTTTAAATGTATAACCCAACCCACCTTTTTGTATGGCGAGGCGGCCCGGCCCAATGGGCCTGGCTCACCTTGACAGTTCTAGGCACAAGGACACTCCCACATATCCTTATTTGACACTAGTACACACCCCATCCTATAATCTACTGCCCATGTGCAATTCTGCACTCTTGTCTTCCATGTCCTACTGTGACATCATTTATATGTTGCTCTTTTATGTAGCCTTTACTAGTTGTAAGTCCCTGTATAGGTTACACACACATGACCAACATACACTCATACCCTCATATAATCACTTGCTTATGGCCTAATGGCACTCCACATCACTCATTCACTCACCTAAAACTAATATGGTACTCAACTATGTTCAGGTTCCTTACATAGGCTTCCTATAGAACATACCTACACCCATGGCAACCCACAGAACCCCAGTACAATTGCACATAGATAATCTCCACGTCCTACCTAGACTTTACCCCTTTCCTTGCTACAAATGACTGTACTACACCTTTCCCTAGAAGACTACCATAATTCTGCTACTACTGCTGTAGGCAATTTCCCCTCTGTACACACAGACACACATCTTTAGGTTCTTACCTACTACTATTGTCACTAAGTCTAATGCTGTTACTGTTGCTTAAGCCAATGTCCATTGTAGCTGCCCCTGCTTCTACTGCAATAGCTCCATGTTCCCCTCTAACTGTTTCCTGACAGCAATCCCACTGCTGCTACTAAGTCTCTATTTTCTACTGCTACAAGCAGTAAAGTGCTACCTGATCCCCTCTACATCAATTGCTGCACTAACAACAGTTTACCTTGTTGTTATTACCTGTAACTGCTCTCCCTTAAACCATCTTGGCTATTTAGGCTACTACTATTACCGTTACTTCTTCTGTACTTCTTCTGCTTCTAATTCTTCTACTGTTGTTAGCCTACTGTCTTTCTACAATATACTGCTACTACTATTACCTACATGACCCTCCTCTACCTAGCTATCTATTAATTAATCTCTTTATTCAACTATATGTCTACCCATCTATCTATATAACTATTTAGCTATCTATCAATATATATCTATCAAGCTATCTATCTATGTATCTATCAAGCTAATTAATTACCTTCCTATCTAGCTAACAACATTGCATAAACTCTCCTACACCTTACACTATATGAGTGCACACACACACACACCACCACACAACCACACACACCCATATTTATATATTATATATATATATATATATATATATATATATATATATATATATATATTAGATATTTCCTACCTACTAAACCTAACTAACCTAGCTACCCTTAACCCGTGAGGCTAGGCAATCCGAGCCCCCCAGGACTCGAACCCCCCCCCACCCATGCACAGTGGTGTTACTAGTACACCACAACCGATGTGCAATACACCACACACACACACACACGCACACACACACACGTCCATATGTGAACACACACACACAAATACATGTGTATCCCATCACACATGTCATATAGACACCTACACATATGCACAATTACAAATACACGAAACACTTGGTGTGCATCACCCCCGTTCGCACCATTTACGATACGCTTGTGATATGCCAATATACCTATACCAAACCTTGCCCGATCCTACCAAATCACATGAGCAAGTCTTATATATATATATATATTATATATATATATAATATTTATCTATTAATATATTATATATTAATATATATATATATATATATTAAACTTGTAATTA